>CM076067.1:28564132-28579132 GCA_038088235.1 Zacco platypus
CACAAATAAAAAATCTAATAGAAAAGGTTTCACCAAAACAAACAAAAAAATTCTGCAACACAATGAACAATGGTTTTAGTCTAAAACATTGCATGAACATGTGAAACACAGTCTCTCTTTGTAAACAAAAAGGGCAACCATGACCAACATCATGAACACATCATTTAAAACAGAAATAAAAGAATTGACAGCAATTGCACCATGCAAAATTCTCCACTGTAAGTCCCCCTATTTTCTTAGCTAATGGTGACTTATAAAGAGCTCTCCATTCTGGTTTTGAACTTTCTTCTAACTGGAGGGTGCTAACTGGTACGCCAGGGTGTATCTACTCTGTTATCTAAAAACTTTTTATTCAGAGATTTGACACAGCTTTTATACAAGGCTTTTCCAGAAGCCGGCTCAGAACCAGTTAAAATCAAATTTTCAGATAATAAAAAACCCCTCTACAATCTTCTAATTTAGGACTTAACAAAAGATTAGGAAAAGGATCTTTACAGTCTGGAGAAATTAATCCCTTTGAGTAGTCCTCCAGCAGTCTGACTTCTGCAACTGTGAGAACAAGCCTCCACTTTTCAAGAAGTTTAGCTATTATGCGTTTCGAGTGAAGACCCAAATGTCCAGCCACTGATTCAACATTGTTGAAACCTAATCCTGCTATCCTCGATAGATGCCCAAGTGTCGATACTCTTGAAGAAAGAAGAATTCCTTCAAGTGCAGGGAGCGGTCCTTCATGAGGAAATGTCCATGCGTGAACCATGAATTAAAGGTTCTTGCAATAACCAGTGCAATGAGCTTGTACTGGATCTTTTTATTGTGAAGAGAGACCAAACTTTAAAAGGTTCCGATAAAAAACAGGTAACTTGGAAACGTCCATCTTTTTGGGATCTAACCAAAACAAAGTTTTGTCCAGGCCTAAGCCCTCAAAAATCCGTAGAATAGCAAAGGCTATAGACCTTCCAATTTGAGTCCGCTGATCCAGTCAAGAGTCTCTGTACAAATTGAAGCCGAAAAGCTGCTGTTCTGCTCTGTAGATGAATTAGTCCATGTCCTCCCTCTTCCTTTGGCAAATACAAAACCGCTTTTGGAACCCAGTGCAGCTTGTCCCAAAGAAATCAATTAACATTGACTGAACCTTTAATAAAAATCTGGTGGAGGATCCACACAAATTAACCGATGCCAGAGAGAAGATGCTACCAGGTTGTTAATTATCAATATACGCCCCTATATGACATTTTTGGAAGCAAATATTTCCATTTGTCAAAACGACCTTTTATTTTTTCGATCACCCCTTCAAAGTTTTTCTTCACAACCATTTCACTTCCTAAAAACACTCCAAGGTATTTAAAACCCTCCCTCGACCAGGTTAGACCATTTGGGAGACTTGGCTCTCCATTTAACCAATTTCCGACCAATATGGTGCCGCATTTAGACCAATTTACCCTTGTGGAGGAAAAAACATTGAAATCTTTTAATAATTCAAGTAGCAAGTTTACATCTCTCTGGCAGCTAATTAAAATAACCACATCATCAGCATACGCCGATATTTAAAAGCTTTTGGACACTTCACAATATTCAAACCATACAAATCAGTTCTTAATTTATTTAAAAGAGGTTCTATTGATAAAGCATAGAGCATACCAGACAAGGCACAACCCTGTCTAACCCCTCTAGAAACCTTAAAAGGAGCGCATAAGTCACCATTAACTCTCAATATACTCTCAACATCACTGTACAAAACCTTTATCATAGAGATAAAATCAGGGCTAAAACCAAAAGCTGCCAAGACATCCCATAAATAATTGTGCTCCACTCGATCAAAAGCTTTTTCCTGATCTAATGACACCAGGCCAAAATCTATGTTGAGACTCTTCCCAAGGTCCAAAACATCTCTAATAAAAGATATATTATCAAAAATGCGTCTACCCGGTACACAATAAGTCTGGTCAGGATGGATCACTTGCTCCAATACCTCTCCCAATCTATTTGCTAGAGCTTTAGAGAGCAGTTTATAATCGCTGCACAGCAAACTCACTGGTCTCCAGTTTTTTATGTCGTTCAAGTCTCCCTTTTTTGGCAACAAAGTGAGGACTGCTCTTCGGCAGCTTATGGGTAATTGCCCACTGGCTAGGCTTTCCCCCAGTACCTCCAACAGATCTGGACCCACTTCTGGCCAAAAGGACTTATAGAAGTCGGCTGATAACCCATCGACTCCAGGCGCTTTGCCACACTCCATACCTTGGAGAGCTTTTTCCAACTCATCCAAAGTTAAGGCTTTACTGAGTTCAGCATTAGCCTCTTCGGACAACTGAGGTAGATTTTCAAGAAAGAAATTCACAGCCGTTTGCTCATGTGTGAGTTCACTTTTGTACAGCTCTTTATAAAAACAAACTGCTCTTTTTCGAATGTCAGAAGGATCTGACAATAATATTCCAGCATCTGAGCGTAAGGCATGAATAAACCTTCTTTGCCCATTTTTCTTTTCTAATTTGAAGAAAAATTTTGAGGGTGCATCCATTAGCTCTACGCTCTGAAAGCGAGACCTGACCAGAGCTCCTTGTGCAACCGTGTCCAGCAGCTCAGCTAATAAATTTTTCTTTTTCTTAAATGTCTCATAATGGGTCAAATTTCCTGTACTATCAGTGAGCCCCTGAAGATCTACTAGATCTTTCTCTATTACATTCAGAGAGTGGGTTATGTCTCTTGTGACGTTGTGAGTATATTGTTGACACAACTGCTTAATTTGTACTTTTGCAAAGTCCCACCACTGCCGTAAAGACTGGAACGAAGACTTCAAAGTTCTAAAATTGTTCCAAAATTCTTTAAAAATATCTTTAAAATGCTTATCACATAATAAGGTGTTATTAAAATGCCAGTAGGCACTTTTTGGCTTAATGGAGCTCAAAGACACAACACACCTTATCAAGCTGTGATCAGAAAAACTTACTGGAACAATTGAACAGCTTCTAAAAAAACTAAGCTGGTGTTTAAAACCATAGAATCTATCCAACCTTGCTAATGAAATTGAGTTGTCATAAGCATGAGCCCATGTATATTGCCTCTGAATTCCATTAAAATTCCTCCAAATATCAACAATCTCATGCGACTTCAATAACTGAACGAGGCGTTTTCGTGAAGGCATGTGTGGCTCAATGTGATTTCTATCGAGGATTTGCTCAGTGCAATTAAAATCCCCACCTAGTAATAATACATCTTCTGAATTACAATTACCTAAAACATTACTCAGAGTATCTAGAAAGATCATTCGCTCTAAAGCATTATTTGGAACATACACACAAATGAAAATAAAGGTGTGATTTTCAAACTGAGCTATAACTTTTAAAAGCCTTCCTTTTATGATTTCCTCCACTTGATAAGAAGAGGGAAAGAAATTCTTAGAAAATAAAATAGCAACTCCACCACTAGTTGTGGTCAAATGACTTAAAATAGATAAGCCATCAAATTCTCTTGCCCAATCAGAAGTATTTAAAATATCACTATGTGTTTCTTGAGCAAAAAGAACATCTATTTTCTTCTGATTAAATAACTCAAATAATTGAAATCTTTTCTTAATATCTCTGGCTCCATTCACATTTAGAGAAGTAACAGAGAATTCTCCCATAAAGGAAAAAAAAAGAGAAAAAAAACATAACAAGTACAGCCGGAGGAAAAAATACTCAAGATGATAATTAGACATCATCATTGTTACCACTGAGTCCTGTTTGGGCATTAAGTTTCACAAGAATTTTCTTTAATCGATAGACTTCCTGGTTAGTAAAACCTCCATCACTCTTAAAAGCCTTTGCTTTTTCAATAAATTGTGCCACATCAGGAAAATATTCTTCAACTCGCACTTTTCTTGCATTTTTTGTTACTTTAAGAAAAGACTTTATATCCTCCACAGTATAAAGCCGGTTGGAAAATCCACTCTGAGGTAAACTACATGAAATACTACATTCAGAGAAATCACTTTCACTCTCTGTATCAGTCTGACTCAAGTCACAATTATCCATTCTTTTTGTTTGTTTGTTAATATGTTGCTGTTTTAACCTTCTCTTTTGAGGCGTTTTAAAAGCACAATCATCTAAATCCATCACGGAACACTGATTCTGCTCTATATTGTCTGAAGAAGGTTGCTCCATAGCTGCAGCAGGCCCGTCACCGTCTCGCGACTCGAACTCCTGACCCGCTGCCTGAACGCTCGCTGCGGATGATTGAACTTTCTCCGCCAGAGCGGCAGCAACACTCTGCTCTTTGGTAGACTTAACTGTTGGCAAAACTCCTATTATTCTTTCAGTATTTGCTACTGATACCAATTTTTGAACTGAACTTGTACCAGGCACCTCAACAACAGCAGGCAATGCATCAGTATCATTTTCCATATCTAGAACGCGTGCATCGTCATTCGTCTCACCGTTAGCCGGTGGATGACTTTCGGCATGATTATTCAATTTGGTCGGACAAGCGCGGACAAGATGCCCTGTCTCGCCACAACCAAAGCATTTCATACCATTTGTTGTAACAAAAATGACATAATTAATTCGTTATGACGAAAGTTTAAAGACAGATCCAAATCATCAACGCTATCTTGTAGAATCATATAGACATAACGCCTAAATGACACAACATGTTTCAACAGTGGAGACTTACACCCAATTGGAATCATCTTAATTGGGGAAACTATTTTGCCATAGCGAGAAAGCATTCTAGACAAGACTTCATTCGAAATGAAAGGTGGTACATTCGAAAGAGTTACCTTTTTCGAGGGGGTGGAAAGAGGGAGAACCGGAGTAAAGATGTCATTAACCACGATCCCATTTTCTACCAACTGATTCGCTAAGTCAATCGTCTTCAAAAATACAACAATAGCGCTGTTCATACGAGATGCAGATACAATATTTTCATGCCCAATCACTTCTCCAATAGCCAGGCTACATTCCTCTACACTTACAATTGAATCTATTTTAACGCCATGGCGGCGTGTCAGAAAATCATAACTTACGCTACCTGAGGCAGCCATGCCCCCCAAACAAAACCGAGGGCAGAAGCCCTGGTATACTATACCCCTCCTTATCGACCACCAAGAAATTAATACGAAATAAATACGAAATAAAAAGATAGAAAAGATAGAAAATATCAAACACTCGTACCTGACACACCACACCGGTCAAACGCTCACACTCAACGCACCGCCCACTCACTCAGCACATGCGCACAGAGAGAGAGAGAGAGAGAGAGAGAGAGACACAGAGAGAGAGAGAGACAGAGAGAGAGAGAGAGAGAGAGACAGAGAGACAGAGAGAGAGACAGAGAGAGAGAGAGACAGAGAGAGAGAGAGAGACAGAGAGAGAGAGAGACAGAGAGAGAGAGAGAGAGAGAGACAGAGAGAGAGAGAGACAGAGAGAGAGAGAGAGAGACACAGAGACAGAGAGAGAGAGAGAGAGACACAGAGAGAGAGAGAGAGAGAGAGAGAGAGAGGAGAGAGACAGAGAGACAGAGAGAGAGACAGAGAGAGAGAGAGACAGAGAGAGAGAGAGAGACAGAGAGAGAGAGAGACAGAGAGAGACAGAGAGAGAGACAGAGAGAGAGAGACAGAGAGAGACAGAGAGAGAGAGAGAGAGAGACAGAGAGAGACAGAGAGAGACAGAGAGACAGAGAGAGACAGAGAGAGAGAGACAGAGAGAGAGAGAGAGAGAGAGACAGAGAGAGAGACAGAGAGAGACAGAGAGAGAGAGAGAGACAGAGAGAGAGAGAGACAGAGAGAGAGAGAGAGAGAGACAGAGAGAGAGAGAGAGACAGAGAGAGAGAGAGAGACAGAGAGAGAGAGAGAGACAGAGACAGAGAGAGAGAGAGAGAGAGAGACAGAGGGAGAGAGAGAGACAGAGACAGAGAGAGAGAGACAGAGAGAGAGAGAGGAAACGTGGCGCAGAACTGATGAGGTCACTCTTTGTCCCCCAGGATATCGGGAAATAATCATATCGTCCCAAAAACATGAGAAAATTACACGTGGGAGAGATTCAGGGGGCATCATAATCTGGCACAAACTTGAAATTGATAAGTACATCCAATTAATAAAAAAAGAAGAATCGCATATCTGGCTCAAAATTAATAAACAGCTCAGTCAAACAACAAAAGATATATTCTTGTGTGCCCTTTATATCCCTCCCTCTGAATCTCCTTACTATAATGAGAACATCTTTGAGACCCTCCACAGCCAAATCAACCACTTCCAGGCCCAGGGAAGTGTGCTGATGTGTGGGGATCTCAACGCCAGAACAGGGTCCCTACCCGACTACACCACAGACAACGGGAATAATTATATATTTGGACAGAGCTTTCAACAAAATAGTGTAAATTTTCCAAGGACTAACTCTGATGCCCAAGTGAATAAAAACGGTCGGCTTCTTCTTGAGCTCTGTCGAAGCCTCGGTCTGTACCTCGTCAACGGCCGGGTGAGAGGAGACTCTCTCGGGAGATACACCTACAGTTCATCTCAGGGTTGCTCAACAGTTGACTACATGATCACAGATCTAGATATATTCTCTTTCAGAGCATTCACGGTCAAACCACTAACACCCCTATCAGATCACAGCCAAATTACTGTGTATCTAAAAAGGAAAGAAAATACTAACATACACCCACAATCCAGTAAGCTGTACAACATCAAAAAGATGTACAGATGGGTTCAAAACAGCACCGAAAAATACCTGTCCGCATTTGACCACCCCCAAACATGCTTACTTATGGATAACTTCATAGAATATGATTATCCTCATAATCAAGATGGCGTGAATCTGGCTGTAGAAAACATAAATTACATATTCGATTATCTGGCAACAATATCTAATCTTAAAACCACTAAGAAAAATCACGAGCAAAAACAAAAGAATGAAAAATGGTTTGATTCGGATTGTAAAAGAATAAAGAAAAATGTAAGACAGCTTGCAAATAAAAAACACAGACAACCAGACGATTCAGATTTACGCCTTCATTACTGTGAGGAGCTTAAAAAATACAAAAATACACTCAGAAAGAAGAAAGAACAGTACATCCAAAATCAGCTCAAAACTATAGAAGATTCGGTCCACTCAAACAGTTTCTGGAACAACTGGAATCTCCTGAATAAAAAGAACCATGAACAAATCACTATACAAGACGGAGACACCTGGAAAAATCACTTTGAACAACTTTATAGCAAATTAGACATGAGTAAAAAACAAACACAAATATATGAAAATTTCAACCGTATAGAACAGATAATTGGCAAACACCAAAATCCGATAGATTACCCAATCACAGAAAAAGAGCTGATGGATAAAATACAGGCTCTGCCAACAAAAAAGGCAAGTGGACCGGACGGCATCCTTAATGAAATGCTTAAAAACATAAACCCCAAATTCAAATTGGCTGTAATGAAACTGTTCAACTTGGTTCTGAGTGTTGGTCATTTCCCTGACACCTGGAATAGAGGACTCATAACGCCCATTTTCAAGAGTGGAGACAAATCAGACCCGAATAACTACAGAGGCATCTGTGTGAGCAGTAATCTGGGGAAGATGTTCTGCAGCATCATCAACACGAGACTCCTCCACTTCCTCGCGGAGCACAATGTCCTGAGCAAAAGCCAGATCGGATTTCTACCAAATTTTAGAACATCAGACCATATCTTCACCCTCCATACCCTGATCGATAAATACACCAACCAAAACAAAACAAAAATATTCGCTTGCTTTGTGGACTTCCAGAAGGCCTTCGATTCGATTTGGCATGAAGGCCTTCTTTATAAATTACTAGAATCAGGAATCGGGGGCAAAACATTCGACATCATAAAAACGATGTATTCAAACAATAAATGTGCAATTAAAATTGGCAATAAACAAACTGAGTTCTTCACTCAAGGGCGGGTGTGAGACAGGGCTGCCCACTATCACCGACCCTCTTCAATATCTACATTAATGAATTGGCTAAACTCCTAGAGGAGTCCGCAGCTCCTGGCCTCACACTACACGACTCCACTATAAAGTTCCTCCTGTACGCAGATGATCTGGTTCTGCTGTCTCCAACAGAAGAGGGTCTACAGCAGAACCTGGACCTCCTGCAGCAGTTCTGTCAGACCTGGGCCCTGACCATTAACCCAGCTAAAACTAAAATACTAACCTTTCAGAAAAGACCCAGATGTCAGGGGAAAAGACACAATTTCACCCTTGGTATGACCAAACTTGATCATGTCACAAGCTACACATACCTCGGGCTGAAAATCAGTGCAACTGGAAGCCTAAATTTGGCCGTGAATGAACTGAAGGAGAAAGCAAGAAGGGCCTTTTATGCCATCAAAAAATCTATCCAAATTGAAATACCAATCAGAATCTGGCTCAAAATATTCCAATCAGTTATAGAACCAATTGCACTATATGGCAGTGAAGTTTGGGGTCCTCTCCTAAATCACGAGTTTGACAAATGGGACAAAAATCCAATTGAAGCCCTGCATGCCGAGTTCTGTAAGAGTATCCTGAGAGTCCAGAGGAACACACCGAACAACGCGTGCAGGGCAGAATTAGGCCAATACCCTCTACTAATACACATCGAGAAACGAGCCATCAAATTTTGGAGACATCTAAAAATGAGTGACCCCAACTCTTATCATTATAAAGCCCTTAAAAGCCATGAAATGACCAGTGAGAAGAGCCCCTCATTCAGCTGGTCCTGAGGCTCCACACACACACTAACACAACTAACAACAATCAGCCTCAGGACACGGACACCCTCATACACACAATCCGGCCCAACCAAATTATAAAAGCACAACAAGAAAATGACCTGACCTACTGGACTGAAGCAACAGAAAAACAAAGTAAACTGGAATGTTATTTGGCCCTAAATAGAGACTACACACCCGCAGAATACCTGAGTACAGTGACACACGGCAAACTAAGACGAATAATGACGAGGTACAGACTGAGCAATCACTCTCTCACTGTAGAGACGGGCAGATACAGACAGAGAGAGACGCATCTGCCCGCAGACAGAGCAACACTTCCTCACCAGCTGTCCCAACTATGAGGACATTAGAGGGACTTTCTATGCAAAATTTGAAATATCTTCCCCCGGCTTCATAAAACTAAACAATAAAATACAACTTCAACATTTATTAGGTGAAAAAAGAGACTGTATCACACTAGCGGCAAGATACATTGATGCTTGTCACAAAAAGAGAGAGTTGACGACTAATCAGTGATGCGCCCACACACACACACACACACACACACACACGCACACGCACACACGTACACAAACAAATACACAAACACTTACACAATACACACACACTGATCATAAATTGTTCACAGAATTTTTTAAATGTTCATAAACTGTTCAACTTGTTTGTTTTGTTCTAAAGATATGTATATACATGAATGATGATTTACTGTAAAATGCTTTGGCAATACATTGCTACCATTGTCATGCCAATAAAGCTCATTTGAATTGAATTGAATTGACAGAGGGAGAGAAAGAGAGAGAGACAGAGAGAGAGAGAGACAGAGAGACAGAGAGAGAGAGAGAGAGACAGAGAGAGAAAGAGAGAGAGACAGAGAGACAGAGAGAGAGAGAGAGAGACAGAGAGAGAGAGAGAGACACAGAGAGAGAGAGAGAGAGAGAGAGAGAGAGACAGAGAGAGACAGAGAGAGAGAGAGACAGAGAGAGAAAGAGAGAGAGACAGAGAGAGAGAGAGACAGAGAGAGAGACAGAGAGAGAAAGAGAGAGAGACAGAGAGAGAGACAGAGCATCATCGGAAGAAGTCATGATCTACATGAGCTCCTAGACTTTCTTCTTTTTTTGCCATTTTGAGATGAGATATAGATCAAGAATCTACAAAATCTAGAAGAATACCACATACAGAAGTGAACTTTGATAAAAAGAACTCAGAAAATATAGTATTTTTGTTTTTTACACCCAAATAATCAACGCAGAGGATCAGATTTCCAGCAGCAGGCCTGTTAGCAAATTGGAGGGAAATTTAAAACAAGAGAAGATCCACTTATTCACAGAGGAAGAAGCAGTGAGTACAAACCACTCTGGAAATCTTCTTTTTTAGTCTTGTTTGGTTGTTTTCTGCAAGTATTTGGGCATAAAATTGACCTTCTATATTTTTTATAAGCTAAAAATGCTAAAAAGCTAAAGCTATGGCTAGACCACACTCTAACATTCCTCAATGTAGCAATTCAAATGAGCCAGAGAGAATCAGCCAATCAGAGCAGCAGCCGCAATCACCCCACGACCATATACAGATGAGCTCAGACTGTGTGCCCATACACTATCCCTCTGACATCAAAACTGACTCTGCAAGGAAAAACTACAAGCAGAAACTTCTTACAAACAGTCCAGAGACTCTGTTTGCGGATCTGTTCAAAACTGGAGAAATTTGCAACCTCATTTTCTTCTCTGATCACCCCAGTGCCTGGCATAAAGCCATCATCAACCATTACCCCTCTGTAAAGAAAGAAGGCATCTGTAACGGCTGGAAAGTCAAAATCAGAGAACTACACGACCCCGACAGCACTGTGATAACTGTGAACATCTATAAAAACGGCACAGTCATGATACAGGGGAACCTGAAATTATTCCAGGCGGACTACAGAGCAATAGGTGAAGCTATGAAAGCTTTACAATCTGAAAGTCTATCTTCTGAGCAGAATCCACAGAACAGCACCTCAGACCTCAGGCCCACTCCTGCAGAAACTGCTGAAAGTGAGAACATCTCACCCTCCCTGCTCAAATCCATACCTCTACTTCAGGAGCACTTCACAAAGCTGGAGATAGAGATGGTCCAGCTCAGAGAAACTGTGCTTAAACAAGAGCAGTCATACACATGTCACACTGAGCTCAAGCAGAACACAGAACACTTAACACAGAGACTGACAGCCCTCACACAGCAAATCAGAAAGCTTCAGAAGGAGAAGGACAGCTATCAGTGTGAGCTGACCGCACTGAGACTCCAGCTACAGGACAGAGAGCAGTCCACACTAGAGATGAGACAGCAGCTGAGAGAGATACTGGAGAAGGGAGAGACAGAGAACAGTGAGATCCAGGCCCTGAAAGAGCAGCTGAGAGAGACACAGGAGAAGAGAGAGATAGAAAGCAGTGAGATCCAGGCCCTGAAAGAGCAGATCAGAGAGCTCCTCCTAGCCAGAAAAGAACCAGAGCTGACCCACAGAGCTCAAACACTGCCCTCCACCCCAGAGTCTCCTCAATCAGGGAGTCAACACCCACCCCTCTGCACAGAGAAACCTGACCCAGACACTCCACAGCCATCACAGCGCCCCCTGTCAGGCTCCCCAGCACAGCAGCATCAGCCCTCGTCTCACAGCAGCCCAGTACCAACCAGCACAGAAGAACCTGAAATAGCTCTACTCATTGATTCAAACGGCAAATTCATCGACATACAGAAACTTTTTCCTCGACACAGAGCTGTTAAATTCTGGTGTCCCACCACTGACAAAGCTTTGGAGCTCCTGACAGAATCTCAGCTAGGCCGGCCCAGACACATCATAATCCACACAGGTACCAACGACCTGCGGAACCAACAGGACAGAGTGTCTGACTCCCTCAGAGCGGTCGTGGAAAAAGCTAGAAAAACTTTCCCCAACTCGAAAATCATCCTGTCCACAGGAAAGATTTCCATCCCAAAACAATCAATAAAATAAATTCCAGCATCTCCAGACATTGTGCCCTTTTGCCCAACGTCCACTTGGCCCACCATCCAGACCTGGACACTGAGTGCCTATATGACCACGTCCACCTCTATAAGAACCTGGTACATATTTTTGCAAAGAGACTCAAAGATGTCACTCTAAACAGGACTGAGCAGACAAGCCCCAGGTGGAGCAGAACCAGCCTTAACCCAGCCAATCCAATGAAACACACTTCAGGAAACTACATCCCAGCCAACACCACATCCAGAGCCCCAGCCAGAGCCCCAGCCAGAGCACCTCCCAGAGCTTCAGCACCCAGAGCGGATCCTTATGGACAGAGACTGTCCTACAACAGCCCCTCAGATCCAGCAGCTGAAGCCCGTCCACATCAGAGCCCGACCCGGCCAGACAGACTGAGCTACGCCCAAGCTGTCAGCGGAGGAACAAACCGAGCTAACACTGAACTCCACGACATCCAACACATGCTGAGTATCATCTGCTCTCACCTACTAACACACAGTGGACAGTGTTAAAAATAATAGTAATTAAAAAACAAAAAAAACAAAAAAAAAAACACATTGTGTAAATCAGTATAAATCGTATACATTTTCATCCGATTTGTTGATGTTTTGAGTTCCTGACATTACTTTCCATCATTCATTGTTCTCATTTAATCTAATTGTATTTTTTCTCTATCAATCTCTTTTCTCAAAATGGCAAACAAACCTTACAGTTTAATTTAAAAGTTTTTGTGATGAAATCAATCAGTTTTTCTACATGGAATATCCAAGGTCTAAACTCCTCAATCTTTGGCCTAAAAAGTAGAAATCCTGATTTTATAAGAGAAATTCAAGACATAGATGTCATAATCTTGCAGGAAACCTGGTGTAGGGGAGATGTGTTCACTGGTTGTCCCTCAGGATACAGAGAAACCATATTACCATCCGTCAAACTCTCATCAGTCACACAGGGGAGAGACTCGGGAGGGACGATCATCTGGACTAAAGCTGAACTGCCCATAGAATCAGTCAAAAAAGATCAGTACCACCTGTGGTTGAAAATTAAAAAAGGAATAATATCAGCATCTCAGCCTGTTTTCCTCTGTGCCGCATACATACCCCCCCCCGAGTCTCCGTACTTCCAAGAGGAAACTTTTCAAACCATAGAACAAGAAATCAGCCATTTCCAGGCCCAGGGAAATGTGCTGCTCATGGGTGATCTAAACGCCAGAACCGGAAAAGAATTCGATTTCTTAGAGTCACACGGTGCAAGTTTTATCACTGGCAGAAATAACCTGTTCCCTTCTTACCCCACCAGACAAAACTGTGATCTAGTAGTGAACGCTCACGGACGGCAGCTGCTGCGGCTCTGCCGAGGACTGGCTCTGTACATCGTCAACGGAAGACTGCAGGGGGACTCGCTCGGACGAAACACCTACAGCTCAGCTCTTGGTGTCAGCACTGTAGATTATGATCACAGATCTCAACCTTTCTTCTTTGAGAGCATTCACAGTCAAACCCTTAAAACCTTTCTCAGACCACAGCCAAATCACACTCTATATAAAACAATCTGAGTCACTACCCAAACCAACTAAAGCACCACATCCAATGAACAAAATATTGTCATTCAAATGGACAGAAAACAGCGCCACTAATTAAATCGATGCTGTTGAATCTTCAGAAATTCAATCCCTATTATATTCATTACAAATACAGGCATACCCTAAAAATCAATCCGGCATCAATCAGGAAGTACAAGATCTAAACAACATATTCTACAAAACAGCACAAAAAAGTAATTTGACATTTATTAAATCAAAGCAAAAATATTTAGAAACGGACAAATGGTTTGATTTGGACTGTAAGGCTCTGAGAAAAAACCTTAGAAATTTATCAAATCAAAAACACAGACAACCAGAGAATCCGGACCTCCGTCTTCATTACTGTGAGGCACTAAAACAATATAAAGCCACACTCCGTCGGAAAAAAGCACAGTTTCTGCAAAACCAGTTTGAAGAAATGGAAAAATCTATAAACTCACACAAATTTTGGGATAAATGGAAATTATTATACAAACCAAATCGAGAAATTCTGGCACTCCAAGATGGGGAGAAGTGGAAAAACCACTTCCAGGAATTATATAGCCCACCTGAAACTCTCAATTCTAATCAAAACGAAATAATGAAAAAACTAGACAATTTGGAAAGATCAATTAAAACAAATCAAAACCCCTTAGATTTCCCCATAACAATAGAAGAATTGGAAGACAAATTACGGGTCCTTGAGTCCAAGAAAGCCTGTGGTGTTGACGGCCTCCTGAACGAGATGCTGAAACACTCAGACCAAAGCTTCAAACGGGCCATGCTGAAACTGTTCAATGATGTTCTGAGCGTCGGGTTCTTCCCTGAGATCTGGAACAAGGGCCTCATCAGCCCCATCCACAAGAACGGCGACAAATTAGACCCCAACAACTACCGAGGCATCTGTGTGAACAGTAACCTGGGGAAGGTTTTCTGCAGCATCTTAAACACGAGACTCTTACACTTCCTTATGAAGCACAATACCTTGAGTAAATGTCAAATTGGCTTTCTTCCCAAATGTCGCACATCTGATCATATTTTTACATTACAAACACTAATTGATAAATACGTTCATCAAAACAACGGACATTCAACGGGAATTTTTGCTTGTTTCGTTGATTTCAAAAAAGCATTTGATTCAATCTGGCATGAAGGATTATACCTAAAACTTATTGACAGTGGAATAGGGGGAAATTCTATGATTTGATCAGATCAATGTACACAGCCAGCCAATGTGCGGTTAAAATTGGAAACTCAAGAAGCGAGTTTTTCCCCCAGGGGCGTGGAGTGAGACAGGGCTGCAGTTTGAGCCCCACCCTCTTCAACATCTATATCAACCAATTGGCCAATAAAATAGAAAATGCTCCCATTCCAGGTCTCACTCTACACGACACAGAAATAAAGTGTCTTCTCTACGCAGACGACCTGGTGCTCCTGTCGCCCACTAAAGAGGGGCTTCAGGACAGCCTGAATCTGCTGGAGGATTACTGTCAGTCCTGGGCCCTGACGGTCAACCTCCACAAAACTAGAGTGATGATGTTCCAGAAACGCTCCAGATCTCAGGGACCAACACACACATTCACACTATCACACAGAACCATTGAAAGCACATAAACATACACTTACCTCGGCCTGAAAATAACTCCAACAGGAAACTTCACTTTGGCTGTGAATGAACTCAAAGAGAAAGCTCAAAGGGCTTTCTATGCCATCAAAAGATCAATTCAAATTGAC
>CM076067.1:28584132-28586632 GCA_038088235.1 Zacco platypus
GAAGTGTCAAAGCGCAATCAGGTTTACGTTCGCGTCGGAGGAAACTTTACGTCATCGAAGCGACTAGCGATCGAGTCGTAATTTAATCTGCTTCAGCGTTCTCAAAATATGAATCTGAACGTGCATCTCATCCTCAACACGTGACATTTCAGTGGAAAACCTTGCTTTTATCACAAATAATGCATGACCGCGAGCTCATTAACATATGTAGCACCCCTTTATTTTTTTTTCCCAAATTCCATTTGAATTTATTACATTTTCCCTCCATTTTCATTCTTTTTTGCACCATTCTGATATCCTGTGAACTCTTCATGACTGGATTCGGTGATTCATCACGGTGAAATACACCAGATTGAAGAGTTCAGCCAATCACAACGCAGATATACAGAAGTCTTAAAGGTACAGTAACCGTCAGACGTAAGATGGAGGACAGCAGTCTCACATTCACATGGCATTTTATTCCACAGACGTCAGGGACTATATCGAGGCGTGCCGTTCTCTCGCAGTCTTAGTCATCGTGGCTGAAGCGACTTCTAAACAGCCCATTCGGTTACATAAGCAGATATTTTTCAGCACGCTCATAAAAGAAAGTGAACGTCTAATGAGCTGCAGACAGCAGCGGCGGTTCTGCAGAACCAGACGCCGATCCGTCCGGCCTCGCGTGAACGGCTGACCTTTGGGCGGATTTAACGGATGAAAATAACACCGCTTCACAAGAACACCAGTGATCCTGGAGAGAGTCCATCATGTGCCTGTTTTTATGTGAATGTCAGTGAGAGCGAACATTAATGAATATACACACTCCTGTAGTCCAAGGTTTGGAATAAATGAGATTATTATTAATTAATTTTGAAGACTGTTGTGCTGATGAATAGAAAGTTTAGTTTTAAATAAAGCTTTTGTAAAGGTCCTTTTGATTCATTTAATGTGTCCTTGCTGCAAGGAATTGCAAGTATTAATTGTTCAAGTATGTTTTTTGAACAGCACTAGAATCAGAGATGGGAATATTAAATTTGACAGAACGCTGATAATCTGATTCTTATTTGTGCTGATCATTCCACGACTTTTCTAAACATGAGATCAAATTCGCCCTGATCTTTTGACACACGAGGTCTTTGTACCATTAAAACAAAACATTTATTTAAATCAAGCTCCAAAAATGGCTTGTTTTGATCTTTCAGAATCTGTGATGTCAAATATTTTTGCATATAAGCCCTGCCTAAAAGTTATACGTCACAGCATAGGCTCCGCCCACTGGTGTTCAGTCGTTATAATCACTGACGCCGTCTACACCAACACAGATGTGCGTTCAGTTAAATATACTATGGATTTGTTTTGAGCAAAACACTTTATTAAAGTGTTAGTTCACCTAAAAATGAGATTTCTGTCATTAGTTCCTCTCCATCATGTGGTTCTACACCCGTAAGACCTTCATTCATCTTCAGAACACAAATGAAGATATTTTTGATGAAATCTGGGAGATTTTTTTTTTATCCTCCATTGAAAGCAATGATAATACCGCATTCAGAGAAGAGGAAAATTGTTGAATAAAGTCGTTAGTTTTGTTTTTGCGCACAGTGGTCTCTTGAAGAACTGCATCGCATCGACTTCTTTAACCGTGTCTTTAGTTCCTTTCTGGACCTTGAAAGTTTCAGCTCAAAATCCTCCACAGATCATTTATTATCGCTTGTCAAATTCGCCTCTATTTGGGTCTGAGCAAAAACACGCCGTTTTTGTGTGTGTCCCTTTAAATGCAAATGAGCTGCTGCTCCAGAAGAGGGCGGAGCTTTAAATGCAAATGAGCTGCTGCTCTAGAAGAGGGCGGAGCTTTAAATGCAAATGAGCTGCTGCTCCAGAAGAGGGCGGAGTTTTAAATGCAAATGAGCTGCTCCAGCAGAGGGCGGAGCTTTAAATGCAAATGAGCTGCTCCAGCAGAGGGCGGAGCTTTAAATGCAAACGAGCTGCTGCTCTAGAAGAGGGTGGAGCTTTAAATGCAAATGAGCTGCTGCTCCAGAAGAGGGCAGAGCTTTAAATGCAAATGAGCTGCTGCTCCAGAAGAGGGCGGAGTTTTAAATGCAAATGAGCTGCTCCAGCAGAGGGCGGAGCTTTAAATGCAAATGAGCTGCTGCTCCAGAAGAGGGCGGAGTTTTAAATGCAAATGAGCTGCTCCAGCAGAGGGCGGAGCTTTAAATGCAAACGAGCTGCTGCTCTAGAAGAGGGCGGAGCTTTAAATGCAAATGAGCTGCTGCTCCAGAAGAGGGCAGAGCTTTAAATGCAAATGAGCTGCTGCTCCAGAAGAGGGCGGAGTTTTAAATGCAAATGAGCTGCTCCAGCAGAGGGCGGAGCTTTAAATGCAAATGAGCTGCTGCTCCAGAAGAGGGCGGAGTTTTAAATGCAAATGAGCTGCTCCAGCAGAGGGCGGAGCTTTAAATGCAAACGAGCTGCTGCTCTAGAAGAGGGCGGAGCTTTAAATGCAAATGAGCTGCTGCTCCAGAAGAGG
>CM076067.1:28591632-28599132 GCA_038088235.1 Zacco platypus
AATAGAAAGAAAAAGAAAATATATTACATTCTTTATCAACAACATGAAGTGCATTAAATATTACATAATGTCAGGGGTTTGAGAGTTTAATGAAAAGCTGTTAATTAAAATCATAATTTAAAAAGAAATCATTTTAAAATTAAAATAATTTACTAAATATTTTATTTTACTTGTGTCATGTGACCATTACCCGACAGAGAACTGAAAACAATTATTAATATTATTATTAACGTGATTTTATTAATAACCTAACTCAAGTTAAAATCTCAGGGTGTCCCTCAAGTGAACGTACGAGGTCAGAGGTTCAGACAAAAGCATCGCATATAAATATGAACGGATGCAAATGAATCAATGAATTATGATTAATGTACCGCCACTGTAAACATCACATGTGATCAACAGAAGAAGGTTAATCTGGGGCTGAACGTCAACTGAAACGTCTCTGAAAAAAGCTGATTGTAAGTTTCACTTCCCTGTTCAGGAACACCATGCTGAAGTTCTCGCTCAGGGTTTGATCAGGAGTTGTGTAACCAGTTTCAGCCAGTTGTTTCTAACAGTGTGGTCTGAGCAAAACAAAAGCTTCTTCCAAGAGTGAGGGGAAAAAGAGAGCTCAGCACTAAACCCAACGCTTCATAAAACACAAATATATCACCCGAAGAATGTGACGCATCCAAGGAATATTACAAAACTCTGATGTTTGAAGGCGTACACCGTTATCTAGAGAAACTTCCACGATGTCAGTCAACTCTCCATGACACTCGGACGACTTTATGCAAATGAGCTCTCTGCTGATTGGCTGATTTAACATCTGCGAGGTAAACGACAGAAACTGGTCTAAGACGCTTTTAATATGAAAGATCTGAAGATGATGATGAAGATGATGATGCACACCGAACTGAATCAAGAACATTTTGGCTGACACCAATAACTCTTTATATTTGAAAACCGATAACCGATATATTGGCCGATAAATCGAAATCAATTTTTAAATAACTTTTGAGAGTCTGATTACAAACACAAAAGACTCAGCATTAAAATCCATGTGCCAAACACACAATTACCTTCTTATAATATTATGTTGCTTTTGTGACAAACTGTATTTTCCTTTTTTTTTAAGGAGATTTCAATCGTATTTCAAGTAATTCAAAACCATAATGGTGGACAGTGTGAATCTGAAGCGTCTCAGCGGGAGGAAATCATCATTTATCAGCTTTAATGTATCGGACAAATTTTCTTATTGGGCCGATAACAATAGAAATGAACCGATATTGTGAATAGAAATGAACAATAAAAACAATAGAAATGAACCGATATTGTGAATAGAAATGAACAATAGAAACAATAGAAATGAACCGATATTGTGAATAGAAATGAACAATAGAAACGAACCGATATTGTGAATAGAAATGAACAATAGAAACAATAGAAATGAACCGATATTGTGAATAGAAATGAACAATAGAAACAATAGAAATGAACCGATATTGTGAATAGAAATGAACAATAGAAACAATAGAAATGAACCGATATTGTGAATAGAAATGAACAATAGAAATGAACCGATAGTGTCAAAAGTGACAGTAAAGACGTCTATAATGTTACAAAAGATTAAATGCTGTTGTTTTAGAACTTTCTATACAGTATAAAATCCTGTTTTCAACATTAATAATGTTTGTTGATCATCAAATCATCCTATCAGAATGACTTCTGAAGAGTCATGTGACTGAAGACTGGAGTAATGATGCTGAAAATTCAGCGTTGATCACTGGATATAAATTATATTTTACTAGATATTCACATAGAAAGCAGATGATTTACACTGGAAAGATATTTCAGAATTTTTACTGTATTTATGATCAAGCAAATCCAGCCTCGGTGAGAATAAGAGGCCTAAAAACAAACTTTTGAACTAAATGTTTATCAGTGTGTATAATGCCACAAAAGTAGCATGCCACGTATATCCACTGGAACGCTCGCAGGATTCTGGAATGAATCCGTCCGGATCAGTCACGACATGATCGTTCTGGAAACGTCACATGTTTGGTGTAACAGAGGCTTTAGAGCGAGCAGAACGAGGAGGAAAACGCTTATCGCTGTAACCCAACGCCACAACTGAACTTCACCGTATCGAGCCAAAACTGATCCCAGATCCGATAAGCGAGCGATCCGGAGTGCGCTCGAATTCCGACTCCCACGACAGCAAAGACACACACAGCACTTACCAACCGCAGGCCATGGAGGGAAGAAAAAGCTGCAGCTCCGCTCCGAACGCTAGACTTGACCCAGATCCGCACATCAGAGACTCTGAACTTTAGACCTTGTTTTTAGCGCTCGCTAGGAAAAGAAAAGGCCCGCTCGTAGCTGGCAGGAGGACAAAACGGGGCGGGAGGGAGCTTAGAGAGGAACGGGGGGCCCTGAATCCCGTCAGAGGGGCCCGTTTAGGGAGGAACGGCGGCTGCAGACCTGCAAGCTGAGCTACTGCGTCCCAACACGCTCTCAGAAAACAAGCCTCACCATCACTGGAGATCACTGGAGTTTGCAGATGCAGTGATCAAACCCGTCGAAACGCAGTGGATTCTTCTGTGTGACGGTCCGAGCGAAGCTGCGACTGGCTCCACTCCAAACGACCCACCAGGAATGTGCGTAAACATTCCATACTCCAGCAACAAAAGCCGTAATTCTGCAAAAAGTAAACTTTTGGGAAAGTTGAGTGCGTGTGCAAACTCACGATTCTGTCCTCAATGATCCTGAGAACTTCAGAATCCATCCGGAGTTTGTTTTTTAACCACAGTTCAACACAAAACCACCACAACAGTCCATAAAACACCACTGTGAAGTTAAGACAAGAACACAGTGTAGCCCTACGGAGAACGACGTTTAAAGGGGACACACAACACCGCTTTCACAAGATGTAATAAGTTTACCACAATGTGTGTGTGAAGTTTCAGCTCCAAATCCCCACAGATCATTTATTATCGCTTGTCAAACACAAACACACTGTGTGTGTCCCTTTAAATGCAAATGAGCTGCTGCTCAAGAAGAGGGCGGAGCTTTAAATGCAAATGAGCTGCTGCTCCAGAAGAGGGCGGAGCTTTAAATGCAAATGAGCTGCTGCTCCAGAAGAGGGCGGAGCTTTAAATGCAAATGAGCTGCTGCTCCAGAAGAGGGCGGAGCTTTAAATGGAAATGAGCTGCTGCTCCAGAAGAGGGCGGAGCTTTAAATGCAAATGAGCTGCTGCTCCAGAAGAGGGCGGAGCTTTAAATGCAAATGAGCTGCTGCTCCAGAAGAGGGCGGAGCTTTAAATGCAAATGAGCTGCTGTTCCAGAAGAGGGCGGAGCTTTAAATGCAAATGAGCTGCTGTTCCAGAAGAGGGCGGAGCTTTAAATGGAAATGAGCTGCTGCTCCAGAAGAGGGCGGAGCTTTAAATGCAAATGAGCTGCTGTTCCAGAAGAGGGCGGAGCTTTAAATGCAAATGAGCTGCTGTTCCAGAAGAGGGCGGAGCTTTAAATGCAAATGAGCTGCTGTTCCAGAAGAGGGCGGCGCTTTAAATGCAAATGAGCTGCTGCTCCAGAAGAGGGCGGAGCTTTAAATGCAAATGAGCTGCTGTTCCAGAAGAGGGCGGAGCTTTAAATGCAAATGAGCTGCTGTTCCAGAAGAGGGCGGAGCTTTAAATGCAAATGAGCTGCTGCTCCAGAAGAGGGCGGAGCTTTAACAGCTCAACAACAACAAAGCTGGAGAATCTCATGCAGACAAAATGAGGAAAGTGTTCAAACTGATGGAGAGACTCAGGAAGAAGTTTCTGAACGGTTAGTGGATAAATTGATGTAGTTGCTGTGGAGTTGATCAACTCATCACTAGCATGTGTCGTCACGTTCATCTTTTTTCCTTGAATCGACCCTCGTTTGTGAAGCAGTCCGGCGTAAAATGAACAACACTCGACTACAACAACTCTTCCTCTTCTCTAAAGCAGCACAACATGGCCCCGCCCCCTTTGTTGAGTGTTCTCGGGGGCGGAGTTTATGTCAATTGGGGTTTGTGATGTCACTAACACAGGAAGAAGCTTGTTGTAGTCCCTACCAGCCGTTTAAAAAGAGATTTCTGTAAAAGAAAATATTGAACTTTCAACGTCGTAAGTTCACAGATGTTGTTTCTGATCAAACAGAAACATTACACACCAACTAAAGCTAAAACAGTCAAATCATAATCAAGAACTGTAAATAATATCCATAATACAAAAGAAAACACGACGGCAGAAATCACTGGAGTATTCTAGAACAGAGGAGGAGCTTGTGAGCAGGGGGCGGGGCTTCTGAGAATAGGACGCACTGCGAGGCATAAATAGAAAACGCAGTGAGCACGTATATGATATTCCAGCTGTAGATATGAAACAGCACAGGGGTCAAGGACGGTCGTGAGCGCTGAATACACAAACATTACAACCTGGAGCAGATTCAACAGATCACAGAGAACAACACGAGCGCTTAATCAACAACAGACTTTAACCTCGCGGCGGACGCCAGCGCAGGTGAGGAACGTGCTGTACAGGGACACGCACTGCCAGACACATAAAAATAGCACAAGAACAACATGTTAATGTACTGTTACGACAGATACAGCCATGAACCATGTGACCAGAGTGATCACCTGATCACTGGCCGACGGTTCAGACGACATCGAACAAGATCATGCAAGATGAGAAAAAAAAGAGCAGAATAGAAAATTAATAAAAATACGGGAAAATAAAACTGCCAGGATTTTTGATGCAAGATAATAAAAAAATAATATTGAAGACAAACCTGAAAATGTCTGAAAAAAAACTTTCAAAATGTTCAAAATTTGGAGAATAAATGTAAAAGTGATTTTTCTCATGAAAACTGATTGCAATTTAAAACCACCACAATTTGGCCAAAAATCTTACTACTGCTACTATAAAATAAGATACGACAAGAATTTGTAAAACAATTTTGCAACAATTAATTAATTAATAATAATTGCAAAAACGTGCAAAAAAAACAATAAATCAAACTGGCAGTGAATCCTCAATCCTTCACGTCACTGAAGAATACAACAAATCAAGAGTGAATTTAGGAGTTACAGTAAGTGCCTTTAAATTATTTTAAATTATTAAAATATAAATTATTTTTCTCTTCTTTTCTGCATTTGAAACTTAATAAAATTAAACATGCACAAGCCAACCAACAAATACCAATATTTGAGTCAAGCGCGACACCACAAACTTAATTACGTTCATTAAATAATCACGCTGCCAAAGTCAAATTAACCTTCTGGTCAGTTTTGATTGAAAAAAATTCATTTCTTTAAGAATTTTTTTACTTCATCAGAATGATACGAAACGATGCGATGTGAAAAAACACCATTGGAAAAGTTTAAATGTTCCTGAATGAAACGAACGCTGAATGTCCTCTAGTGGACGCGTGCGGTACTGCAGCCAAACCAACGCAAAGATATCGACTGGTTCAGAGTTACGGCTTTCCCAGTTTTACAGTAAAAACACGTTTTAGAAAATATACATTTCGTATAAAAAAAGAATAATATTTGTGTAATTTTCATAATAAGCTTAAACTTGTATAACCCTTTTAAAACATTTCTCACTTCATGTGTCGTCTTTCAAAAGACACAAAACACTCAAGATTGAGGAGTTTACGCTGGAAGTTTCATGTTCAGGTAAAAAAAAGTGAACAATTATTATAATATAGTACCACTAAATACCCTAAAAATACAAAATATTGAATAAAAAAAACATTATCGAACTAAAATATACATTTATTTCGTTGAAAATGTTCCAGTCACACAAGCAGCAGCTGACGGTCAATACTGACCTCACGAGGATGTCGTTTGAGATTTATAAACCATAATCAAAGTGTTTCAGTCACTCCAGATCAAGACGAGAAGAGCTCTTAAAGTGACGGCAGCCTAATATTCCTATCCCGCATGAATCGAGGATTCTTTCTAACAATCGAATCGATTCACACATTTCAAAAACTAAATGTGTTAATAGCGTGGTCAGAGCAGCACAACACAACCAGCAGAACACAGACGTCATCTGACGGGACTGCGGTGTGTGTTCACGTCCTGTTCTGAAAGTGGATAATCCCGTCTGGAGTCGACGGCTCGGGAACAGGATCACACGAAAACACACGAGCGCATTCAATAAAATGAGAGGAAAACGAGAAATGAAGTTCAAAACGTCAGCACCACAACGGCCGGACTCTCGTGACTCAGTCCCTCCCGCAGAACTCTCATCTGAGCCGCTCCGTGAACAGGAAGTGCAGCAGGAACCAGAATGACTCATTACAGGTGTGAGAAACCTGGAACGAGATTCATTCACACCTCGACCTTCAGCTGAGAGAACAAACACAACTAAAGTCTTTCCTGTCAAAAACGAATGTGTATAAATGGAAAACACTGAAACACGGTCGTTTGTGAGTGACTTTGGGTAAAAGCATCAGCTTTGAGCAGGATCTCCGATCATAACACTGATCTCAGACCTGATCTGACCTGATCTGCGCACCCAAAGACCCACACAACCCCCCGCTCCACTTCCTCCCGCCGCGTTACACAACACACCCGAGCGGAGCCGTTGAATTATTCACCACACATTCCCTGCAGACGCACGTGAGGCCGACATCACCGTCTTCACCAGAACACACATCTGCTGACGGACTCAAACGTCACCGGGATTTACACGAGAGTGTTCTGATCACACTGCCAGATCGTTCTTCTTTTACTCGCTTCATTTCGATCAATTTCTCAGAAAGCAGATCTTCTCATGTGACACATCAGTGGAAAACAAGACAAAAATACAGAGAAAGAACGGCACCTTCCGCAGTGAAAAAATAATAATAATAATAAACAATAATATTAATATAATAATGATGAATTTATTATGACTGACAATTATTAAACTCGTTTTAATTTGTTATATTTATTGTTATATATTCATTGTTATTATTAAAATCATTATTATTGTTTTATTTATTATTATTATTAATCATTTATAATAATTATTATTATTAATCATTAATAATAATAATAATAATTATAATTCATTTATTATTATTATTATTAATTTATTATTATTATTATTCATTTATTATTATTATTATTATTAATTTATTATTATTATTATTATTATTAATAATAATTTATTATTATTATTATTAATTTATTATTATTATTATTCATTTATTATTATTATTATTATTAATTTATTATTATTATTATTATTATTAATTTATTTATTATTATTATTATTATTTATTAATTTTTTTTTTTTAAATTCATTTATTATTATTATTAATTCATTTATTATTATTATTATTATTTCATTTATTATTATTATTATTATTATTATATAGCATTAACACCACCATTTCTTGTTTAATATTGTACCCTTTCATTCTAAAATAAAAATAAAAAAATGTAAGAGAATATTATAACACTTTTATTATTCTAAATTAGAGCACTAATACTAATTTA
>CM076067.1:28604132-28609132 GCA_038088235.1 Zacco platypus
TCGACAGGGGAAATGTCACACACACACACACACACACACACACACACACACACACACACACACACACACACACACACACACACACACACACACACACACACACACACACACTGCAGACGTTCCTCGTCACGCTGGAAGAACTTATTCAAAATTATTCAAAAAACAGTCCTGGAGCAAATCATGAGCTTCAAACTAGAGTCGACAGACGTGAAAAACATCAGACTAAACCCCGCGTCAGTCAGCACCGCTCACGGGTCACATCCCACCAGTCCAACCGCTGACCGGGTCACAGACCAGCTCGTTCGGTTCCGCCCGACTCCAGCGTTTAACAGCCATGGATTTCTCTTCACTCGTCCATCTGCAGGTCCACTTCAACAAACGGCTACTTTTGAAGAATCCAAATGAATAAATACTCCGATCGGAAGATTCTCCATAACCTCGTGAAGGACTGGCAAATATGCTCCACATTAAGTTTCCTAGTTTGTTTATGAGAAAACGGTGTAATCCAGAAGGACAGAATGTGTTTGTGTACATCGACTGAAAACAAGCCACTCCACGAGCTCAGACCGGATCTGCAGCTGCAAACGTCCAGACACCTGTGCGCCGCCCGCTCCCAAACTCTGGCTGATCTCGGAGGACGTAATCAGATCAGGAGCGTCTAATTCAATCCGCCGGCGATAAAGCCACTTTAAAGCGCTGCAGAATAAACAGGACGGATGAGCCGCGCCGCAGACACACATCACACCGTCACTCTCGCTCTGAACTCACATGTTCGGCCAAAAACAAGCTCCCGCTGTGATTTCATCGCATTACTCAAACCAAATAAAAGTAAAAGAAATTACGGCAGGAATCTCTGACACATCCGAGGAAACTCTTCTGGATCAGGAACGTGTGGATCTCACCGAAAAAACCCTGGAGAAATGATCCTGTGCTGTGGAGATATCACTCGTGTCATTTCCAAAATATACACTACAAATATAAATGTATAATAATATCTATACGTTTATAAATCATCCTTTACAACAAGATTCATTTACTTGATGAAGAATCGCTGGTTACTCCGAACAACAACTGCAAAATTCTCTCAAACAACAGAAAATTGCATAAATTATGCTTGAACTATATAAACAATCTTTGATAATAATAATAATAATAATAGTAGTAAAGACATGACCGATGCCCTGATGAAGTCAGATGTTGGAGCATCATTTCCTGTTTCAGGGTTTAGTGTGTGAATAACAGCAGAGCTTCAATGCGTTTAATGAAGGAAGAATGAAGTGAAGAACAGAGAAACACTAACGCTAATAATATCTGCGGTGGAGTGATGATGATGATGATGATGATGATGATGATGTGGGCTAAAGGTCGAGTTTGTTTTCACTTCTGTCACAACAGGAACTTTGGACTCCATTAAACTGATAAGAATCAACTATTGAGTGAATCTTTAACGCTTCCGTAGACATTCATCACACACTAAATCATTCACTACTACCCCCTCACTACCCCCCCACTACTCCCTCACTACTCCCTCACTACTCCCTCACTACTCCCTCACTACTCCCTCACTACTCACCCACTACTCACCCACTACTCCCCCACTACTCCCCCACTACTCCCCCACTACTCCCCCACTACTCCCCCACTACTCACCCACTACTCACCCACTACTCACCCACTACTCACCCACTACTCCCTCACTACTCACCCACTACTCACCCACTACTCCTTCACTACTCCTTCACTACTCACCCACTACTCCTCCACTACTCACCCACTACTCACCCACTACTCACCCACTACTCACCCACTACTCCTTCACTACTCACCCACTACTCCTTCACTACTCGTCAAGTCATCTTTATTTACATAGCGCTTTTTACAATGCAAATTGTGTCAAAGCAGTTTTACAGTAATAATTGGTAAATAATTTTGGCTGCACAGCAGCTCCCAAAGAAAATGGTGTCATTGTCCAGATTATTCTATATATTATTGATTCATTCCGTTGCAAAGATCAATAGTTATTAGTCTAGTTAATTTATTTACTACTCCACACGTCTACTCCACACCACATCCACTCTACTCCACACGTCTACTCCACACCACATCCACTCTACTCCACACGTCTACACCACATCTACACCACATCTACTCTACTCCACACATCTACACCACATCTACACCACATCTACTCTACTCCACACGTCTACTCCACACGTCTACTCCACACGTCTACTCCACACGTCTACTCCACACGTCTGCACCACATCTACTCTACTCCACACGTCTACTCCACACGTCTACTCCACATCTACACCACATCTGCACCACATCTGCACCACATCTACTCCACATCTGCACCACATCTGCACCACATCTGCACCACATCTACTCTACTCCACACGTCTACACCACATCGGTCTTCATTCAGGATTACACAATACACGCGTCAAATTACACATTATGACATATTTCACTGATCCACTCGTACAGATCTATTCCATTCAATTCTATTTAATGATTACATCATATTTAAATTATTCACTTGGTGTTTATTTTTTTTAAAAAAACATACAAATAAATACTAATAAAAATGTAATAAAAATGGAAATATAATAATAATACAAACATTCTTAAAGTTTCTTACATCGTTTAAAGCAGATACAAAAATTAAACTCAATAATTAAAGAATTATTATTTTTTTAAAAATTAAACTGAAAATTTAAATTCTCATTTATTTAACCTTCCTTTTATTTTTATCATTTTATTACTTATTTTATTATTATTTTTTTTTTTTAAAAATAACAGTTTACAAATAAAATAGTAATAAAAAATAAAAATACTACTACTACTAATAATAATAGTCTTTTAAAGCAGATCTCACATTTTAAAGTAAAAACACTGATAAAGATAAAATGACATAATTTCATAAACTTTATTTCAATTGTTCAATAATTTGTGCATTTTTAAAAACACAAAATAATTTTACAAATAAAACTAAAATCTTTGATGACACAGTCATCAAAATCAATAAAAAGAACATCATAATAATGATAATAATCCACAAATACTCAAGTTTCTTACAGCGTCTGAAGCAGATCATTTCAGAGCAGGAACATTAACGGTAATAAATACAGTGTTTTGGCGGTCGACCACAACTGAGGTGATCCACAACCATCACGAGCACGAAGACTCAAACACAGTCTCCAAGGGAAACTAAAAATGTGAAAGCTGAAACAGAAAAACAGATGGAAGGAAAAGAGGGAGAGAAATTCTTGAATGGGGTCAGACATGCCGTATCCCGTCACCCTCATGTTCCCTTAGAAACATCCTGTGGATTCCATCACATCAGCAGCTTCCTGTGAGAGGGGGAGGGGGGAACGCCCGCAGCGCAAACACAGGAAGGGGACGGGCTCCCGTCCGGGGGCTTGTTACCCAGCAGCCAATCAGAAGCTCGGGGCTCGGGTTACACGGCCAATGGGAGCGCGGCAGCCCCACCCTCGGCTGTACCCTGACACGAGGCCCCTCGACAACCACAGCGCGAGAGAAACTACCCTGCCTTCCTCCGGCAGAACTAAACTCCTCCGCTCGCTTACATGAACATATCCAATATCATCTTATATAGTGCAGTCGCTTAACTGAACACATGAGGTTAAATAACATCACAATATATTGTAGCTGTAACAACAGACTACAAATAAACAATTAAAAAGGTATTTGAAATTAAATTAAAAGTCACTAAAATGTCCGTCCTCTCCTGAATTATTGCTGTGGCCTCATTTCCAGTCCCTGCTGAGGAGTGGGCGTGTCTACGGCTGATTGACAGCTCTCGGAACCTCCCCTCCTCCTCCTGACGAGACAGCGATTGAACGTTCCTCCACCGCGGCCAAACTCAAACTAACGTCCGATTAAGGTCTCGCGCAGCCGGAGTGATTTTTAATGGGTAGTTTTTTTTGCGCCCGATTATAATTCCTTCAAAAAATCCCGCTATGATCATTTAAAATGCGCTATAATGACCATTAATGTCATGATTCATATACTTGTCTGATTCAATGAGGTGATGGATCATTTTTGTGTCCAAAGAGTAATAAAAAACAAAGATCTTACATCCAAAGCATGTCAAGTAGTACAACTAGATTTCTATCATTGAATCCAAAAGATCTTCATTATATTTTGCTACATTTAAAAAGATGTTTTAAAGATTTTGAAGTGTCAAAAGGTCATTTGGTTTAACCGTCCTGATACAGACAAATTTATTTGTGATTAAAAGATCTTAAAATGTAATAAATGTGTTATTCTGGCATGATTTTAAAACATCATGTATCAATAGAGTGCAAATTGGCATTACAATGATGTCATGCGGAGCAACCGAACCAGAACTGTTAGCTCAGTTAGTAAGCGCTCACTTCTGTCGCGCCGGAGACCCGGGTTCAATCCCCGCCAAGGGCGTTTCTTGCTAGAAAAGTCAAGCATAAAAGCATCTACCAAATTTTTTTAAATGTAAAAGGGACCATTTTGGATCAAGTCATGCGGTCAATATCATGTGACAGGAAGTTATTCACACACCTGCAAAGAATCACATGGTCGCGAAACAAAGTAACGAACTTTTTTTTTTTAACTATTTGAAAAATTCATGTTTTCACTCGTTCAAACGCATGTCGCGAAACATCAGGTCATTCGGTACAACTGCTGGAAAACATGGCAAATGTTGCGATATTGTGCTAAATATAAAAAATTTATATATTAATTTATATTATATTATATTATTTATAATTTATAAATTTATTATAATATTTGATTGTCATGTTGTTAGCTAGCTAGATATTAGCCTGTTAGCATTGTTTGAAAATATTGTCATTCGGCATAATCAACAGTGTCATTCGGTAAAACCGAAATTGATTAAAACGAGTTACTTTTTTGGTGACAAATTTTGTCCATCTTGTTAAAAATAGTAATAAAAAAATAAAAAATAATAATAATAATAATAATAATAATAAGAGAAA
>CM076067.1:28619132-28659132 GCA_038088235.1 Zacco platypus
TTTTCAATGTGAATATATAGTAAAGTGTCATTTATTCATATGATCAAACTGAATTTATTTGATCAAAAATACAGTAAAAATTGTGAAATATTATTATAATGTAAATCATCAGTTTTCTATGTGAATATATAGTACAGTGTAATTTATTCCTGAATTTTCAGCATCATTACTCCAGTCTTCAGTGTCACATGATCCTTCAGAAATCATTCTGATATGATGATTTGATGCACATTTACGATTATTATCAGTGTTGAAAACAGTTTTCACTGGTTGATATTTTTGTGTGAAAATTCATCTTTTGATCACAGGAATAAATTACACTTTACTATATATTCACATTTACACGATCACATTTAAATTGTAATAATATTTCACAATTTTACTGTGTTTTTGATCAAACAAACGCAGCCCCGGTGAGCAGAAGAGACTCTTTCCAAACTTTAACACTTATGTTTTTGTTCAAACGTCCCAGAAAGCTTTGCAACCTTTAAAGAGTTTATTCAAAACTGAAAATCGGGTCGTTTATTCGTCCTCGCGTCGATTTCGACTGAAACGAGCCGTAAACTGGAAGTCATGTTTGCCCGTTTGACTGTTTTCTGACTCTGTAAAAGCTCATATATGAACGTGTGCGTATGAATCCACGTAATTGCATCGGTTTGCATGGATGAGCGAGCTTATATAATGTTTTCTCCCTGTATTGAGGGTTGAATCTAGGCCATCTTGTCAGCTTTGTGTCTGCGAGGCGGATCAGGATCGGGGGGAAGGGCTGAAGTATTTCCCGGGTCAAAGGGTAAGTCCGATCGGTGGGAAAACGAGGCGCGTTTGTGCACATTCAGGCATATTTAAGAGCTCTCAGCGTCTGCGGGTTGAGACGGATCTCCTCAGAACTCGAGCGAGGCGTCCGAGCCGTCGGTCCGGCCTCACAGGAGGAGACGTGTCCGTCTCCCTGCGTTCCTCCTCCTGCATCCAGCTGGAAAAACAAACAGAGTGTGGGAGAGAAGAGAAGAGCTTTGATGGAAACGCTGGACTGGAATATGAAGGAACGAGATTTGCTGCTAAAAGATGTTTCGGCTCAGAGTTGTTAAACACTCAAAGAAAGTCACAGAGACGATCGACACTCGGAAAAGTAACGGGACATCTTTCTAACTAAAACAAAAAATATTTCCATTACTTGAAATAAAATATTCAAAAGTCACATTTTATTTCAGCTGCTCTAGATGCAAAAGCAACTTTATTATTGTCATTTTATTTATAGATATTTTATGATTTTTTTTTATTTTATTTTTTATTATTTTTTTGATGAAAGGAAAGTTCAAAAGAACAGCATTTATTTAAAATAGAATCTTTTAGAACATTATAAATGATTATAAACAAATATATTCACATAGAAAACAGCTAGATATATTTAAAATATTTCGTATTTTTGATCAAATAAATGCAGCCTTGGTGAACAAAAAAACATTATTCATTCTTAATTATACCAAATGTTAAGTTAAAATACTAAAACAACTAAAAACATGTTTTTTTATTTAATAAAATTGAATAACAGATAACAAAAAATATTATATATATAAGATACTAATAGCATTAATAATTATTGGAGTGATAGAGAAATGCCTTGAATTTTTGTGAACTAATAAAACAAATTAAAAGAGAAATAAACAAAAACTCGAGGGTTAAAGCCAGTTTAATGAACTCTGGCCGATCGGCTGCTGTATCGATTATGACCGATCGATGGCGATTAATGGATCAATAATCCCGTTCCAGTGCAGTGGAGGAGCAGCGTTCAGGATGTCAGGAGATCATTTATTTATTCATGACTTCCAGCTGAGAATATATGAAGTTTAAAAACCGCCTCAAAACAAACACGAGCTCCGTCCGCGGGGAAGCGGCCGTACGTCGGGGTTTGTCCGATCAGATGTGGCGCTGCAGTAAACATGACGCGCCGCCCGTTCCGTCAACTCACATGGGAAACGTTTGAGATGCGCTGTGAGATATCGTGTGCTATACTGCACTCGATTTACTTCATTCACGCTCTTATTATGAGCGATTCATCCGGAAGGATATTCTAGCCTACAGAAAAAAACAGCTTCGCTTTGATCAAACAAACAAACGAAAAGAAACGACCGTCCGCCATCTTGTCTTGACACGTTTGTTTTAACATTGCACGTTCTTCCTGGTAATCGTTCAGAATTAATAATAACTTTATGAAACGCCTTCCTTTTTTCCCCCGACGAGCATCATATAAAGACGCTTTCACGTCTGAAGAATGAGATCCAGTCCTGCACTCCGTGTCAAATATTCAGTTTCACTTGGACACACGTCACATCATGGAAGTAAAACAGTCTGCAAATGTTGATTCTACTGTTTCCAAAGAAACTCCTGGTATGAGTGATGATTAGATTAAAGCCGCATTACGGTACCAAACGTGTGCGAAACGTTGAGAGCGTTTTTCACTTCCACCGCGCTCATTCAGACGGAGCCTGTGAGCGAAACGGAGCGGAGTGACGCTCAACGTCAGCGCTCCATGTACGGCACTATAACCTGTCGACGCTTTTTAACGCATCTGTGACGAGCAGGGCGGGCGAGAGCCGCGAGGGAACGGTGCGAGTGATAATGAGCGACACCTGCGCGCTACACCGGTCTCGTGTCTCTCACGGAGGAGCTCAGGAAGCATAAAAGAGGAGCGACGACAGTGAAGGACGAGAGAGGACCAGGCCTGGACTTTATGTTGTGTTTTATTATGTCTATGTGGGCGGCAGTCGCCGTGAGGAACTGCCGCCCTTTTACTTTCGTTTTATTGTTTGATTTTTTATTATTAAAGTCATGTTGAACGTTCGCCGGTTCCCGCCTCCTTCTTCCCGCTCTTATGAACTCCGTTACATTAAGTCATTATTTTGAGATACCAAGTCATTATTATGAGATGTTAACTGTGACGAGCAGGGCGTGCAAGAGCCGTGAGGGAACGGCGTGAGGCCGGTGATGCGAGAGATAATGAGCGCCAGCTGCGCGCTACACCGGTCTCGTGTCTCTCACGGAGGAGCTCCGGAAGCATAAAAGAGGAGCGACGACAGTGAAGGACGAGAGAGGACCAGGCCTGGACTTTATGTTGTGTTTTATTATGTTTGTGTGGGCGGCAGTCGCCGTGAGGAACTGCCGCCCTTTTACTTTCGTTTTATTGTTTGTTTATTTGTTTATTAAAATTACGTTGAACATTCGCCGGTTCCCGACTCCTTCTTCCCGTTCTTACGAACCGTGTTATAGCATCGTTGTAGCATTTTGCACAGCGCAGAGCTCTGAGGTGCGATCACATGACTGATATTAGCGGCGCTAGGCGAACTGTGCATCTTTACTTTCATACAGATTAGCACATGGCAGGATAATATTAGGATTAGCCGCTCCGCTCACATGCTTCACACAGAACATGTTTAGCTTTGAAGAACTGGAGTCGCGGACAGTGGAATGAGGAAAAAAAACGCTAGTTCTCGACACGCGTTTTTTAAAATTTAACCGATTTTAACTTGAGCGCCGCGTTTTAGAACGTCGAGTCATGCACAAGACGCGAACGCAAAGTTTTGCACGTCTGTCTAGCGCGTTTAGCGTGAAAACTAAGGAAAGAAGCGCATTTGAATGGAAAAACGCGTTGTGCGTGAACCCGCCTTTAGCAACACGCTAATGTCGTTTCAGTCTCTGGTGAGGAAAAAATACGTTGCCAATTGAAGAGATCGTTTGGTTCTTATTTTATAGCCGGAAGAGTTTGTACAGTATAAACTTGACTTTAAACAGACTGCACGCTGCGCTCGTCCAATCAGAGACGCTGATACCGCTAATATGCAAATGAGCACTTAACCCAGGGTTTGGGATGCACAGCGTGAAACAACAGTTTATAAACACCCAGAATTAACCGTTAACCCCAGATATCCCTTACGAAAAAGACGTTTATTCAAGTGTGCTTTTAGTTTACTTCTTTTAAACTAAAAATAAGAAAGTTCTACTTCTCAGAAATATACTTAAAACTGCACTTAAGTAGTCTATAACCTTGAGTACATTTGGCCTGTAATCTTGCCTTTTTTTACGAAACTTACCCACATTTAAGTGTTGACAAAAAAGAATTCATTAAGATTGAATAATTATAAGTTAAAGGTTTATTTCAATAGGAAGATATACTTGAAGTGCAAAAATAATATATAAAAGTGTGATGTTATGTTCACTTAAAGAAAACTTACAAGACTTAACTAGTAGTTTACCAATAGGACACTTCATTCATATACTAAAAAAAAAAGTACTACTAGTATAAACTATTAAACTACTTATAAGTTCATTTTTAGTACAGATGAGAAACGTAGAAGTGAACTAGTTTAAGTACACTTAAACGTTTTCTTCAATGGGCGACTTTAGTCCCAAGCAGGACTGAAATAATACACAGACTACTTGAACATTATGTAAGTAAACTTCATCAAGTGAAGGTGAAGTATTGTCAGGGATATTATGAGGGTTTAGACTGACCCAGGGTTAACTAGCCTATTTCAGGTGTGAAATAATATTTTCTTGAAAAATGATTTTACAGTGAAATGGGACGCATCTTTTCATATAATCGCAGATGATCTCCTTCTGAACACGAGGCTGTTTTGGTTTCTGTGCATGTATGTGATGCTAATCGTGTTTACACGCGAGTGTTTTCACGACTCGTGATTTCCTGCAGAACACTGTTATCTTTAAATGTTCTCTCCCTGCGAGACGAAGCCCCTGACTGCGCGCGCCCGCATGCCATGTACCGTCCTCGCTCTTCTTCCCTCATAAACAGGTCAATAGCAGCACTGCCTGACCGCTCATGTCCATTTATAATCAAGAGGATGCGCCGCCGTCGAGGCGGGGGGTCGCAGCATCCGCCATCATCTCCAGCGCCGCGCCACAACTGCTTCTGAGAGCCTCAAGTGAACGCTTAGAGCTCCGGAGGGATGATTATTCAAATATTCTGAAAATAAAAACCACAGTTAATTGCTTATGCAATCTTTTGTAAATATTATAAACCAAATAAATGCTTGAAGGAAGAAGACGAATGAAAATAATGCACGACACTCAGAGTTCAGCGTTCAGTCACACGCAGTTTCCATTTACCTGATCAAAGACTGTATTCAGAGGTCAAATTCCTAAAGTTTTAGACAATTAGCTTCATTCCAGATAATTATGAGTCTAGAAGACGGAGGAAGCAGAAGAGGAAGGATCATAAGAGACATTAAATAAGACAAAATGATTTATACTAAGTTGTACATAATTATTGCAGAATGTTTTACATGAAAACACTATTTATATGGAAGCTTGTTTCTGTCAGGGAATAAAAAATAAAAATGGTAACTGTGACTTTTTATCTCACAATTCAGATTTTTCCCCTCAAATCCAAGTATATATCTCACAATTGTGTAAAATCTCAGAATTGTGAGAAATAAAGTCAAAATTATGAGAAATAAAGTGAAAATTGTGAGAAATAAAGTGAAAATTGTGAGATATAAAGTGAAAATTGTGAGAAATAAAGTGAAAATTGTGAGAAATAAAGTGAAAATTGTGAGAAATAAAGTCAGAATTGTGAGAAATAAAGTGAAAATTGTGAGAAATAAAGTGAAAATTGTGAGAAATAAAGTGAAAATTGTGAGATATAAAGTGAAAATTATGAGAAATAAAGTCAGAATTGTGAGAAATAAAGTCAAAATTGTGAGAAATAAAGTGAAAATTGTGAGAAAAAAAGTGAAAATTAGAAATAAAGTGAAAATTGTGAGAAATAAAGTCAGAATTGTGAGAAATAAAGTCAAAATTGTGAGAAAAAAAGTGAAAATTGTGAGAAATAAAGTGAAAATTGTGAGAAATAAAGTGAAAATTGTGAGAAATAAAGTGAAAATTGTGAGATATAAAGTCAGAATTGTGAGAAATAAAGTCAAAATTGTGAGAAATAAAGTGAAAATTGTGAGAAATAAAGTGAAAATTGTGAGAAATAAAGTGAAAATTAGAAATAAAGTGAAAATTGTGAGAAAAAAAAGTGAAAATTAGAAATAAAGTGAAAATTGTGAGATATAAAGTGAAAATTATGAGAAATAAAGTCAAAATTGAGATATAAAGTCAAAATTGCGAGAAATAAAGTGAAAATTGTGAGAAAAAAGTCAAAATTGTGAGAAATAAAGTCAAAATTGTGAGAAAAAGTCAGAATTGTGAGAAATAAAGTCAGAATTGCGAGATATAAAGTCAGAATTGTGAGAAATAAAGTGAAAATTGTGAAAAATAAAGTGAAAATTGTGAGAAATAAAGTGAAAATTGTGAAAAATAAAGTGAAAATTGTGAGAAATAAAGTCAGAATTGTGAGAAATAAAGTCAGAATTGTGAGAGGCCAGTCGTAATTCCTCCTGAGAGCTGATGAAGGACAGGTCATTTCACACAGACGTCACCTGCGTTCAGCACTGAAATCTGAAACACGTTCTCCTCAAACGAAGCCAGAGTCCTTCACTCATCCACTGAACGCTCCAGAAGAGTCTGCCAAACCCACATCTCAATAACATATTTCAGCTAAACAATAAAATCTGACAACGGTTTCATAAACTTGCTTCTTTGAGGCTCAAATACACTGTATTCTGCTGGACGGGGTTTGACCAGCTTCTCCTGCAGCCGCCGTGTTTCTGAAGACAACTCTGAGACGGTGTGGAATATAACGCTAGTTTCCCTTCGCATTCTGACAAATGAAAGATGAAAGAGTAAGTGAGTTCAGGTAAGACTTGTTCATCCCAGGCCGATGGGCGATTCCTGCCGGTTTAAGATGAATACATGCGATTGTTTAGACTGGTGACAGAACACAGGTTCCCTCAAACTCCTGCTGTTCCTGAACCACCTGACGGTCGTTTGATTGACAGGAGCGCTGATGGCAGCAAATGGAAGCCGAGCGGCGTTTGAGCACATCAATGAGTCGATGCACCACAAGTCTGAGTCTGTAGAAGGGAAAAAACCCACATTTTTTCCAAACAGTTTCATGTGTCGGGATGGTGGTCGACTGTCTGAAAACTCCGAGGCCAGTGAAGGGGGATTTTATGTCTCTCTATTGTTCATATTGACTTTAAACACATGAAAAAAAACATTAAAGAGCCAACTCGTCAGGACTGAGGAATCAGTCGCCTCTGCCAGAGCTAAACTTAGAAAATGACAGGATTCCTTTGCCAAACACTGAAGACACTGCCCTGAAAAATGGCATGGTAAAAACGGCCCAAACACAGAGACACTTCTCTGAAATACGATGCCTTTACCCGTCGGTGATTGGCTCTTTTATTTAGGAGGCGGGACTTATTCCACCATATTATGTGTTCTCCAATTCATAGAAAGGTGAGTTCAGCTATCGAAAGACTTTGACAGTGAAATCAGTCACAGTAACACTTGTGTAAAATATAATTGTGACTTTTTAATCTAACAATTCTGATTTTTTTTCTCAGAATTGTGTGATATAAAGTCAGAGTTGTGAGATATAAAGTCAGAATTGTGAGTTATAGTCAGAATTGTTTGATATAAAATCAGAATTGTGATATAAAGTCAGAATTGTGAGATATAAAGTCAGAATTGTGAGATAAAGTCAGAATTGTGTGATATAAAGTCAGAATTGTTTGATATAAAGTCAGAATTGTCAGATATAAAGTCAGAATTGTGAGATAAAGTCAGAATTGTGAGATATAAAGTCAGAATTGTGAGATATAAAGTCAGAATTGTGATATAAAGTCAGAATTGTGATATAAAGTCAGAATTGTGAGATATAAAGTCAGAATTGCGAGTTATAAAGTCAGAATTGCGAGATATAAAGTCAGAATTGTGAGTTATAAAGTCAGAATTGCGAGATATAAAGTCAGAATTGTGAGATATAAAGTCAGAATTGCGAGATATAAAGTCAGAATTGTGAGTTATAAAGTCAGAATTGTGAGATATAAAGTCAGAATTGTGAGATATAAAGTCAGAATTGCGAGTTATAAAGTCAGAATTGCGAGATATAAAGTCAGAATTGCGAGATATAAAGTCAGAATTGTGAGATATAAAGTCAGAATTCGAGGTATAAAGTCAGAATTCGAGGTATAAAGTCAGAATTGTGAGATATAAAGTCAGAATTGTGAGTTATAAAGTCAGAATTGTGAGATATAAAGTCAGAATTCGAGGTATAAAGTCAGAATTGTGAGATATAAAGTCAGAATTGCGAGATATAAAGTCAGAATTGTGAGTTATAAAGTCAGAATTGCGAGATATAAAGTCAGAATTGTGAGATATAAAGTCAGAATTCGAGGTATAAAGTCAGAATTGTGAGATATAAAGTCAGAATTGTGAGATATAAAGTCAGAATTGTGAGATATAAAGTCAGAATTGCGAGATATAAAGTCAGAATTGTGAGTTATAAAGTCAGAATTGTGAGTTATAAAGTCAGAATTGCGAGATATAAAGTCAGAATTGTGAGATATAAAGTCAGAATTGCGAGATATAAAGTCAGAATTGTGAGTTATAAAGTCAGAATTGTGAGTTATAAAGTCAGAATTGTGAGATATAAAGTCAGAATTGCGAGATATAAAGTCAGAATTGTGAGATATAAAGTCAGAATTCGAGGTATAAAGTCAGAATTGTGAGATATAAAGTCAGAATTGTGAGATATAAAGTCAGAATTGCGAGATATAAAGTCAGAATTGTGAGATATAAAGTCAGAATTGCGAGTTATAAAGTCAGAATTGCGAGATATAAAGTCAGAATTGTGAGATATAAAGTCAGAATTCGAGGTATAAAGTCAGAATTGTGAGATATAAAGTCAGAATTGTGAGATAAAGTCAGAATTGTGAGATATAAAGTCAGAATTACGAGATATAAAGTCAGAATTGCGAGATAAAGTCAGAATTGTGAGATATAAAGTCAGAATTGTGAGATATAAAGTCAGAATTCGAGGTATAAAGTCAGAATTGTGAGATATAAAGTCAGAATTGTGAGATAAAGTCAGAATTGCGAGATATAAAGTCAGAATTGTGAGATAAAGTCAGAATTGCGAGTTATAAAGTCAGAATTACGAGATATAAAGTCAGAATTGTGAGATAAAGTCAGAATTGTGAGATATAAAGTCAGAATTGTGAGATATAAAGTCAGAATTGTGAGATAAAGTCAGAATTGCGAGATATAAAGTCAGAATTGTGAGATAAAGTCAGAATTGCGAGTTATAAAGTCAGAATTACGAGATATAAAGTCAGAATTGCGAGATAAAGTCAGAATTGTGAGATATAAAGTCAGAATTGTGAGATATAAAGTTGCAACTGCCTTTTTTTTAAAAAAATTTTATTCCTTGGTGGAAACAAGCTTCCATAGCATCTCATTGGTAGTCACATCGCTGCTCATTTGCATAAGGTCTTGTCGCTGAACACGCCCACATCACATCGCCAATGACGCCTGCAGTGTTTCGCGGCAAAATAAGTCATAGTTTACTTGATGTTGAGTTTTCTGAACATCTAAACATTTGAACACAATTCATCTTGGTGGCTTTGGCCAATTTACACAATAAATATGTTTTGAAGCATGAATTAAAACACATTTTGCAGACACACAATCTAGTAGTGATAAAACCGTTGTGACAACTGCAGTTTAGAGAATGTTAAGTTTCAAAACATGAGCCAGAGCGATTGAGGAACTAAAACTGACATGAAAACGGAAACATAATATAAATGTAAAAATAACAGCTACTTCAAAACATTAGTCAATAAAATAAACATAATAATAATCACCCAACGACTAAAATAGCGCCGCCGCGGGGTCTGTGACAGCGCTGTGATGCAACACCACTATTAATACACGAGGTTTGTGAAGACAGGAGGCCTGTTTTCTCCCTCCGGCGCTGAGGTCTCCCCCGACTACAAGACGCAGTCAATGTTTGACCACACTGGGCTATTTGTGTCACAATGACCCGCATCAGACTTCGACCTGCCCGCGGTTTGCTGTGATTGTGTTTGTAGGGACTCTTATGTAACTCCAGACGCAGATTAACCGTCCGTTTGTTTGCCGACGGACTTTTGTCGGAAAAACTGCTGTATTGGCGGGATTTGACTGAGTGTATTATGGGCATTCATTTATAAATGTAGCATTTATATTTTCATGGATTTTTAGCTTTCATGCGTTTTGTCCAGCTCACATTTACCTTCAAAACAAAAGCTAATAAAATAATGCCACAATGTATCATGTTCACAATGTATCATGTATATAATTAAAGGTAACTTGTGGCCTTCGAACGGTTAAAAAACAAACAAAACTGAATTATTTAACGGAAGAACATTGGCTCTCATTCACTAATAATTGCAGACACTATTAGTGATTATGAACTTCCCATTGATTACAATTCCTGCAAAATCACATTATGATTTATATATCATTTAAAATGTGTCACAATGAGCATTAATGTCGTTTAAATCACATGGTTTTTTTAGTTCCCAATTACATGTTGCAAATTAATGTTCTTCTATAATATTACTATTATAGATATATATATAATATTACTATAATCTTCTATTATAGTAATATTATAGTTTATATCGTGCATTACTATTATTGTGTAAAAATAATATTACTTTTACAGAACATAGTATATTGCAACAATCCTTATAGAAAAACACATTTTTAGGCATGGTTGTGTTTCCGGTTCGTTTTGTTACTCAATACTTAGACATTAATGTTATATTTTAAGCATGTTGTTTGTAATAATAATAATAATAATAATAAATTTTATTTGTATTGCACTTTACATTACAGCAATCTCAAAGTGCTACAAAACGTACAGTGGTATAAAAAAGATATAGTTTGTTAAAAAGAAGTGCAACATAAATAACATTCAATAAAAAGCTTTTTTTAAAAGATATGTTTTTAGGTTTCGTTTATAAACATCTGTAGTTTGTACATCATACAATAGTGTAATAATCAGTCCAGACATCAGGATGACTTTTGATCAGCGGGTCTTAAAGGAGACTCGATGTCTCAAGCCTAAAATATAAACACTTATAATAAGTGGAGAAGACGAAACCACGTTTTGGAAAATGTAATGATCATGTATTAATTTAGTTAATTTTTAACAAACAAAAAAAGTTACCGTTCCTCCAACAATACGTCATTTTAATGCGTTCTGTGACTGATTTTTCACCATTTTTTTTTTAAATTGAGATGATTTCATCATCATAATCTTTCCATTGACGTTTGATTATTAAGTATTTGAATATGTTGAGGGTGCAAAAGAATCTAAACATTTCAATCTTTAAAGTTAGCAATGCATGTCCTCACAAAAATAAGTTTTTGATATATTTACGGTCGGAAATTTACAAAATACGTTCATGGAACATGATCTTTACTTAATATCCTAATGATTTCTGGCATTAAAAAAACTCATTTTGACTGGTTTTGTGGGTCACATTTATCCATGAGTCACAAGCAACACTGCCTCAAAATCTGAGCAAAACGAGGCGTCTCATAAAGTATAATAATGCCGTTTTCCGATTTTTGGATGGCGAAACAGACCTGAAGAGTGTTTGCCTGCTTTTAGCCACACTAAATTTACTGCATCACCTCCTCCAGTGTCTCTATCAAGGCAGCACTGTGGGTTTTGTAGTTCTGACATCAGCAGACGGCCCATAAAGCATGTGTCCGCGCTCTTTGATTGAGCCCGTTCTGGCGTGGGCTCAAGAGAGAACGGTCTGTGGCCGCTCCAGACGCCGTGATGTTCCCGTGTTTGCACAAGTCTGAACTCAGCACAAGCCCAACACTGTGTGAAGATGCCACCCTTATGCATTTATATATTTGCTCCATCATAAGTCTTTTATTATGAAAAAAAGGCTCCTGTGTGATAGAGAGATGGACGCCCTCTGCTGGCCAGTAGTGTAAACACAACAGCTTTAGACAGCTGATTGTTTTCGTCAGTCAGCTGGTTTAAGGGTAAACACGAAACTGAGCCCTGCTTGTTGTCTGAACAATCACACACAAGTGTGTCGGTTATAAACCCATCTTAATCAGTTGTCTAGGAGACGGCAATTAGGTAAATGTTGAGATTAACTCTAATGAGGATCTGGACTAAAAGTAGACGTCACGGGATTACACAGAGTCTCGGCTTGACTTGTTATTGAAATCCCCTTTAAAAACATCAACGCGAACGTGATCGGATTCGTGCGGGACGACGACGGTCGATTGTGAACTCATTATTAAAGCGTGACACTCGTCATCTCTTCCTCCGAGAGCTCCGATCCTCTCCAGACAATCATGAGACACACATCAACTCTGGTTGTGTGACGCCGGACCCTCGCTCTCACAGCTTCAACATATTATCGTGCTTCATCGATGTCCCAGAGGAGAAGATTATCAGTTAATAACAACCTAAATAACATACGTGTCGGAACATGACGCACGGGTCCTGTGAACCAAATCGAACTTATTTAACACTTTCCACACGGAAAATCCTACTGGAAAGTCCATCTTTACCAAAAGAGCAAGTTTTAGGGCAGTTTGTGTTTATGGGTAAATGAATCAAACTGAAAGCTTTGCTTCCTGCAAAGTATTATTGCTTTTTGTTCATGTCATCATTTGTGGATATTTTAAAAGCCATTTTCTTTCATTAAAATGTTTGTTTTTGCAAGGCGGAAAAATAACGACTGACAAAAACCCACTCGGTTTTTATCAATAAACAGTGAAAACCCAAAGAACAAACACACTTTGCTTTGGGTTGTGCAGCAGAAAATGTCACATGAAGATGGAAAAACACAGTTAAAATGTTTTTTTTGTTTTGTTTTTATAAGAAATAACGCTAATAATGTTGACTCCATATTGTTTGGGAAAACACTTCTAAATCAATAAATGCAACGGATGTAAATGTTTTTTTAGCATTATTACTCATTAAATATCAGACAAAATTCATTCCAACAGTTATTAAAAAAAATGCGACATGATTTGTTTTGTGGTTCTTAACCCTGAACCCTTTTTTGTGGTCAGAACGTTCTGGTAAGGTCTCTCAAGGTTGGGAATGAACAAACGTTCTTTAAGTAACATTAATAGAAGTTGTTCATTTACATTTATTCATTTAGCAGACGCTTTTATCCAAAGCGACTTACAAGTGAGGAAAACAACAAGTGATTCATCATGAAGAGGCAAACAGACACAAGAAGTTTGAGACACTGCTCAGAGTAGCTGGAATAAGGAGGAATTAAAGGGAATAAAAGGATAGTTTTTTTATGATGAGCTTAAGTGCTCATGACAGAGATGAGTTTTCAGCTGTCTCTTGAATATTCCCAGGGAAGGTAGGGAGATCATTCCACCAGCAGGGAGCAGTGAAGGAGAATGATCTGGAGCAGGGGTCACCAACCTTTGTGAAACTGAGAGCTACTTCATGGGTACTGAGTCATACGGAGGGCTACCAGTTTGATACGCTCTTCTGAAATAACAAATTTGCTCAGTTTGCCTTTAGTTATATAATATTGATAATACTCATGTATGTGAAGACACTAATCAAGTAAATGATTTCTCACAATAATTAGCAACAATGACACTAAGGAGGGAAACAGATATCAATATTCAGCACTTTAATCTCAGTAATTGTTACATTTTTAGATGATGACTTGCATCACCACATTAGGAAAAATGTCCCATTTTCACTAGTCACTGACAAACCCTTTTAACAAATCATGAACCTTGTTGTTTCAAAAAGCTATCCATTATGTAATGTTAAAAAAAATCAACTTACATATTTTTAAATAAATCATTGTGAAAGTGATGTTTTCTTCCTTTTTTCTGCCATGTTTTTGGGGCAAGAAACTGCATTCAGCTACCATCTTCGTCCCGCTAGCTCACTCTCCTCGAGCACTGCTTTTGTCTCGCGCAAAGTACTTTTGAACTAGATTAGGTCAGAGTTCACCTAAACTTATCTAAACTCATGTATAATGAACATATTTTTAAGATATTGTCATTTTTAAATATATATAAATGCAAGTGTGATTAAAAAAAGAATAAAATTTAATTTCAGACGCAGCTCACAAGTGCTATTTTTAGAACAGGCCTGCGGGCGACTCATGTGGTCCTTGGGGGCAACCTGGTGCCCGCGGGCACCGTGTTGGTGACCCCTGAAATGATGTTTTATCCAAAGCAACATACAAGGGGAGCAACTGAGGTTAGGTGTCTTACTCAAGAGCACTTTAGTCATGGTATTGAAGGTGCAGAGAGAGCTGTTCATTCACAATCCCCACCTTCAATTCCTGCCGGCGTGGGAATCGAACCAACAACCTTCAGGTTACAAGCCCGACTCCCTCACCATTAGGCCACGACTACCCCCAGTGAGTGGAGATCTGTAAGCAAGCATCAGCGCCTTGAACTTGATGCGAGCAGCGAGGGGTAGCCAGAGCAGAGAGATGAAGAGGGGCGTGACGTGGGCTCTCTTAGACTCGTTGCAGACAAGACGTGCAGCAGCGTTCTGGATCATCTGAAGAGGTTTGATTGCACTTGACGGCAGTCCAGCCAGAAGAGCATTGCAGTAATCAAGCCCTGAAATGACCAGGGCCTGGACATTGGTCATCTCGCCTGGTCAGGAAGGGCCGGATTTTCCTGATGTTGTGAAGTGCAAATCTGCATGACCGCACCGTCTTTGAGATGTGGTCTCTGAAGGTCAGTTGGTCATCAAAGATAACTCCAAGATTTCTGGCCAACTTTGATGGGGTAATGGTGGTTGTACTAAGCTGTATGTTGATGTCGTGTTGTAGAGTTGGAGTGGCAGGGAAGACTAAAAGCTCAGTCTTTACCAGGTTGAGCTGCAGGTGGTTTTCTTCCATCCACGTCGAGATGTCCGCCAGACAGCTTGAGATCCGTGCAGCTACTGTGGAATCATCTGGTTGGAAGGACAGGTAGAGTTGAGTGTCATCAGCATAGCAGTGGTAGGAGAAACCATGTGCCTGTATGATGGGACCCAGTGATGTAGTATAAATGGAGAATAGGAGGGGACCAAGAACTGAACCCTGAGGAACCCCAGTGATCAGTTGATGAGGTTTGGATACCTCCCCTCCCCAGGCGACTCTGAAAGACCTACCTGTGAGACAGGACTCAAACCACTGGAGTGCAGTACTTGAGATGCCAAGTGATGACAGAAGAATTTGATGGTTTACGGTGTCGAAGGCAGCAGATAGATCCAGTAGAATGAGAACAGATGATTTGGAACCAGCCTTTGCAATCCGCAGGGATTCAGCGACAGACAGTAGTGCAGTCTCGGTGGAATGGCCGCTCTTGAATCCAGATAGGTTGACGTCCAGATGGTTGTTCTGAACTCTTCACAATTCCAACTGTCTCGTTGCAAATTAAACAGAAAAGCTTCATGCTGGAGTGGGTCAAAATGAACTCATACCGCTCTGTCAAATCATCTTTGAAAACTTCTTCGTCACTTTTGATTTTTGTGGAAACTGACATCCTCACCCATCCAAACGCTCACTATGGTGAAGTGTCGCCCGATTACGTCAACCGTCACACGCTCACTGGAAGTCATGACAACAATGTCACGCTGGAAAACTTTAAAAATCTCGCTTTCATTTCATACCGTCTCCAAAAAGACATAAAAAAATGTAGCAAATGATTTACAAGTTTAATGTGCGTTTACCAAAGTTTTAACCCTTTACTCACAAGTGCTCTTGAAATACGAAATGGAAGTGGGTCCGGATTGAATTCCATCCGGGTCCGGATCCGAACTTTGAGAACCGCTGCTGTAAACCAATGGAAAGTAGCAGAAAAGATTTGGTCAGATCGTCAAATTTAAATCAAGTTTTTATTTTTATTTTAAACATTTCTTGGAAATGTTTAAAGACCTGGTGAAGCTTCATGAATCAGTGTTTTGAAATCACCCATCACTAGATATTGTTGTTTTTTGGTCTCACAAAAAGTATTCTCGTCGCTTTATAATATCAAGGTATATTAATGTAAATATGTTTCAGTATCTTTCTGGGCAACTGAATGTGTTAATGATCTTGCCATCAATAGAGGCCTCACAGATTTCATCAAAAATATCTTCATTTGTGTTCTGAAGATGAACGAAGGTCTTACGGGTGTGGAACCACATGAGGGAGAGGAACTAATGACTGAAGTTTTCATTCATCAGTGAACGAACCCTAGAAGAGCCCAAATACTGCAACAGCCTCCTCTGTTCGGGTGGGTAACGTAAACGCACACATTACTGGATAAAGAACGGAGGAGAACTCAGGGTTCAGATAACTGTGAGCTAACTGGAAGAACAGAAACAGGTGTGGGATAACTATCAAATGATCAGGAACAAAAGCAAACGGAGTAAAACGAAACCAGTATACATAACAGAAGACACATGTTACACTTGGCGAATAGCTGAAATTAAATAAATTGAAGATTTTTGTGAATTATTTAAAAAAAACAATGTGTTCTTTATGGTTTTAGTTGACAGTGACAACAATGTTTTGCATTTAAGCCAGAACAAGCATTCGTAATAAAGAGACAGCACTCGCATTCTGATGATTTTGCATGTTACTGAAAACTGCTCCTGGTTTCCTGGTTAGATCATGTTCTTTTAGCATCATAATCCCTTTAGGTATGGTATGGCATTCAAATTCGGTCCTAAAGATTCAATCTGAACTGTAACTCATCCCTGTGGGACAACTGTGGCCATTGTTCGCATCAAAAAATAACATATGTAAATTAAGAGGAAAAAATTCAAATGTGATACTGATACTAATGGAGATAAACATTCAAGGAGTAATAGAAATATATCATTAATAATCTTCAAAATAATCAATAATATTCATTAAACAATTACTCTGAAAACTCACACACTCGTCCTAACCCATTCACACTTCTTTACCATCTAAACAGGGACATTCCTACTTCACAATATTTACTTTATTTTCCGACAAATGAGGAAATCCCCAAAATTGAGGATTTGTCGGGGTAAAAATGTACACCATACTTATCAAATTGATTGATTAAGAATTTCAAACATTTTTAAAATGCTTTTATTCATTTAGTTTTATGAAAGTATGCTAATTAAAATTGCACAAATCTGCATACATTTCCAGAGCAGAAATCTGAACATTGGTTAAAACAGATTCATAATTCTTGTTTGATTTTCTTTTTCATATTTCAGGTTTTTACAGAGGGGATGCTGGACTTCTCTTTTATCACTCCATAAATCAGAAAATACAGACAGAAAACAATTTTTTTCATGTTTTTATATGTTCTATAAATCAGGGGAATGATATATAAACAAAGCTTCAAAATATAGATGTGAATAAAACAGTAAAGTTTGGCGTTTGTAAATAAAACAGTAAAGTTTGGTGTTTGTGAATAAAACAGTAAAGTTTGGTGTTTTGAATAAAACAGTAAAGATTGGCGTTTGTAAATAAAACAGTAAAGTTTGGCGTTTTGAATAAAACAGTAAAGATTGGCGTTTGTGAATAAAACAGTAAAGTTTGGCGTTTTGAATAAAACAGTAAAGATTGGCGTTTGTGAATAAAACAGTAAAGTTTGGCGTTCCTGAATAAAACAGTAAAGTTTGGCGTTCCTGAATAAAACAGTAAAGTTTGGCGTTCCTGAATAAAACAGTAAAGTTTGGCGTTCCTGAATAAAACAGTAAAGTTTGGCGTTCCTGAATAAAACAGTAAAGTTTGGCGTTCCTGAATAAAACAGTAAAGTTTGGCGTTCCTGAATAAAACAGTAAAGTTTGGCGTTCGTGAATAAAACAGTAAAGTTTGGTGTTCGTGAATAAAACAGTAAAGTTTGCCGTTTGTGAATAAAACAGTAAAGTTTGGCGTTCCTGAATAAAACAGTAAAGTTTGGCGTTCGTGAATAAAACAGTAAAGTTTGGCGTTCCTGAATAAAACAGTAAAGTTTGGCGTTTGTGAATAAAACAGTAAAGTTTGGCGTTGCTGAATAAAACAGTAAAGTTTGGCGATCCTGAATAAAACAGTAAAGTTTGGTGTTCCTGAATAAAACAGTAAAGTTTGGCGTTCCTGAATAAAACAGTAAAGTTTGGCGTTCCTGATTAAAACAGTAAAGTTTGGCGTTCCTGAATAAAACAGTAAAGTTTGGCGTTCCTGATTAAAACAGTAAAGTTTGGCGTTCCTGAATAAAACAGTAAAGTTTGGCGTTCCTGAATAAAACAGTAAAGTTTGGCGTTCCTGAATAAAACAGTAAAGTTTGGCGTTTGTGAATAAAACAGTAAAGTTTGGCGTTTGTGAATAAAACAGTAAAGTTTGGCGTTCCTGAATAAAACAGTAAAGTTTGGCGTTTGTGAATAAAACAGTAAAGTTTGGTGTTCGTGAATAAAACAGTAAAGTTTGCCGTTTGTGAATAAAACAGTAAAGTTTGGCGTTCCTGAATAAAACAGTAAAGTTTGGCGTTTGTAAATAAAACAGTAAAGTTTGGTGTTTGTGAATAAAACAGTAAAGTTTGGTGTTCCTGAATAAAACAGTAAAGTTTGGCGTTCCTGAATAAAACAGTAAAGTTTGGTGTTTGTGAATAAAACAGTAAAGTTTGGTGTTCGTGAATAAAACAGTAAAGTTTGCCGTTTGTGAATAAAACAGTAAAGTTTGGCGTTCCTGAATAAAACAGTAAAGTTTGGCGTTCCTGAATAAAACAGTAAAGTTTGGCGTTTGTGAATAAAACAGTAAAGTTTGGTGTTCGTGAATAAAACAGTAAAGTTTGCCGTTCGTGAATAAAACAGTAAAGTTTGGCGTTTGTAAAGATGCTGAAGTGGAGATTTCGGACTCACTCACCGCTTTTAAAGAGATGTACCGTAACTCAAATCTACATCTGCAAACACATAAAGTGCAAGAAAATAAACACTTAAATGTGTATTTTGGGTGTTTTCTTTCCATTGATCTGAAAGAAGAACATGTTACAGCAAAATCAAACAAAAGAACAACAAACCACAAAAGGGAGTTTTTCTCTACAGGAAAACCAAAGCTGGGAGGAGCAGGAGGAGAGATGATCCTGATATATCAGTCTGTCAGGACAGGGAAACAAACACAATCGCACAGAAATCACAACATCGACAGGTAAGAAACAGAGTTTTTACTGATTATAATGAGATTGATTTAGCAGTTTTGTTTGTTTTTTGCATCATGAAGCACATGACGCTGATTTATTGAGTGATTTCTGTGTTTCCCTCAGAAATGGAGAGAATGTCATTCCCGTGTCTTCTGCTCACAGGTGAGTGTTCTCGCGTCTCTAGAGCTGCTCAGTGTTAATGCTGTGCTGAAAGGGTTAAAGTTCAGCGTTTGAGCTTCACACATGAAGGATTCCTCAAACTAAAGATTACGAGGAAATACTGTTTCTGCTTCACAACTTCATGTTTAGTTCAATTTTTTATTAGCTATTTCTTGGTAATTATTTGTGATGTTTGTTGGCAATTTCTGAGTTAGTTTAGAATAATAATAATGATATAGAATGATTATTATTTCAGGGCTCTATAGGCTAGTTTAACACTGCGATCGCTGGTTTTCGGGTCTTCAGTCATCAAAGCAAGTGTGAAAGTTGTGCGTCGGACACTTTGATTGAACATTGTGTTTTTTGTAATTGTGTGAATACAAAAAGCTTTTCTTTTACGATCAGTTTGGTCACTGAGTTACTCTTAAATGGGGCAAATGGATGCATTTAACTTTAAAAGGAAATCCTGTGGAAACACTGAACATGCATCATTCAGCACTCACTGAGTTTCTGCAGTTTGACGCGAGTCTTGATCTGTGTGAATGTGTCTCTTCTCAGCTCTGGTCAGTTTGTCTGCAGGCGGTCTGCATCAGTATCACTTTGTGAATGAGAGCAGGAGCTGGACTGACGCTCAGAGATACTGCAGAGACAAATACATCGATCTGGTCACAATCAACGACACACAAGATCAGAGTGACATAGAGCTGGTCATACCGAGAGGAAACCCTGGAGATAATGCTAGCCTTGTCTGGATTGGGCTGAGGAGCACCGACACATTGATATGGTCTCAGAATGACCCCAATTTCTACACAGCAAACCAGTCTCCGTACAGTAACTGGGCATCAGTACAAACAAAAGGAGAGGGGGACTGTGTTTTTATTAATAAAGGAGGAAAATGGTATGATGACATATGTAATCAAGAATACTATTTCATCTGCTATGATGGTGAGTTCAGATCACAACACACTGAAATGAGCTAAAAACTACATCGAGTATTTATATCCAATAATAATAAAACATTGTTAGATTTGAATGATGAAGCATCACTGCAATAGTGATGTGTCTTTTGTCCTTGATAAATGAGAGTAGAAAGAACAAGGACATTTAAAATCAATATTAACGTCTTTTGTTATTAATGTTTTTTCTCTTTTAAAGTCAGACAAAGATTCATCCTAATAAAGGAGAAAAAGAACTGGACTGAAGCTCAGAGATATTGTAGACACAATCACACCGATCTGGCCAGTGTGAGGAATGGGAGTGAGAATAATCAGATTAAGAACATCATCATTCCACATGATTCAGATAAAAACTGGATCGGTCTGCACAGACTCTGGGTTTGGTCAGATAACAGCAGCTCCACATTCACACACTGGAAAGAAGGTGAAACCAATATTGGAGCGAACAGATTTGACGTCTGCAGCTCGATTGACATCAATCATCCCCAGAAACGATGGACAGATGATCGTTGTTCAAATCCTCATCCATTTGTGTGTTATGACGGTAAGCAGACGCTCTCACACTCAATTCTAGTCTACATGTGAAACAACAGAAGCTCTGACCACTGAACTTCAGCCCATCGCTGGTCACGTGTTCCTGACCGGGTCATTACAGTCTCACATGTGATGCTTTCGTGTAGATTTACTATACATTACCTCATTTGCATATGATTTCCATATGCAGATTCCCATCTATGAGATATCATGTTACGACACATTGGGAAAATATCAGACGCCATTGGAGTCGTGAGATCACACTGATAAACACCATTCAGAGTCTTATTGATCAAAATAGCCGTAAAAACCATTTAAAATACTTTTCTGAGAATTTTGTATAGTATTTTTAAATGTTTTTGAATTTATGCAATTTTACCTAATAAGGTAAACATGTTATAGGATGTTTATAAATGAAGTTTATATGATTAAAACATGATTTTTTGCAGCATCATTAAAGCATTAAATCGTAGCGTGTCACAGGAAAAGTGTTCAACAGCGGCACATCAAATATTTCTACATTCATGTCATTTATAAACTTCTGGAGTGTTTAACTCCATTAATCGAGGCTGGAGAGTGGAATATTTCATCTAAAATCTTTCTTCATTTGTGTTTTGCAAGTTTTCAGAACTCATTTGTGGGTGAACGATCACTTGAACTCAAGCGGTTTGTGTTCCAGATAAACTGGTTCTGATCAGAGAGAATCGGACGTGGTCAGACGCTCTGGAGAGCTGCCGGGACAGAGACATGGACCTGGTGTCGGTGGTCTCGGAGGAGATCCAGCGTCGGGTGGAGAAGGTGACGGCGAGCGCCTCCACCCCTCACGTGTGGCTGGGTCTCCGTCACTCCTGCGTGGTCGGCCTCTGGTTCTGGGTGAACGGTCAGATCGTGTGCTACGAGCAGTGGGCCGGAGGTCACGGCACCGGTGAGGAGAACTGCTCCACGATCAGATCCGGAGCCGTTCGGACCGCAGACCAGCGCTGGATCAGCCTTCCTGAAACCCACACCAACAACTTCATCTGCGTCAAGTGAGTGAGAGACGAGAAACGCTTCTGAGGATTCGAGTCACATGACCTCCATTTACAGTCTGTATAACCTTCAGTCAATGACATTTATACTGCTTTCTCTCATTTTGCTTCATTATTGTGTGTTTTTTTTTTAGTTTAGTACATATTTAGTACTTTTAGCACAAAATGGCATTTGATGTTCTTTATTCGTCAGTCGCTTTGGATAAAATCATCAGCTAAATCAATAAAGAAATGGATTAAAACACATCACGCAATATTTCTACTTCTAAAGACCGTCAGCAGAAGCATTTAAATAATGTGCTGATGTTTCAAATGTGATTTACTTAAAATTTCAGGACCTACAAACATATAGAGTGACATTAAAAAGTATTTGGACACTAATAAATAATTACAATTTACATATTTTTGAATTACATATTAACATATGAAAACAAGTGGTGCTTATTTTCAAGAAATACTCACTAAAAACATTTTTAAAAAGGCATCTTGGACACCAAAATATCAGTTTGATTTGAATAAATTCTCATTTTGATGAACCACTATTGATTCTTATTGAACAGTTAAAGTGTTCATTCACCCAAAATTAGTTCCTCTTCCTCATGTGGTTCTACACCTGTAAGATCTTCATCATCTTCAGAACACAAATTAAGATATTTGTGATGAAATCTGATGGTTCAGTGAGTCTCTATTGACAGATAATGAACACTTTTAATGTCCAGAAAGACACTAAAACATATTTAAAACAGGTCATGTGACTACAGTGGTTCAACATTAATGTTATGAAGCGACGAGAATACTTTTTGTGCACCAAAAAAACAAAATAATGACGTTATTCAACAATATCTAGTGATTGACGATTTCAAAACACTGAAGCTTTACGAATCTTTTGTGTCGAATCAGTGGTTCAGAGCGACAAAGTCACGTGATTTCAGTAAACGAGGCTTCGTTACATCATAAGTGTTTTGAAATTTCAATAGTTGACGTGACTTTGTCGCTCCGAACCACTGATTCAAAATGAATCATCGTAAAGCTTCATGAATCAGTGTTTTGAAATCGTCCATCACTAGATATTGTTGAAAAGTCGTTATTTTGGGGTTTTTTTGGCGCACAAAAAGTATTCTCGTCACTTTATAACATTAAGTTTGAATCACTGTAGTCACATGACCTGATTTAAATGTGTTTTAGCATCTTTTGAAAGTGTTCATTATCAATAGAGACTCACTGAACCGTCGGATTTCATCACAAATATCTTCATTTGTGTTCTGAAGATGATGAAGATCTTACGAACCACATGAGCGAGAGGAATTAATGACTGAAATCTCAGTTTTGGGTGAACGAACACTATAATGTGTGAACTAAACATTTGTAGGTCTTCACATCCAATAATCACAATAAGCTTTGTGCATTTTAACTTTTAATATGAAACAAAGTCCCAAATTTCTAATTTTGTCATTTTTAATCATGAAATTCAACGAATAAATTTTGTTTTGGCGCTCTTTAATGTGCAGTAACAGATCACATTCACTCCTGTCTATACGCCTGATGTACTGAAAACTGCTGCGGTGACGTTTCTTCATCAGTCAGGAAGTACATTGTGATGAATACCGCAGGAAATCCTAAGAAATTCAGTGTATTTTGCATCACTGGATATTAATGTCTGTCGTTTAACATTTTTTTTATCGTAAACGGTTGGCAAATATTGCTGTATTGCCTTTATTGTGTTGCTTAAAAAGCAGTAAAGGCACAACTAAATGTGAAATTAAATATAATGGGTTTATGTGAAGATGGTTTTAAGTTCTTTTATGTTTTTAAAAGCATGTTAAAAATATATATATATATATATGTCTTTCAATTATTCTGTAAAAAATCAATAGAAATTGAGAAAAAAAAATTAATTAGTTTGATTATTTTGGGTGTTTTATACTTTATTATTGGGGTTGTTGCACTTTGGTGTCCTCTACAGTTTTTACACACTGCTTAATAAATAAATTAATTGAATTTAGATCTTAGTTTCACTTTCCATCCAGTAGGTGGCAGAACTGCAGCATTAAAAGGTTTAACAAGCCCTTTATTTCACTGGCAGCTGCTATTTACACTGTAAAATGACTTTCATACTCTATTTTAGCTCATATGACATATTGATCTAGAATAATAGATATTTCTACTGTTATTCATCCTAATCTTTCGCTATTATGTCACTCTTTTATTGTATCATTTGTTTTGTCATTTTGTCACTTGTGTCATTTACATCTTTTATTTTCTGATGGTGACTTGTTGAGGTCTGTGTGCATCATGTGACACATTACACAACATGTGTTTTTGTTGTATTAGATGCACTTGAGCTCCACCCCGTGAGTGTTGTGTTTGTGTGGTTAGTGTAGTTATTTTTCTTTTCTTTGGCACAGCTCACTTCTCTTGTTTTTTTTTTTTGCTTCGAGTAATCTTTGTATTTTTTTGCTTGTGTATAATAAACTCTTTTACATCTCTTGACACACAAACAATTATTGTCTGTTAAATGTCTGGAGTCAGGGGTGGGTGTTTTTGTAATTTGTTCATTTCGAGTGCTGATGGATCTCAAAAACAAGTCCTCGGGGGTGTGGCTTGTGTGGGGGCGGGGCCAGTAAACCGAAGCCTGTTCTACATGACACACAGACATGTTGATACACAACAAAAACGCAACATCACAACTTGTATGTTCACAAAAAGATCCAAATGCAAGCCAGAAAGTGTTGCTCCCACTGTGGATGCGTCTTTCCTGTAACAACGCGGTGAAACACGGGCAACTAAAGCACTAAGAATTTACAAAACTCTATTACAACAGTGTTCTCATAAGGCTGAAGGCTGTGATCCGATCCAACAGATGAGCTCCAGAAGTTCATGCTGGTTCTGATAGAAAGGTGTCAGAACACACAGAGCATCAGTTTGTTGAGTATGGAGCTGCAGACGAGACCGGTCAGGTGACCATGATGACCCCTGTCCAGCGCCGAAAGAGCCGACAGTGGGACGTGAGCATCAGAACTGGACCACGGAGCGATGGGAGAAGGCGAATCACGTGTTCTTCTACATCACGTGGATGGACGGGTGCGTCTCTGACCTGGGAACACGTGACACCAGGATGCACTATGGGAAGAAGGCGAGCCGGCGGAGGCAGTGTGATGCTTTGGACAATGTTCTGCTGGGAAACCTTGAGTTCTTCATCCATGTGGACGTTACTGTGACACGAACCACCTACCTGAGCGTTGCAGACCATGTACAGCCTTTCATGGAGACCGTATTCCCTGGTGGCTGTGGCTCTTTCTGCGGGATAATGCTCCTGACACAAAGCAGGAATGCTTCAGGAATGGTTTGAGGAGCACAACAATGAATTTGAGGTGTTCACTCGACCTCCAAATTCCCCAGATCTCAATCCAGTCGAGCATCTGTGGGATGTACTGAACAAACAAGTCCGATCCATGGAGGATCCACCTCACAACTTACTGGACTTAAAGGATCTGCTGTGAACATCTTGGAGCAGATCCCACAGAACACCTTCAGTGTCTAGAGGAGTCCTCGACGGGTCAGGGAATATTAGGAAGCTCATAATGTAGTGCCTGATCGGTGTATGAGCGTCATGTGTTTTATTCTGCTCAACACACACAATAACTCACATCCACTCAGCATTATTCTTCAGCTCTGGACAGACACACAAATAAATGTGCCACAAACACAAAGAAAGAAATACACAAATAGTTAGTGATCTCAAGCCTTTTTTTTTTTTAAATCAAAATCAATTTTATGCTTAAAACAAGAACAAATACCTATGGAAGCCCGTTCCCGCCACTGTTGAGAAAAAAAAATATTCCGTAAGTCATAATAATGAGAAACTTTTCTTATAATAATGACTTAGTATCTTTAACTTAATCAAAAAAAATTTTTTTTTAGAAACTTTCTCATAATAATGACTTAACATCTCATAATAATGACTTTGTATCTCATAATAATGACTTTGTATCTCATAATAATGATTTAACATCTCATAATAATGACTTAACATCTCATAATGACTTAGTATCTCATAATAATGACTTAACATCTCATAATGACTTAGTATCTCATAATGACTTAACATCTCATAATGACTTAGTATCTCATAATAATGACTTAGTATCTCATTATAATGACTTAACATCTCATAATAATGATTTAACATCTCATAATAATGACTTAGTATCTCATAATAATGACTTAGTATCTCATAATAATGACATAAAATCTCATGACTTAGTATCTCATAATAATGACTTAAAATCTCATAATAATGACTTAGTATCTTTAACTTAATAAAAAAACTTTTTTATTTTTGTTATTAATTATGAGAAAGTTTCTCATTATTATGACTAACGGAATTGTTTTTTTTTCTCAACAGTGGCGGGAACGGGCTTCCATAAATACTAGTCAATGCAGTCAGAAAAATATATTTGCTTCCTTATTTTAAGCATAAGCATTTTGTTTTTAGTAACAAAACAAAACAGAAACATAATCTGGGCATGTGCTGCCGTCTCATATTTGCATGTTCGACCTGCTGCATAAAGATACACTTCACTGGAACTGAATTTGAATGCTATTGTGATATCGTAGGGAACAATGTTAAAAATAAAGCAGGTATTCATCATATACTTCAATCTCAAGTCCCAAAGACTTGTCTCAGTTTACCCATTACTCACCTGGACACGGACACTACCCATCCTGAGACTCAAACTCACCTTCACATGTGCTGTACCGTTTCATCAATATTCATCAATAAAATGATTTGGGTTTTATTCTATATATATATATATATATATATATAGCCTTTCTGCTTTATAGCTCAATTAAACTAGCTTCATAATTCACAGCACTCACATTAACATGATTTTACACAATACCTGAAAAACTCTCCTGGTTTCCTGGTTAGATTGTGTTTTTTCAGCATGACAGTCTGAACTGTATGGGATTATTCAACCCTGAGGAACACTGACTATAGTCTGCATTCAAAAACAAAAAAGAATATGCAAATTAAAAGTGAATAAAATTCAAATGCGACCGATTAAACAATGACAGTGAGTGCGTTTACACACACATTCTTAAGCCGATCACGCCTAAAACAACAACGAACCTGACAGAAACGCATCCTTAGAACAGATTTGAACGCGTTCAGGGTGTTTTGCAGGAGAGGAAGGAGAAAATATCACAAGTTGAACAGATGTGTTCTCATCTCTCGTGCAGCAGAAGTAGAAGAGGTTCAGTCAAAACGCTGCATCTGTAAAAGAGACGATAATATATGAGCCGTGAGTTTCTTACAAGTTTCACTTAAATCACAACTCACATAATAATACTCTGAGTCACATGTGCAAATCATTATTTTTGACGTCACAACAGGGAAATAACCCTATATATTAATAATCATGTGCATGCGGTGTCAGGTGACTGGTGTGCATGTAAAGACTGTTTTAGAGCTGCTGCACATCAATCCAGAATCATTCTATCACTGTAAAGCTGCTTTGAAACAATCATCTGTATTTTATAAAGAAATACATGAATAACGGAGAGTTGAACGAAAACATACCTGCGCTCTTTCACACCTCAGCACTTCTCTTTCACGTCTCACTGAAGAATCGGCACGTTTCTTCTGAGAGTCCATCCAGGAATACATTTGTTGAGAAACTTTTTTTTCAGAATATACGGTCGACAGAATAAAAAAAAACATTATTTTAAGGAATAAAATTATGTATAAATCAGGTGAGTTTTATATGAACCAAGCTTCAAAATATACAGTCTGTCACAGAAGTGAGTCCACTACGCGATATGACGATATATATCGTTTCCACGAAATAAAATGTCTATCGTTAGAGACTTTGCTATATATGGCGGTATGTAAATATACTGCACAGCTGACACTTCAGAGATCAAATGAATGAATGAGGATATAAAGAGCGGGACGTGCTTGATGTTATACAGAGTTAAAGCTCAACATATCCAGAATATGACCTCTGACACACACACACACACACACACACACACACACACCTCTCAGAAGACGATTGTGAATTAGGGACGTGCTCGAAATTAAAGTGTTAGTAGGGTTGGGCGATATACTGGCAGACTGGTAGAAATTTGTCAACCGGTATAGATTTTGTCGTGGTAACTGTGGCGGTAGATAGTCGTGGCCTAATGGTGAGGGATTCGGGCTTGTAACCTGAAGGTTGTTGGTTCGATTCTCATGCTGGTGGGGACTGTGAATGAACAGCTCTCTCTCTCTACACTTTCGACACCATGACTAAAATGCCCTTGAGCAAGAAAACTAACCTCTAATTGCTCCCCTTGTGAGTCGCTTTGGATAAAAGCGTCTGCCAAATGAATAAATGTAAATGGTAACGCTTAACATTTGCATGAGTTTTGAAGCACTGCGGTTTAAAAACAAGTGGTTTTAAACCGTTGAAGCACAAAAGACGACTCATTTCAGCATATGAGTGACACGGCGCTGCTCATAGAGCGCGAGAGGACTGAACTGAGCGCTTTTTACCACCTAATTGGGATTGAACAGACATTTTTTTTACATTTTTCATCATTTAGCAGATGCTTTTATCCAAAGCGACTTACAAGGGGAGCAATTAGGGGTCAGATGTCTTGCTCAAGGGCACTTTAGTCATGGTATTGAAGGTGGAGAGAGTGCTGTTCATTCACAATCCCCACCTTCAATTCCTGCCGGCGTGGGAATCGAACCAGCAACCTTCAGGTTACAAGCCCGACTCCCTCACCACTAGGCCACGACTACCCTATCAGATCGATACAGACACGTGACCATGTTTTTACAAGTAAACAAAGCCATTTATGTCTGAAGTGAAGGTTCGGTTGAGAAAGACGAGGCTGGAGTGTCATCAGTCAGTCTTAAAGGGACAGCGTCCAAATTCACCTGCTGTCATTATTAATGCTAATGAATAACGTAAAAGAGAGAAAATCTCTCATTGCTTGCTTTTCTAACTTTAAGAAGAATAACTGTATGTTTAATTTACACAATAAAGACAATTCATTGTTTTTTTTTATACATTTGATTACTTTATACTTTATGTAGTATCTCACTTCTAGTTTTTCAGGTCTATTTCGTCTGTTTTTGTTCTATTGTAGTTTGTTTTCTTTAGTTTCTTTATCACGTTTACTTGTCTTCAGTAAGCTGAGAGTTTTTTAGGCTAGTGTTGTTTTTTAAGTCATACTGAAATAAGTGAAGAATTATGAAATTTCAATGGTATGAAAAACATTTTTCATCATTTGGCAGACGCTTTTATCCAAAGCGACTCACAAGGGGAGCAATTAGAGGTTAGTTTTCTTGCTCAAGGGCATTTTAGTCATGGTGTCGAAAGTGTAGAGAGAGAGAGCTGTTCATTCACAATCCCCACCAGCATGAGAATCGAACCAACAACCTTCAGGTCACAAGCCCGACTCCCTCACCATTAGGCCACGACTACCTACTTTGTTACACGACTGTAAAACTTTGTTACAAAATTTTATTTACAGCAAAAATGACTATATCGTGATATATATCGTTATCATTATATAAGATTTTGGTCCTATCGTCCAGCCCTAAGTGGAGTACCTCTCATACTGGTCTCAAATGTCCCCAATTCGGTCATTTTCACTCAGGTGGTCAGCGGTTTAGACATCAACGGCCGTGTGTCCAGTCATTCTGAGGGGACAGAAAATTTACACTGTCATTCCAGCTGAACACTCACTACCTTACACTGTGGTAAAGTTCATTTCTTCAGTGTTGTCACATGAAAAAACATAAAATATTTACAAAAAGGTGAAGGGTGTACACACTTCTGTGAGATACTGGAGATGACTGTAAAGACTGGAGTGTGTAAAGATGAAGGAAAACTCACAGCCTTCAAAAATATGAACTGAGTTTGAGATTTACATGCACGAACAAATAAAGTGCAATAAAAGAAACTCTTAACTGTGCGCATGGATGTTTTCTTTCTACTACTCTGAAAATGAAAACCCAAATTTCCATTCACAAGTGCATGAAAAAATTGTGTTTTTGCATATAGCAGATACACACACACACACACACACACACACACACACTGTTTCGGTCAAGAGCAAACAAACCTGAACAAAGAAACCAACAAACCACAGAAGGGAGTTTTCACTTCAGGAAAACCAAAGCTGGGAGGAGCAGGAGGAGAAATGATCCGTGATATCAGTCTGTCCTGATCGGGAAACAAACACAGTAATCACAACACCGTCAGGTAAGAAACAAAGAGTTTTTGTGTGACGTTATGCTCAGTTTAACTGGTAAATGTTTGTGAATTTTGTACTGTATTTTATCAAGCCGTTTCTTACCCGTTCTGAACATCTGAAATCGTTCATTATCTGTGAATAGAGACTCACTGAACCGTCAGATTTCATCAAAAATATCTTCATTTGTGTTCTGAAGATGAACGAAGGTTTTACGAACGACATGATTGAGACGAATTAATGACGGAAATCTCATTTTTGGGTGAACGAACACTATAATGTGTGAACTAAACATTTGCTTCACATCCAATAATCACAATAAACTTTGTGCATTTTAACTTTTAACATGAAACAATATATAAAACATCTGTTTAAGTGTGTATTCTCAGTGTGTGCGGGCAGAGCTGCGGTTTTCAAACTATAATTGCATATTTCCTAGCGATTATTGAATATTGTTTTTGCTGGAAATGCCCATCTCTATTCTTTATATGCGGCGCGTGTATAAAATACAAATATAAAGCAGATCTCCTCACACCTACAGCGAATCATCAATAAATCTAGTGTGAAAACAACTTAGCTATTAATATACACTCTTAAAAACACCGTTTTTTTACTGGAAGAGCATTTAACACTCATGGAATCGTTCCCGCCGCACTGAAGCTTCTTTAGATTATTAAAATGCTCTTCAGACAATATCGATCTGTAAAAAGCGATCGCTGAAAGATTCGAGGAGACAAAAATGGCACCACTGATGAACTTCTGTTTTTAAGAAGATACAAGAAGTTTAACCCTTGTGCATTGTTCAAATTCACTACGCTTTCGTTATGTTCGATTTTAACTGCTTTAAAAATGTATCAGATAAATATTTTTTTGCTTAAATCTATTAATCAACCTCAGTCCTGATCAAAACTACTAAATTTAAAAAAAAAAATCAGGATTTTAACTCTTTAAAACGTTAAAATCTGATGCTGCACAAAAACTAACAACGCATCAAAGCCAATGTTGTCTCTAATCTTTGACACGTTTTTTCCCAAATCAGTGACATCATTTATGAATTTGGCAATTAAAGAGTTAAAATCCTGATTTTTTTTTTTTTTTTAATTTAGTAGTTTTGATCAGGACTGAGGTTGATTAATAGATTTAAGCAAAAAATTTGAAAAAAATATTTATCTGACACATTTTTAAAGCAGTTAAAATCATAACGAAAGGGTCGTGAATTTGCCCACAGAGTACTGTTGAGTTTTTGAAAAGCATTTTCCCAAAATATGTGTCAAAATAAGATTTGTCACCAAAAATCATTCCATTTGCTGAAACACGGAGAAAGTTATGGCCAAATTAAGACTCAAAAATTCCCCATAGTGGATGAAAACATCCCGAACAGCACAGAAGGGTTAAATAAAGTAATAAAAACTGCATTTAAAGTAAAACACTGCAATTCCAGATCTCAATGTCCATGAGAGAGTTTAATTCTGAAGGGTTTGAAGCAGGATTTAAAGCTTTAGGAGCTTCAAGTGTGTTTATAAGCGACTCAGAAGATAATAAGCAAAGCAGGAGCTTCATTTATTGAGTGATTTCTGTGTTTCCCTCAGAAATGGAGAGAATGTCATTTCCGTGTCTTCTGCTCACAGGTGAGTGTTCTCGCGTCTCTAGAGCTGCTCAGTGTTAATGCTGTGCTGAAAGGGTTAAAGTTCAGCGTTTGAGCTTCACACATGACGGATTCCTCAAATTACACAAGGAAATACTGTTTCAGCTTCACAACTTCATGTTTAATTCAACGTGTCTTTGTAATTATTCATGATATTTGATGGCAATTTCTGAGTTAAATTGTTCAGTCAGAAAAGTAAATCCTACCTCATTTTTAGTATATAAAATGATCATTATTTCAGAGCTGTATAGTCTAGTTTAACCCTGCGATCGCTGGTTTTCATGTCATGAGACGGTCACTTCACACATTGTGTTTTTTGTAATGATGTTTGTGAAAAGCTGCTGTTGTTTCTGTGCTGGTAAAATCAAATGATATTACGCCTTCATTTGGATTGTCAGAAATGGAAATGAATGGGTGTTTGGGGCAAAAACACCAATATAATAAAGATGTCATGCACGGTAAAAAATCCAACTTGCAAAAAGTTGTAATAACTATCATCTATAAGTTAACTGGACAATAAAACTAAAAAAAGTTGACTTAACAAGTGGAAATAAGTTGGTTCAAAAATTGTCTGATCAACTTAATTTGAATTGTTGACTGGACACACACATGCAAGTTTACAAGCACACTTGTTGGTTTGGTAAACCCAACTTGAAAAAGGTTCAAATTACTGGTTTTGTTGTGTTGGCTCAGCAAAAATCTATGTAAAAGTCAGTTTAACTATGTTTAATACATTTATTCAACCTAAACCAAGTTTCTTTCCATAAACTTAAAAAGTTTAGTTTTGTGAACAAGGTTTTGCAAGTTCTAAAAAATCCTAAAAAACTTCTGCCAACTTATTATTTAAGTTAAGTTAGAAACTGCCCCCCCACTAGCAAATACTAATTTTGGAAAATAAAATGCAATCATTTGTTCATGGGACAGTGTAGAAAAATGTTTTTTTTTTTTTGAACTCACCATTTTGGTGGATGGTGTTTCATTTATATTATTGTATTGTATTGAAATCACAGTTCATATATTTGTATGCAACTGAACTTCACAATCCATATATATAATTATATATATATGAATAACATGACCATCTTAATTTATGCCAGTTAATGATCATTTAAAAGTTAACGGTAGCACTTATAAACACACAAACAGTTGGAAACTTAAGTGGGTTGATTATCAATCATCAATTCGTGACAATATTGTGTAATTGACTATACTTGAATCACACAGACTTCAACATTCAGCATGATAAACACAACGACGGTAACAATTAAATTACAGTGTACCAATTTCCAATAGTATTTTTTCGTTCACTCAACTTCAGACATTGAGTTCTACAGACCAAAAATGTTGAATTGGCTCAACTTAAAAAGGCTTGTTGCACCTCTCCGCAAAACTAACAATCTTAAGTTAACCCAATTAAATATTTTTTGTATGACTGACAACTTAATTTCAGTCAGTTTAACTGTTTTTTACAAAAGTTGAGTGAACTCAAAAAAGCCGTGCAGCGAGTTGCCTTGAGATTTTAAGTTAAGTCAACTTTTTATTTTTTACAGTGTGAGATATGGAGCCAAAAACGCCCCGATAGAGTTCTCGCTTTTAACATTTATAGTAAGAAACTTCACACGAGCAAAACCCGAATATCAGAACGATTGAAAATGTGACTGATTTTATACAACAGTACAATAAACAATCAGTTAATATAAAATAATTTACATTTGAGTAAATTGACTGTGTTTTTCCCCCAAACAGAGCCAGTGTTGTGTGTGAGTGAGTCTGTCTGAACACGCTGGTTCAATGAATGACTCACATATTAAAGGGACAGATCACCCCAAAATGAAAACTATCCCATGATTTACTGACCCTCAGGCCATCCGGGGTGTATACGTCTTATTATTCTAATTAAACTTACTGTTTAAATATTTTTTAAACAAATATATACATTTAAATTTATTAAATGAGCAAAAATTGCATCATAAAGGGAAAGTTCATGTCTGTTGGTCAGAAGCTGTAGAAACCAGATAAATATTGTTATATTCAAGATGTTTTGATTCCTAAAAACTAGAGATGTAACGATATCAAAATCTCATGATACGATAAAAATAACGATGTTTATTGTGATATATACAAAAAAAAAAAGACAATTAAAATGCTTGAACACATGTACGATCCAGACCGGAGAAACTCAGTATTTTTGTAAGTTGGACCCACTTTTCAGTGCTTTCATGGCTGTAATATCCATGAGATGAGACGTCTCTGTTGAAGCACACGCTCCTCACACCAGAACCGTTTTCAGAACCGGCTGGAAAAAAAGCTACACTTTTTGCTCAGAAGTCCTATCGTTTCACACAGTCATGTGACCACGATTTTGCTACTGATAATACCGTTACATCCCTACTATGAACACCAGTGATAAAAACGAGTCCACTTATTTTTCTTTACGTTCAATTTGGTCACTGAAAAGAGTTTGGAGCTGCTAATTTTCAACTTGACTTTAACAGGAAGACAGTTTCACGAAACACTGAACATCCATCATTCAGCACTCACTGAGTTTCTGCAGTTTGACGCGAGTCTTGATCTGTGTGAATGTGTCTCTTCTCAGCTCTGGTCAGTTTGTCTGCAGGCGGTCTGCATCAGTATCACTTTGTGAATGAGAGCAGGAGCTGGACTGACGCTCAGAGATACTGCAGAGACAAATACATCGATCTGGTCACAATCAACGACACACAAGATCAGAGTGACATAGAGCTGGTCATACTGAGAGGAAACCCTGGAGATAATGCTAGCCTTGTCTGGATTGGACTGAGGAGCACATGGATATGGTCTCTGAATGACCCCAATTTCTACACAGCAAAAGAGTCTCAGTACAGGAACTGGGCACCAAAACAAAGAACACCACAAACAGATAAACAACAACCAGACGGAGATGGGGACTGTGTTTTTATGAATAATTATGGACAATGGTATGATGACATATGTAATATTGGCCACTATTTCATCTGCTATAATGGTGAGTTCAGATCACAACACACTGAAATGAGCTAAAAACTACATCGAGTATTTTCATGTCCAATAATAATAAAACATTGTTAATCATCACTGCAATAGTGATGTGTCTTTTGTCCTTGATAAATGAGAGTAGAAAGAACAAGGACATTTTCCTGTTTACGTATTTAATTCATCTAAGATTTAAAATCAATATTAGACAAATGTTTTTCTCTTTTAAAGCCAGTCAAGGATTCATCCTAATAAATGAGGAAAAGAACTGGACTGAAGCTCAGAGATATTGTAGACGCATTCACACCGATCTGACCAGTGTGAGGAATGATACTGAGAATGATCAGATTAAGAACATCATTCCACATAATTCAGATAAAAACTGGATCGGTCTGCACAGACTCTGGGTTTGGTCAGATAACAGCAGCTCCACATTCACACACTGGAAAGAAGGTGAAACCAATATCAGAGAGAACAGATTTGACGTCTGCACCTCGATTGACATCAATCATCCCCAGAAACGATGGACAGATGATCGTTGTTCAAATCCTCATCCATTTGTGTGTTATGACGGTAAGACAGGGTTCCAGACTTAAGCGACCTTTTTTTGAGGATGTGCGAGTTAAAATTTTATGTGGTCGCATTTGTGCGAGTGCTTGATCATGTTATTCGCGCGTGTGTAACAGAACCAGATATCAGCAGCTGCTGCCGTCCGTGACTGTTTTGTTTTCAAAATGAACAATTTATATAATGAACGAGTACATCATGAATCCATTTTCCAAACCGTGTTTTTATCTTTTCCTGAATCACTACAGTGCGTCTATAATGAGTGTTTATACTCGGACTCTTTCAGACCAGGCTCGGCTCGGCTGCGGATTATCACAGTACCTGCGTGACTCGTAATAGACAAACAGAGAGAAGTAGTTCCGGCTACAATGTTCTTCCGCAAGACACATGCAGTTCTATTTATTAACCGTTAGAGAGCGAACGTTCACGCGCATTGCTCAATGATGATGAAACGCGCCAATTAGGAATTCAGGAAATTTAGGAATTAAGCCATATAAAAATGAAAAGGTTAATAATCTGATTAATAATCATAAAAAACAAAGTTTGGAGGTCAAGGATGCTGGTGGAAAGGCACACAGACACAACTGAAGATTTGAGCACAGGTAGAAAGGCACTAAGTTACTTCAACAGCAATGGCTCAGACCAGAGCTCCTCAATAGGCCGCGAGAGAACGTTTGGCCCGCGGTAATGTCAAATAGTGTTGTCAAGGTCATGTATGTAAGCAGGGGCGGATTTAGTGATTTGGGGGCCCCAGGCAAAACACAGGAATGGGCCCCTGATTGCACACATTTAAACTTGAGGTTTCTTTCATTGTTGTGATGCTTGCTGCTGCATGGCGGTGTCCCATAGTTGTGTCCGTTTTTTTTTTTTGTTTGTTTGTTTTTAAATTTTTCGTGTTCATGTTATAATGGTTTTCTTATGGAAGCCTGTTTCCACCACTGAAAAAAAGATTATTGCGACTTATCTCAGAATTCTGACTTTTTTTTTCTCAGAATTCTGACTTTATATCTCACAATTCTGTGAAAAAAAGTAAAAATTCTAAGTTAAAAAGTCGCAATAATCTTTTTTTTTTCAGTGGCGGAAACAGGCTTCCATACTTTCTTCATAATGTAGATGTTCACATGTAAACGGGTTATAACAGCATTAGAGTAGTTTGGACACTAGCTGGTACTTTGTGGTAATTTTCACTGCACAGTTGTTTACACAGCGCAGGGCTGTCTAATTCTTTAAAATATATATATATATATATATATATATATATATTATTTATTTTAATTACAGATTTAAATTAAACTGAAGGAAATTGTACATTTACATGCTTAAGAATTATTTCAACCAAAAATTAAGTGTGCCTGTATGGAAATGTATATTATTTCTTTTATGTATTTTAATTTTACTGGTAATCACATGAAGGCATAAAACATTTATTTTCTATTCCAATGTAAATAATACTTTAAAAAAAAACTTTAATTTTTATACATTCGCTAAACAGAGGTTTACTGTTAAAATTAGACAGACACTACTGTTAAAAAGTATAAACAAACTTTAATTCGAGGGGTTGCCTTGAAGATCTTTTTTTTCTGTGTGTGTGTTTCTCACAAATGAAACGGTAAATGCTCACGATTTCCGTGATGCAGAAAACGCGGAATCCATTCATAAAATCGGAATTTACTGTTTAACGTGGAATGTTACGGAATGTTTCGAATTTTGGATGAATTCATCAAATGCAGGTCGGTACACTGCAATCAAATAGCGATACGGACTAGTGTATGTTAATATTAAGCGGCAAAAATACTATTTAAACATGAATCCAGCATGTTTTGTGTCTCTGAATGAATTGTTCAGACGAGCAGCGCGAGCGTCGCGCTTGATTCAGTAAACCGCGCGCCTGCGCCATTCATTCCTGACATTCCGCGTTACACAGTAATTCCCCTTTTACGAATGGGTTCCGCGATTCTGTCCGCGTTTTCTGCATCGCTGAATGCAGAATAAACAAGTATATATAAACAAGGCATTTTAGGGGCCCTTGGCTTTCGGGGGCCCAAGGCAGACGGCTGCCTTTGCCTAATGGTTAAGTCCGCCCCTGTATATAAGCACGTCTCTGTCGCGAAAATTCAAACGCAGCGTCATCGCTTTCGTTGCGTAACCGCTGGCGCGTTGAAAATGCTCGCGCTCCGCGTCAGTGGTCACGCGCAGTTCGTCTGTCAGCAAAAACTGACTAGGGAAAATAGACTCAAATGTGAATGAACTGAAAATGTTTGGTTTGTTTTGTCTGACCAACTACAACAAAGAAAGAAAGTAAACTGCATGTGAGAAAGTATAGTGTTTGCTTTTATATTATTAGTTACAGAAAGGAAAACTAAAGGCTTTTCTCATTTACCTTCAGCAAATACACATCTATATCATTAAAACAAATCTCTGAATATCTAATTAACATTTCATTTCACAGACCTTGCAGATTTATTCAAATACAAAAGTGAGATTTTCTGAAGTGTTTGTAACTGCGTGAACGCGTGTATTCTGCGCGTGACCGTCGATCGTGTGAAGTGAATTCAGACTTCAGTTTAGCTTCACGGGAAACGCGATCAAAATATATATATTATAATATTTCGATTAATTCATACTTTTCATATTTCTAATTTATTAAATATGAATTAAAATAAATATAAATTATACATATATACCAGATTTATATCGGCCATCAGCCACTGTGATTTAATATATTTAAGATTAAGACGACTAGTCATCAAGCATGCATTGATTAAAATTGTTGTAGCAAAAAAAAAAAGGTGCGACCAACTGAGAAAATTGCGGTAAGCAGACGCTCTCACACTCACTTCTAGTCTACATGTGAAACAACAGAAGCTCTGACCACTGAACTTCAGCCCATCGCTGGTCACGTGTTCCTGACCGGGTCATTACAGTCTCACATGTGATGCTTTCGTGTAGATTTACTATACATTACCTCATTTGCATATGATTTCCATATGCAGATTCCCATCTATGAGATATCATGTTACGACACATTGGGAAAATATCAGACGCCATTGGAGTCGTGAGATCACACTGATAAACACCATTCAGAGTCTTATTGATCAAAATAGCCGTAAAAAACATTTAAAATACTATTTTTAAATGTTTTTGAATTTATGCAATTTTACCTAATAAGGTAAACATGTTACAGGATGTTTATAAATGAAGTTTATATGATTAAAACATGATTTTTTGCAGCATCATTAAAGCATTAAATCGTAGCGTGTCACAGGAAAAGTGTTCAACAGCGGCACATCAAATATTTCATTTATAAACTTCTGGATAATCTGAGTGTTTAACTCCATTAATCGAGGTTGGAGAGTGGAATATTTCATCTAAAATCATTCTTAATTTGTGTTTTGCACAAAGTTTTCAGAACTCATTTGTGGGTGAACGATCACTTGAACTCAAGCGGTTTGTGTTCCAGATAAACTGGTTCTGATCAGAGAGAATCGGACGTGGTCAGACGCTCTGGAGAGCTGCCGGGACAGAGACATGGACCTGGTGTCGGTGGTCTCGGAGGAGATCCAGCGATGGGTGGAGAAGGTGACGGCGAGCGCCTCCACCCCTCACGTGTGGCTGGGTCTCCGTCACTCCTGCGTGGTCGGCCTCTGGTTCTGGGTGAACGGTCAGATCGTGTGCTACGAGCAGTGGGCCGGAGGTCACGGCACCGGTGAGGAGAACTGCTCCACGATCAGATCCGGAGCCGTTCGGACCGGAGACCAGCGCTGGATCAGCCTTCCTGAAACCCAAACCAACAACTTCATCTGCGTCAAGTGAGTGAGAGACGAGAAACGCTTCTGAGGATTCGAGTCACATGACCTCCATTTAGAGTCTGTATAACCTTCAGTCAATGACATTTATACTGCTTTCTCTCATTTTGCTTCATTATTGTGTGTTTTTCCTTCACTTTTCTGAGATCAACTATATTTTTTTTATTATTAGTTTAGTGCACTTTTGTGGACTCCATCTAAACTGAGTGCATATGTATATTATAATCATAATCATATCATTATACTACATGCAACTTAATGGAAAAACATGTTTCCTATGACTTTTGTGTGAAATATAACCCTTCCTCCCATCTCCACATGTTTCCTAATCAACTCGATATATTAATGTTTTTTGGCTCTTTGGGGAATCGGGTGTGATGTTCCTCTTTTGTAAGTTGCTCTGGATAAAATCATCTGCTAAATGAATAAATGTCAATAGATAAATGTAATGATCTCATATCGATTGATTCACAAGATATCATGGAATATTTGGACTTCTGAAGAACATTTAACTGAAGTGAAGATTAAAACGGTGTTTAGTTATCGGGGTCATGATATATGAAATCAATATTTGCCTTGATATTTTGACATATAAAGATTGAAAATAATCACTTTCCTGCCTATTATATTTGTTTTTTATACAGTTATTCAAGTCATCTGGTGATATTTTTTCATATTTTTCAAAAATGTCCAATATCGTGCAGCTCTAATATGTAAATATATTTCTGAATGTAAGTGATTTTGTTCTTTGCTGGATTTTTGCCGGTTTGAGTCATTTTCTTTCTATGAAAATAAAGCTTTGGAAGAAATTTCATTTGATGTCTTTTGTCTAAGTGTCGTCTCACATTGAAAATACGATAAAGTTGTTATTTTGGGGGGTTTTTTTTACACAATTTACCCATGCAAAAATCATATTTTCATTACAATTCATAACATTTACTCCTTAAATTCGCAATAATGTATCATTGAGATTATTGTTATGCAGAATATAAATTATGGTTATGAAAATCA
>CM076067.1:28664132-28684132 GCA_038088235.1 Zacco platypus
TTTTATATACTTTAGTCAGGGAATTTGCCATTTTAATTTAATTTTCGCTTATGAAAACGAGGCTGAGGGACCTGCCAGATATTAAACATGGCACTTCAGTAATATTTTAACATAATTAAATGTTTTTTAGTCAAAATGTCACAAATTTAACTCGCCGTGAAGAAAAAGTGTCTCTTACCTCAGAAACTCTTCGCGCGCTCACTGCGCGGGCGCCAAAGTGTTCGCGCATGCGTATTGTGCGCCTGTTCAAACTTTCTTTTTTTAATTAAAATAAAACGTTTCATCATACTGTTCTGGTTTTGTGTTCATTTTAAAATACGCTGAGAAGAACGTACAGTTAAAGAAGGCTTATAACTTCTTTCAAAGTTGCCGTTTAGTATTAGTAAAACCAGCAAAGTGGCTGTTATTTATCCTTATTCAGAGCTTATTCCTTCGAGGATGTTGTAGATATGTTTGAAATATAAATAAACTAGTATTTGAGCCGTTTCCCCTCAAAAAGGTTGAAGTTCTCAACACCGTTAACGAGGCCTATATCGAAATGTTTTAACGGCTGTTAACGTTACATGACGTACAGTGTAAAATGTTTTCACAACTCATTGTTCTTTATCCAAATTAGTCATGTTTTGACTAAATAAAAGTCAATAAATGTGTGGTGAAGCAAACGGGTCTCACCTCAGGAACTTCTGCTCTTTGCGCGCTGCGAGGAATGTTTTTGCGCATGCGTGTCGTTTTATCAGACTGCTCTGGTTTTGTGTTCATTATAAAATACGTCTACACCGCTAATAATTTATACTATTTAAACTATAACTTATTTCACAGTTGCAGTTTGGTCCGTTTGCTTTTGGTAAAAATAACTGCCCGTTAGTTCCCGCCATATGGCACAACCACTGAAGAAAAAAATAATAAAACTGGTATTTGAGAGAGAGAAAAAACATTGTTTTATTGAAATGCACTATACAGCACATGTAGTAAATACTGTCTAAATCCCTTCAGAAACTAATCCATGTCTGATCAGTCGCTCAACACATCAATCCAGACTGAAGAGTTTAACATGATCTACAGGTAAAATGCTGTTCATGCCATGTCTATAAACACCTAAATGAATCTGCATGTCAGGGTTGCCAGATTTTCACTGCAAAACACACCCAATTGCTACTCAAAACTCGCCCAATCGCGTTTTTAGGGGGTGTGGTGGGGGGGGAGGGGTTAAAATCCACTTTTTGGCGGGAGTGGTGGGGGGAGGGGTTAAAATCCACTTTTTCGCGGGAGTGGTGGGGGGAGGGGTTAAAATCCACTTTTTGGCGGGAGTGGTGGGGGGGAGGGGTTAAAATCCACTTTTTGGCGGGATTCACCAGGCAAAATTTGCATTCCAGAGGCTAAATGTCATGTTATTTGAGGTCGCTTCAACCTGTGGACATGAAAAACAACCAGAGACAACAGTGTTAGCCCAATTTTCGCGGACTTGGCAACAAGTCGGAGCCCTCAAAAAAAATTCCCAGTTTCCGAGTTGCAATTACGAGAGCTATGAAGACGTGAACGCTTTTTACAAGCTGAAATCACATTATCAGGGTGATTACGACATGGCGTGAAGGCATCTATGATGTCACATCCTGAGGGGTCATGTGACTTCATAGAGTTGATTGAAAGCAGATGCTGCTTTTTGATTGGACGACAGTACGACTGTCATAATTATGAGAGTCACTGCTCTCGATAATTACTGCTCACACTCATTAGAGTCTCATTATCACTCAGTAATACAAAAAGAATCTCTTCTCAATCATAACTGTTAATTAACAAACGGATTTACAAGGAGATATTCAGTGGTCCCTCAGAGAAGTGAATCACAGTTGTGTTGAGCAGATATGAAAACACACTGAACCAGAAGTGATCATTTCAAACGCTTCACGTGAAAAACAATTTAATGGACGACTGGAGAAGAAAATGCTTTATGTAAATTACTGTCTTTCCACTTGTGTTTATGACGAGAAATATTTGGTTTTCACTAGTGGTTATTTTAGGACATCAAGCCACATTAAGCGTTTTTTCACGTGAAGCGTTTTAGAATATCCCACTTTTCTGGGTTGGCTGCATAAATAAATGCTAAAGCTGTATGTGGAGCTCTAGAGAGGGTTGTCTATGTTCCAGACGTCTCCGCTGAGCGCGTTGGCGGCGCCCTGCAGCGTCCAGGTGAAGAGCGCCAGCTGCCGGCGGAAACGGGCCTCGTCGAACTGCTGCGGGCTGGAGCGCAGGAGCGCCAGATGATCGGCCAGAGCGCTCAGAGTGTGATCGCCACGGCCGTGAAACACGTGACGGAACGGCGTCTCCACCACCGAGACGTACTGCGACAGGAAGTAGTATTCCACCTGTGCACAATAAACACCAGCGTGAGCGTTTGTTTGATCATTTACACGCCCTCACGTCCATCCAAACCTGTGTGACGTTCTTTCGTCAGTGGATGTTTTGTGGAATATTTCACAAAAATGGACCGTATAGTGGTGCACTGAAACGTCAGCAATTAAAAATATTCAGCGGAAAGAGGAAAAAAAGGTTTCAGCCGAAATGGTTTGCATTCAAGTCATTGTGTACGGTGGCTGAGAGAGCTCAACGCACTGCGAATAAGAAAACACATGCAAATAAAAAAATACGTGATCATCAGTTTGACAACATGTGCTGCAAATCCTCACAACACATGCAAACACAAAAACGCGCTGCATTTACAAAAAGCGCTACATTTACAAAAAGCGCTACATTTACAAAAACGCGCTACATTTACAAAACGCGCTACATTTACAAAAACGCGCTACATTTACAAAAAGTGCTACATATACAAAAAGTGCTACATTTACAAAAAGCGCTACATTTACAAAAAGCGCTACATTTACAAAAACGCGCTACATTTACAAAAAGCGCTACATTTACAAAAAGCGCTACATTTACAAAAACGCGCTACATTTACAAAAACGCGCTACATTTACAAAAAGGTGCTACATATACAAAAAGTGCTACATTTACAAAAAGGCGCTACATTTACAAAAAGTGCTACATTTACAAAAACGCGCTACATTTACAAAAAGCGCTACATTTACAAAAACGCGCTACATTTACAAAAAGCGCTACATTTACAAAAAGCGCTACATTTACAAAAACATGCTACATTTACAAAAACGAGCTACATTTACAAAAAGTGCTACATTTACAAAAAGCGCTACATTTACAAAAAGCGCTACATTTACAAAAAACGCGCTACATTTACAAAAAGCGCTACATTTACAAAAAGCGCTACATTTACAAAAACATGCTACATTTACAAAAAGCGCTACATTTACAAAAAGCGCTACATTTACAAAAAGCGCTACATTTACAAAAACATGCTACATTTACAAAAACGCGCTACATTTACAAAAACGCGCTACATTTACAAAAACGCGCTACATTTACAAAAACGCGCTACATTTACAAAAAGCGCTACATTTACAAAACGCGCTACATTTACAAAAACGCGCTACATTTACAAAAAGCGCTACATTTACAAAAAGCGCTACATTTACAAAAAGCGCTACATTTACAAAAACATGCTACATTTACAAAAACGCGCTACATTTACAAAAACGCGCTACATTTACAAAAACGCGCTACATTTACAAAAAGCGCTACATTTACAAAAAGCGCTACATTTACAAAACGCGCTACATTTACAAAAACGCGCTACATTTACAAAAAGCGCTACATTTACAAAAAGCGCTACATTTACAAAAAAGCGCTGCAAAAAGCACAAAACACAACGGAAATGTTTCAAGGGGGACCCCAAAAAGTGACGGACTCTACTTGACAACAGCACAAACTAAAAAATTAAATATATTATGTAGGCATTAACTCCATGTAATGTGTTTCACTAACAGAAAAGTGTTTAATATGTGGCATTGTTGTTCACTCATTCAACTTTAAGAGATGATCATTTAGTGGATGATTTAAAAATATTGGTGAATCATCTGTAGCGTACTAATGTGACGTCATCATAACGGCGTCTGAGGCGCTCGACGACCACGTCATCTGTGAGCGTGAGCTTCAACTGAAAAACACTTTATTAAAAATAATAAATACATGAAATAATGTACAGTTGTTTATTTTTGTTTGCAGTTTTTATAGTATTTAATGATTGTGAACACATTGTGCACTCAAATGCCGTACACTATATAGGGATTAGTGAATGAGTGAAGGGTGAGTGGAACTGGTTTTGGACGCACGTCCTAGTAGGGTCCGTCACTTTTTGGGGTCCCCTTGAAACATTTCCGTTGTGGTTTGTGCTCTTTGCAGCGTGTTTTTGAGTTTGCATGTGTTGTGAGGATTTGCAGCACATGTGTTGTCAAACTGATGATCACGTTTTTTTTATTTGCATGTGTTTTCTTATTCGCAGCGTGTTGAGCTCTCTCAGCCACCGTAATTGTGGGAAGTTCGTATTTACGTGTTGGAAAGCCGTAATTATGACTTCAGGTGTGTGAAATCAAGATGGAGATGTACCGTTTCTACATGAAATTCAACAAATTTTTGAACCTACATTTAAATTATTAAATACGACAGAATGCGTTCATGTGCGTTCAACTTGTCTTGAACGTAAAACTGCTTGAACGTTCCATAATAAGCGTTGATAAAGTCAGAATTGCAAGTTTATAAACTTTTTTCGTAGAAATAAGTATAAGGGTGCGTTCACACTTGTAGTTCGGTTGGTTTGGTTCGTTTGGTCCGGACCAAAAAACAAAAACAAATCATATAGTCCTGGACCTCTTAGCGTTCACACTGGCATTTTTAACAGCGAACCTGAAGTTACCGAACCAAAGGCATAGGGATACGGTCACGAGCTGATTGGTCGGGTTTTCTGACATATATTTGGCGACGGAGCTCGCTTACCGAACATTCAAAACAACTCTGTGTTCTGGATTAAACGCCATCATTTTATGCTTTATTTTCACCAGCTGAGAACTCACGAAGAGCTCATAAAATGTTCAAAACATTCAGAACAGCAGCAGGATTTCCTCCGTCGTACACAGAAACAGAAACTTCACCTCCTCGTTGCTCCACGTTTGCCCTCGACTCATTTTGGATACACCGATCTTCAAATCAGCTGACTTGTAGCGTCGCATCTCGTGACATCACGTCCTGTTTTTGGTTGGTTTACATGTCTTTGGTCCGTGTCGCGTTCATATATCAATCGAACCGCACCAGAGTTCGTTTGGAAGCGGACCGAGACCCGTCTTTTTAGCGGTCTCGGTCCACACCAGGGTTCTGATGGCAGCGTTCACATGTGTTCAAACGAACCGCACTAACTGAGCAATCGCACCAGGGTTTGTTTTAATCCAACCAAACATGACAAGTGTGAACGCACCCTAAGACTTGAACACACCATGAGTGCTTCTCCGATACTGTTTAAGGTGTATAAACGACAGGGAAACTGCCCTCTGGACGTGTATGAAGTGTCTTTGAGTTCAGAATGACATGAAGGAACTGTTACCCTCATAATGCGAGTGTTGTAGAGTCTGGCCAGTCTCTCGTCCTGAATGTCGCTGTTCTTGATGGCCTCGAGCAGGTTTTTGGCCGCTCTGCTGTAATCGCCTCGAGCGCTGAAAACCCACTGCGGAGACAAACCGCGCGACTGCAGAGAGGAAGACAGAGACGAGCAAATCAGCTGGAAATCTGGAGCGTTCTTGGTGTGAATATAGCTTTACAGGGACAAATTTACTGAAACTCGTCAATGTTTCCTGTAGCATTTGAGTTATCAGTCACACAGGAACATCTGCTCTCTGTAAAATGTTTGTAGTTTTTGCATAAAAATCCTGTAATGCTACAGTGAAAATTGTTTAACTGTAAGCTACCAAACCACATAGGTGAAAACTATGTAATTTTACTGTAAAATACTGTCAAATTTATGTTTTTTTTTGCAAGTAAAAAATGTGAATGACCATAAATTTATTACACATAAAAATAGTAAAAGGTAATTCCAAGAAGTCCCTGCGCGACACATCAGAAATGAATATATTTTTTTATAAATAATTTAGTATCTCAATTTTATCAATGAAAGCTTAATTTAAAAAGTAACTGCGACTTTTATCTCACAATTCTGACTTTTTTTTTTAGAATTCCGAGTTTATAGAGACAAAAAAAGTCTATAAACTCACAATTCTGAATTTATAACTCACAATTCGCAAACGTTTCGTCTCTGAATCGCGATAAAAAAAGTCAGAATTGTGAGCTTAAATTAAACTTCCATTGATAAAATTGAGAAGAAACAAAATTATTTATAAAAAAATATATTCATTTCTGATGTGTCGCGCAGGGACTTCTTCTTTTACTATTTTTTTGTATTTTAAATTTATGGTAATTCACATTTTTTACTCAGAATTCAGACTTTTTCGCGATTCAGAGTCAGAGTCAGAATTGTGAGTTTATAGACTTTTTTCCACAGAATTAAAAAATATAAACTCAAAACTACAATAAAAAAGTCAGAATTGTGAGTTTATAGACTTTTTTCCACAGAATTAAAAAATATAAACTCAAAAATACAAAAAAGAAAAGTCAGAATTTTGAGTTTAGACAGAATTGTGAAATAAACAGACATAATAACCTTTTTTACTTTTGTTCAGTAACGAACATCAGTGTGTTTAGTGTCATGTGATCAGGTGTACCTGCAGCTGCTCGGCGTGCAGGTTGAGCGTGGCGCTGAGCTGCAGTGCTGTGCTGCTGTAGCAGGTGACGTCCAGCGGCAGAATGTGATCATGGGAGAGTTTCAGCACCATCAGACCCACCAGCTCGGCGACGGCACGACCCACCGAACCCAGACGGCCCTGCAGCAGCTCCTGCAGCCGGTCCACGCTGTCCAGCTGAGTGTTGACGAACGGGTACGAGCGCGCGTCCTGAACACACACATCACTGCCGTTTGTGAAACGAGCAGGTCACAGGAAACACTGCTTACATGCAGGATTTTAATGGCGTCACCACGGCTGCATTTATTTGATCAAAAATACAGTAAAAATAGTGAAATATTACAGTTTAAAACGGCTGTTTTCTATGCGAAGTAAAATGTAATTTATTCCTGTGATCAAAGATGAATTTTCACACGAAAATATCAATTAGCGAAAACTGTTTTCAACATCGATAATGTTTCTTGATCATCAAATCAGAATGAGTTCTGAAGGATCATGTGACACTGAAGACTGGAGTAATGATGCTGAAAATTCAGCTTTGATCACTGGATATAAATTACACTGTACTATATATTCACATAGAAAACTGATGATTTACATTACAAAAATATTTCACTGTTTTTACTGTGTTTTTGATTAATTAAATGCAGGTTTGGTGAGCAGAAGAGACTCTTTCAGAAACATGAGGAGAGAATATGGGACTAGATGAGTAAACAAACTTGAGAAAGTCTATCCTGAAAGTTTCAAGTAATAGTTTATAGTAATTTATAAAATAAAAATAAAATAAAAGCTCGAAGTGTAAAATAGTTTTGAAAAGAGAGTGGTTTAAAAAGCTTAAAATTTGAAGGTTTTAAGTTTGAATCAGTTTTAAAAGCTCAAAGTTTGATGGTTTTCAGTCTTTCTGAGAAATAGTTTACTATGTGGTTGCTAGGGTACTCTGGGTGGTTGCTAGGGTGTTGCTATGCAGTTGCTAGGGTACTCTGGGTGGTTGCTAGGGTGTTGCTATGCGGTTGCTAGGGTTCTCTGAGTGGATCCTAGGATAAAAATAACTGTATGTGGTTTGATGTTTGTGTTTCGGTCATTGTGCTTCATATGAATCATAATAATGATGTACTTCGTTGAAATGCAGCTGCATGGCAGGAACTCCTCCGAACGCGGTGAAACTGTAGGCGCCGCTGTTCAGGTACAACGGCTTCACTCTGCAGCGCAAACAAACGAACAGTCAGAGCGAACATCAGGAGAACAGACTCGTGGACTAATGAAGCGGCGGTTTCCTCACATGTTCCTCCAGCCGCCCTGACGCTGAACCAGAGACAGGATCGACTGACCCGTGTGTTTGGGGTGCTCAACCTGCAACACAAACTCTTCTCAAACCACATGACGGCACATTGTTTCCTGTTGTTCGAGTCAATCGTGCCGCTTTACGACTGTTTTCAGGGATACTTTACACACTGAAGAAGAAAATGTAAGACACACAAACTTGTTTGATGGCTCCTTCGACGAGATCCGTGAGCAGAGGACTGGAGTAGACGGAGAGGTTATCATCACCTACACACGGGTTTAGATTATTCTGCTGTAGAAACACTCTCTCACATGACTGTGTGTGTGTGTGTGTGTGTGTGTGTGTTTACCCAGGATGGCCTGATCCAGACTGAAATATGCCACAGCTTTCAGGTGCAGCATCGTCAGATAACCCTGACAGAGTCAAACACACGTTTACAAGCTTCAACACAGTCATCCACCTACTCATCCATCCATGTGTTTGTTGTATTCAGTTCTGACCTCCAGCCACTCAGTGGCGCCAACATTCCCAAAGTCTCCTCCATCCCAGCTGACGAAAAGCAAACTGCGTCTGGGGTAAAAGCCTGAAGACCATCAGACAGGTCAGTGTGTGTGTGTGTGTGTGTGAGAGTGTGTGTTTGTGAGAGTGAGTGAATGAGAGAGTGAGAGTGAGTGAGAGTGAGCGTGTGTGTGAGAGTGAGTGAGTGAGTGAATGAGTGAGTGAGAGTGAGTGAGAGTGAGTGAGTGAGAGTGAGCGTGTGTGTGTGAGAGTGTGTGTGTGTGTGTGTGTGTGAGTGAGTGTGAGTGTGTGTGTGAGAGTGAGTGAGAGAGTGAGAACGAGAGTGAGTGAGAACGAGAGTGAGTGAGAACGAGAGTGAGTGAGTGAGAACGAGAGTGAGAAAGAGAGTGAGTGAGTGAGAATGAGAGTGAGTGAGTGAGAATGAGAATGAGAGTGAGTGAGAGAGTGAGAATGAGAGTGAGAATGAGCGAGTGAGAGAGAGTGAGAATGAGAGTGAGAGAGTGAGTGAGAGAATGAGAGTGAGAATGAGAGTGAGAGAGAATGAGAGTGAGTGAGTGAGAGAATGAGAGTGAGAATGAGAGTGAGAATGAGCGAGTGAGAGAGAGTGAGAATGAGAGTGAGAGAGTGAGTGAGAGAATGAGAGTGAGAATGAGAGTGAGAGAGAATGAGAGTGAGTGAGTGAGAGAATGAGAGTGAGAGAGTGAGAATGAGAGAGTGAGAATGAGAGTGAGTGAGTGAGAGAGTGAGAATGAGAGAGTGAGAATGAGAGTGAGTGAGTGAGAGAGAATGAGAGAGAGTGAGTGAGAGAATGAGAGTGAGAATGAGAGTGAGTGAGAGAGAGTGAGAATGAGAGTGAGTGAGTGAGAGTAAGAATGAGAGTGAGAGAGTGAGTGAGAGAATAAGAGTGAGAGAGAATGAGAGAGTGAGTGAGTGAGAGAATGAGAGTGAGAGAGTGAGAATGAGAGTGAGAGAGAGTGAGAGAATGAGAGAGTGAGAATGAGAGAGTGAGTGAGAGAATGAGAGTGAGAGTGAGTGAGAGAGAATGAGAGAGTGAGAGTGAGAGAGAGAGTGAGTGAGTGAGAGAGTGAGTGAGAGTGTGTCAATTTCTGGCATTTTAGAAACACACCTGATCATCAGACTTGGTTAAATAATGAAAATTACTCAAAAGTTTATCATCAATATCATGGATTTAGTTTTTTCTAATAGATCAGCCGTAGTTTTGATTCAGTGAGAGTTGTTTCTGAGCTCCTCATCAACAGATCAAGGAGAAGTTGAGTGCTCGTGACACAAGCCCTTTACTCGATCGAGTATGAAGTGTGTTTACCATCTTCCACCATTTTGCTGAAGGTTCTTGCTAGCTCCATCAGGAGGGCCGTTCCGACTCCAGACTTCACGGCTCCGGGGCCCCAAGAATCCCTCTGAGCCCCGACAATTATATAGTGATCTGACAGAAAGAAGCACAAATGACAGTTTGACACATTCATCTGCTGATCCACGGCTCACCAACGCTCACGTGACGTACCGGGTTCGATTTTGCCCTCGATGGAGGCAAAGATGTTGTTGAGCAGCACCGGCTTCATGGTGTTATAGACGGCCATCTTCACCCTGCGCTCAGCGGGCCCCGTGAAGCCCGGCCCCAAAGCACACTGGACGTACGGCAACCGGCCCTGCCAACCCCGCGGGCAACCGGGGCCGGACAACTGACTGACACACACACACACACATCTCAATGTCCTGGTCACACATCCTGTACAAACATGAGTGAGAAAAGGGGCGGGACCGACCTCAGCAGTTTGGACGCAACGTTGGCACTGATTGGCTGAGCAGGAATGATTGGCAGGCCTGAGGATTGGGTGGATGGGAACTGGGTGTGGTTAAAAGAGGGAAATCCAGGTGTGAACGGGTCGCCGGAGCCCAGATGCACCTGACAGGAAACGGATCAGATGACTTGTAAAACATGTCAAATAAACTGCTCACATGATTTATCTGATTTTAACATTTGGAAATCTATTTACTTAACATTTATTATTAACATTTATGCAGATTTAACATTAAAAATGTGGCAAATAACATTTTTAAAGCTAATTTAATTTATGCTTTAAAAGTAGAATAATTTTTTTAAACTTTTTTCCATAAAATAGACAGCAGTATAAAAATAATATACATATAAATACAGCAATAAAGTGAAATATAATTTTAAATATTCAAATAAAAAGTGCAGTTTAAACTACTTTTACAAATTTATTAATGATTAAATACAGTTTTAAGATGAAAGAAAAATAAGAAAAAATTAGGATAAAGTAATAAAAGAAATTTACATATATCCTAACTATAATTATTTTTATTTTTTTTACTTAAAATAGACAGCTGTATAAACAATGATAAAAAATACAAACTCCATATAAATACCACAAAAAGTTAAATATTTTTAAAAAAAAAATATTCATTAGATAAAGTGCAGTTTAAACTACTTTTACAAATTTATTAATGAGGAGTAAATACAGTTTTTATTAAGAAATAATCAGTTGCAAAGACATTCTGGCAAATTTATGATTTATTTACTGAATTAATATCATTTAATTAACTATAATTATAATTATTATTTTTACTTATTCTAGACAGCTGTATAAAATTAATTAATACAAACTGCAAATAAATACCACAAAGTGAAATATAATTTTTAAGCAATTATCAAAAAGTGCTAGAAAAATTATAAACGTATAAACAACGTTGTCAAAAATGAGGACAAATGAAGTAATTAAAGAGACAGAGTCTCTAAACTGTTCCGTACGTGTTCTGAGATGACGGCGTTGCTATGGAGACCGAGTCGCCGTGGATCCTGGGGTACGTCGGCGGGGTCGGGGTAGATGAGGACGCCCACATGCCCCGCCTCCTGCGCGTGCCACACCTTCTCGGCGAAGCTCACGGCCCCGCCCACCCGCGCCACGGCGATGGAGCCGTTGAGGGACACGCCCAGCGCGCGCAGCTGCTCGAAGTCCTCGCGGCGGCCGTAGTTCACGTACACCACGCCTCCCTGCAACAACACACATGAGAACACGCTCTGCCGCGCGCGTTTATGAACGGCTGCGTCGTCGTGGTTACCGTGGCTGTTCCCGTGGCGCTGTAGGCGCAGTATCCCTCGCGGTCTAACACGATCTCTTCAAGCTCCGCCCCCTCAGAATCGACCAACCAGAGAGTGTTCCGCTGCGTCCTACAGGAGCAGAACAGACGTCTGATTGAGAGAGTGGGCGGAGCTAAAGAGCTGTTTTGGCTCACACTGTGATTGGTGGAATTTTCTGAACAGCATTGTGGGTAATGTAGTCCTGACCTGGAGGGAAACTGCAGCGTGGCGTAGTGCGAGTCGGTCCAGGTGTGATCCATGCCGAGGTTCTGCAGGTTCTGCAGGATTTCTCTGGCCACAGCGTTCCCTTCTGAAGAGCCCGGAGGATGAGACGCCCGGCTCACGCGCCTGAACCAAACCACCACAGGTCAGAGGTCACGCCGTGTTCTTACCCAGCGATTTCACGCGTGTCTGATGCTGGTTAGTGGTCACATGACATGCAGCGAAACACATTTGATAGTCATTTTGATTGTTTCTCTTTTTTAATTCATTTTAGTTTTATTTTAAAGTCTTGTTTGTTTTAATTTTACAATTTCATTCATTTTTTAGTAACGTTTTACTTTGATTTGTTTTTACTTTATTTTAATTTGACATTATATCATCATTTTTAAATCATGTATTTGTCTTAATTTGGCATTTTTATCACTTAATTAATTGAATTCTAGTAATGTTTTATTATTTATTTGTTCTGATATTTATTTATTCCATGACTTTAGTAGGCATTTTATTTTCAAATTATTTACTTATTTTATTTTTCTATTTTTATTATTTAATTTTAGAGTTTACTTTTGATAGTTTTATTTAAAAAAAAAAAAATTTTTATGACTGAATTTAGAGTTTTATTTTGAAATCATTTTATTTTTCCGTTTGTATGTGCCTTTTTATTTTTTAATGAATTTGTAGAAAGTGTTTCAGTTTGAAATGACGGATTGTAACGTGTCATGTGACCTGAGTGTGCTCTCCATCCGCTCCTCCTTCAGGTATTTCTTCAGCATGGTTCTGAGTTCGGCCATGTACAGCACCGCTCCCTCGGGCGAGTGGTCCGCTCTCGGCGCGTCGCTCAGAGGAATCATGTCCCCCTCGTCCCCGCACAGATGGCACATTCCACGGAACGCCACGTATCCCAGCAGGAACGCTGCGGAGCAGACCGAACTCTAGTTCATACTACGTTCTGCATGAAGCGACGATCAAGCAGGTCACTGGTCACATGACCTCACATTACACTGCAGGTGCAACGCATTATTTTAAAATAAAACAAACAATAAAAAAAAACATGAAAAATTTAATCGGAATGTCAAATTAAAATAAATATGTGATTAAAAAAACAAATCAAAATAAAACATTTACTACAACTTAAATCATAAAAAAGACTAATTAAAATAAATAAAGGATTTTAAAAAATAAAACACCAATTAATCTTTAAAATATTATTTAAATAATATTTTATATATTTTAATTATATTTGAAAATATAATATATTCTATTTTATAAATCGCATTATAATTATTATATATATTTTATATTTTAATTAATATTTTATTTTTAAATTATTATTAAAGTGTAATATTAAAATAATTTACATTTCATCCTTAAACTCATTAAAATATGTAAAACTATAAAAACTAATCAAAACATTTCCTAAAATTAAATAAAAATGTAAAATTTAAATAAATCATTTTAAAATAGAAAATAAACAATTACTAACATAACATAAAATTAACACAAATTATTTTAAAATATAAAAACAAATCAAAATAAAACAATGTGTAATTAAAACAAATAATTGATTTTAAAATAAAAATTAAACTTACTAATAATTAATAAATAATATTGATTAAATAAAATTAATAAAAATGTTCAAATAAAAATTATATTCAAATATAAAAAATAATAAAAATAAAAAGTAAATTTAAATAAATGATTTTAAAATAAAATTAAAAGCTAAAAATTAAATCCTAAAAATGTAACATTTAAATAAATTATTTTAAAATAAAATCAACATAAAATGCTTACCAATTCAATAATACAAATTTAAAATTAAAATAAAATGCATACTAGTTTCATTTTTCAAAACGCGTGTGTGTGTGTGTGTGTGTGTGTGTGTGATGACCTGTGGTGAATATCAGCAGTCCGATCAGCGTGAGGTAGACGGCAGCTTTCCTGCGGTCCATCTGCTGCTGCAGCATCATGGCAGTGATGTCACTGTTCAGCGTGGCCTCTGACCCCTCCTCCAGCGGGACCAGCTTCATTTCAACGTGAGGGACTCGCCGCCTGACCCCGCCCCCTTCCTCCACGCCCTCATCAGCCTGAGCTCCGCCCCCTGCTGCCTGCTCACACAGAAGATTTCAGGCAGCTGCTGTCATTAACTCAACAATAAATCAACAACAAATGTGGACAATCAGCCTCATCAGGAGATCTGAACTATCACACTGTTTGTAAAGTACACCGATCAGACAAAACATGATGACACTGACAGGTGAAGTGAAGAACACTGATGATCTCTTCATCACCTGTCAGTGGTGGGATATATTAGGCAGCATTTTGTCCTCAAAGTTGACGTTAGAAGCAGGAAAAAAAGGGCAAGCGTAAGGATTTGAGCGTTTTGCACCAGCTGGAGTTTGTTTATTAAGCGTGCAGGGCAACCTCCCAGTAATCTAGCCCTAAAACTACTAAAACTTTTGAACCAAAACTTTTGAAACCAAAATATTCCTTTAAAAACTTTATATAGAGCAAAAATAACAGGTCAAAAATATCAGAATCTGTCAGAAACACAAACAGGAGGAAGAACAAGGAGATAAAAATGAACAAAATAAAGAATGAATGAAGCTCTTACCGCAGAGATCAATCCTGTGACAGAGTCCATCATCCAGAGTCACACGGTTTATTATTCCACAACGTCTTCTAGATCTCACAGTCGATACATCACGCCTGCGTCACAAATCAAACACGTTCAGTTGATCATTGTGTCATGTTGGAAATTCCTTGCATGTTTGTTTTACTGGATCAATGAAGTAAACAGATCTGATGCAACGCCGGCCTCGCTTGAGCTCATTTCCCATCAATCCCAGCGGTGATGATGACATTAGTCTCGCTCGTCTTCCTCTCTGTCTATCTCTACCGTCCAGCAACAGATAAACCAGAGACACGCCTGCCAACACCAGAGACGAGCAACAGACGCAGGAAATGACCAAACACAAACACACACACACACACACACACACACACAAAGAAACAAATAAAGAAAGAAAAATAGATCTGGAAAAAAAAAAAAAACTAAAAAAAGATCAGAGAACAGGGAATAAGCGAATGTTCAGTGGTGCACAAAGACCTCACAATCAACCGTTGTGTTTTTATTACCTCAGTTTGAGACACTTCTATCTACACACACCACGTGTTCTCCTGCTAAACGGACAAACTGATCTACAGAGTGCGTTTGCTTGACCGCCTGCTCCATCTTTGTCCTGTGTTGGCCACCGTAGCTTCTATATGTGCACAAACACAACAAAAATAACCACTTTATTCAACAATCTCTTCCCGGTCATTATCCTCACGCAGGTGACGCACAGTGAAGCTTCCGTGTTTACATCCGAATGCCAGCCCGGTATTGGCTGAAGCTGATCATGTGATCAGACGCTGACGCAGGAGCCAATAATGAGTCGTTCTGACGGAGAACCGGGAAGAGCTGGACGTAAACAACGTCTGAGAACGACACAGAGGAGATTGTTGAATAAAGTTATTTTTGTGTTGTTTTTGCTCACAGAAAGTGTTCTGGTCTCTTGATCCACTGCATCACATCGACTGTTTTAATCATGTCTTTACTTCCTTTCTGGACCTTGAAAGTGTGGATTATATTGATCTATGGAGTCATAAACCTCATCAAAAACATCTTCATTTGTGTCTGAAGATGAACGAAGGACATGAGGGAGAGGAACTCATGACTGAAGACTCAGTTTTGGGTGAACGAACACTTTAATATTAATTTAAAATCTCAGTTGTGAATCTCTGCATCAGTTGGAGTTCATACAGCAGCTCTTCAGATGAAGATCATGTGACCAGAACGGACCAAAAACACCATCTCTGACCACAAACCAGTGCGGTTACAGACGACAAACCACCACCAACACCAACTAAACCCGCCAGAAGCTTCTTCAGAGGATCCTCACCTCGCTTTGAAGCTTTATTTACTCGCCTGCTGCACATATTGATCTCTACAGCAAACACACACAACAAGGACACACACACACACACACAGAGTTGAGTTATAAAACGCATTAAATGAACAATATTCAACATTACCAGATAAATCTCACAATATTAAACACATGAACGTCCAAACACAAAGAAAGTGACGTGTGAGAAGATCTGAGACCTCCGAAAACACAAACCAACAGGAGCAAAACCTCGCGGCAGCTGAACTCACGCGGACTCAAGCGTTGTGACACGATCAATCAACAACGACCGCCAATCAATCACATGAAGAGTGAAATAATCATGTAATGTGTGACATACCTTCTGTCCTGCTGCTGCCTGTCTGATCAGTGACCGTCCCCTGAGGCTCCGCCCCCTGAGCCTAGTCTGAGGAGCTCTGCCCCCCTAAGGCTCCGCCCCCTGAGGCTTATATGTGAAGAACTCCGCCCCCCTGAGGCTCGTCTGTGAGGAGCTCTGCCCCCCTGAGGCTCCGCCCCCTGAGGCTCGTCTGTGAGGAGCTCTGCCCCCCTGAGGCTCCGCCCCCTGAGGCTCGTCTGTGAGGAGCCCCGCCTCCTAATGCTCCGCCCCCTGAGGTTCGTCTGTGAGGAGCTCCGCCCCCACATGCTTTGCTACCTTGTGATTGGTTAGTGGTGACAGACTTCAAACTAAACTGATACTCAAGACATTCAAATCTATAAATCAGTCAAACATAATAAAATCAAAAATAATTTATTTCTGTTTCTGAACAAGAGTTTTATGTTACAATATTTACAGTTGAAACACTCAAGAACAACAGCAGAACATTAAAAACATGAGCAGCATTTGAGTCATGTTGTGCGTATCAGTGTGTGTGTGTGTGTGTGTGTGTGTTTAGCGTGTGTGTGTGTGTGTATATAGCGTGTGTGTATGTGTGTGTATATAGCGTGTGTGTGTGTTTAGTGTGTGTGTATGTGTGTGTGTGTTTAGTGTGTGTGTGTATGTAGCGTGTGTGTGTGTGTGTGTGTGTGTATGTAGCGTGTGTGTATGTGTGTGTGTATGTAGCGTGTGTGTGTGTGTGTGTTAAGTGTGTGTGTATGTGTGTTTAGTGTGTGTGTGTATGTGTGTATGTGGGTGTGTGTTTTTAGTGTGTGTGTATGTGTTTAGCGTGTATGTGTGTGTGTGTGTGTGTGTGTGTGTATGTAGCGTGTGTGTGTGTATGTGTGTGTGTATGTGTGTGTGTGTTTTTAGTGTGTGTATGTGTGTGTGTGTTTTTAGCGTGTGTGTATGTGTGTGTGTGTTTAGCGTGTGTGTGTGTGTGTGTGTGTGTTTAGCGTGTGTGTATGTGTGTGTGTGTATGTGTGTGTGTGTGTGTGTGTGTTTAGCGTGTGTGTATGTGTGTGTGTGTATGTGTGTGTTTAGCGTGTGTGTATGTGTGTGTGTGTATGTGTGTGTTTAGCGTGTGTGTATGTGTTGGCATTGTAACTGCAGTGCAGGTGCGAATTTGCAGATGAATTCTGTTTGTCCTCGATGGACTTTCCTCAGCTGAGGTTTCCCTGAAACACACACACACACACACACATAAACACACACACTTCGTTTAGCGTTTGTGTGTTATTCTCCAGACTGGTTTTGTATATAGTTTAGGGCTGCATTAATAATAGTGAAACCGAGTGACTGATTTCTTTCAAAATTCTTACATGCCCAGCGAGTTTCGTTCCGATCGCCTCCGTTAACCTTGTCTAACAGGTGCTCAAATTTCATTGGCCGATATTTTTTGAGATACACCAGTGTCCTCATAGACCATCATCATGGCCACTTGGACCAAGACACTTCATGCCAATTATCAGATCAAGCGAATTAGCCGTCGGGTGATTATAGCGGTTTTCATGTGTTTTTAATGTTATACCAAGAGTCCAATCGCCACGATTCCAGACACATCTGTGTGTAGATCGGTGAAAATATCTCATTTCATTCTAGAGTTATAGCCATTTTAGTAAACTTCGAACGTTTTGTCGCCCCTCAGCGAAATTTCAACTTTTTTTTGGTAACTTTTGATATTCAGAAATATTCAAAAGAATATTTCTGCACTGGTTTGGTTCCGGTCTATGGAGGTCCAGGAGTGCCACATAAAAATAAAACGAAGAATCAATTAATTCATTTAATAATTCACACATAAAAATGTATATAAATAAATCACTTTTATATAGGCAAATAAATAGACATATTTAAAGTTGTTTATTTAATTCCTGTTTTTAAACGTAGATTAATAGAACAATAAAAAAATACATTTGTAAATCATTTTAAATGGCTTTTTAAAAAAGGATTTGCCAAACGCTTTTCTTCATCCATTTGTCAATCGAGTGCTAAAATGCCATTGGACAGCACACACGTGGAGCAACCAATCAGCTTTCGCCTCAATTTGAAGAGCCGACCCTCTCTAGAAGAGTTCGAGCAACACGATCACGCAAGTGTCAGGCGAATCTGAACGTGTTTGAAGAGGTATTGTAGATGATTTGTTCGCTTTAGCTGATTTTTGCGAAAGAAATTCTCCTCTCGATTATCATTTTATATGTAAAAGAGTTTTTCAGTTGAGGGAAGACAATAATATATTGTGTTTGTACAATAAATGGAAGGATTTGGGTTCAGTTTGAGGTCATTCAGCGACTCCGTGGCCCTCACGCTATGGTTGAACTTCCAAGCGTTCTCGAACAACACCAGTGGTTGGATGTACCGGCAGAAGAGACAGCAGGATGAAAACCATTATAACCTCTCCAAACACGTTCAGATTCGCCGGACATTTTGCGTGATCGTGTTGCTCGAACTCTTCTAGAGAGGGTCGGCTCTTCAAATTGAGGTGAAAGCTGATTGGTTGCTCCACGTGTGTGCTGTCCAACGGCATTTTAGCACTCGATTGACAAATGGATGAAGAAAAGCATTTGGCAAATCCTTTTTTAAAAAGCCATTTAAAATGATTTACAAATGTATTTTTTATTGTTCTATTAATCTACGTTTAAAAACAGGAATTAAATAAACAACTTTAAATATGTCTATTTATTTGCCTATATAAAAGTGATTTATTTATATACATTTTTATGTGTGAATTATTAAATGAATTAATTGATTCTTCGTTTTATTTTTATGTGGCACTCCTGCTCCTCCATACCGGTCGGGTGAAACACCTACGACTAGTTCGCAAAAGTCAAAATTCTAATTTTTTCCCGGGCGCAAATGAAATCGGAGGAATGTGCTTTTGTTCAACGGTCTATTAGTTTTCCCCCAAATCATGCAGCGAGAGCGTGTCACCTGATCTCTGAGCGCGCGTCCGGCAGGTGAGGTGAATCTGTCGACACACTGCAGCGCTGGAGCACCAACAGTTCAGAAACTGAACTAAAGAGTCGCCGGGGTCCTCGTCACACGTCTGCAAACACAAAGAAAATGATCACGTGATCTGAGGAACGCGCTCGTGTAAGTGTGTGCAGAGTTGAAACGCTCACCATGTTGTATCCGCGCGTGTACACTTTCACGTGACCTTTGACCCTGATGTGCCTCTGAAGCCCCTCCCACTGACCTGCATTCAACATCAGCAGATCGCAGACCTTGTCAGACGAGAACCAGACGTGAGCCTCAGCAGAACCGTCCTCCACCACCACCCTACACACACACACACACACACTGAACCTTCACAACATGTTTCTATCATCACACTATCAGGACTTGTTACTTTAAATATTTAGGAGCACATTAAAAAAACTTTAGGAAGAAAAGAATAATATGTAAATTACAAGCAAAAAGGGTTAATTACCAGCATAAATAATATATATTTAAACCATTTTGCTTGTAATTAAACATACTCTCACACACACACACACAACACAACAACACACACTCTCACACACACACACACAACACAACAACACACACTCTCACACAGACACACACACACAACACAACACAACACAACAACACACACACAGACACAACACAACAACACACACACAGACACACACACTCACAGACACACACACACACAACACAACACAACACAACAACACACACTCTCACACAGACACACACACACACACACACAGACACACACACTCTCACACAGACACACACACTCACACACACTCACACAGACACACACACACACACACACACACACACAACACAACACAACAACACACTCTCACACAGACACACACACTCACAGACACAA
>CM076067.1:28689132-28709132 GCA_038088235.1 Zacco platypus
CAGACACGCTCATGAGCGCAGGAACACCTGACTGACGACAAAGAAGACACAAAAACTCATTTTATTTCAGCTAGTTGCCAAGGAAACGTTTCATTTAGATTAACCTGATGCACTAAAGTAAAGGAAGTGGAACCTGAGCGTGAGGAAGCTCGTCTGCGAGCGTGTGCACGCGCCACTGCGGCTGCAGCAGGAGGGCGGGGCTACTGAGCTGCGTGACTCCGCCCCTCGCTGAAACTCCTTTGGCTTTTAGCACACTCACGTCCTGACAGAGAGAGAGATGACGTCATTTACTCGCAGTCATGACTTAACATTATTTTGAGCAATATCACATCGCTGCTCATTTGTCTGTTATTGTGGCTCTTCCTGTCAAAGTGGGCAGTCTTGGTCAGAATAAACAGACTCAAAGAGAGTCAAATATCAGACACAATAAAATGGTGAAAGAGAGCGAGACACACCTCAGTGTTGAGAGCGATCAATCTGTAAACACGTCCAGGATGAAGGACGGGGAACCAGCGAACACACGAACCCATGAAGTGCAACTCAATCTAAACACACAAATCTGTTGAGTGAATGATTCAACGACTCACTTGTTTCATTACTGAATGAATGGTTTAAAGCTCTTTTAAAGATTGATCACGGTTCTGACCGTCCGACGGTCCCCGTCTCGCTCTCGCTCCAGCGTCCTGCAGTTCTTGGGATCGCCGGCCCAGCGCTGAACGTCTCCCAGACACGCGGCCCGGCACACAAAGCCCGGCTGCAGCCTGTGCGAGTCGCCGGAGCCGTTCTGGAGCGTCACGCCCTGCTTGGACTCCAGCCGGAGGAGCAAACTCACGCACGGCACGGGGGTCAGAGGTCGTTTGAATGCGTGAGCGTCAGCGGCATCGTCGGCTCTGGGTCTCTTAGCGGTTTCTGACGTCCCTGCGTCACATGATTGCTCTGGACGGTCTCGTCTCTCCGACAGACGGCGGCTCATGGCGGCAGACGGACTGATGATGGTCAGATCATCCACACAGAGCTGAAGATACACCCTGCACACACACACACACACACACACACACAAACACACACACACACACACACACACAAAGTGTCTCAGGTACACCAATATTTCATTGTTATTTTTAGTTCTTTTTACTATTAATATTTTAATCACTTTTTGAGTACTTTGAAAGTATGAAATTGCTACTGGATATAAATAAACCTGCGTTGATGTGTGTGTGTGTGTGTGTGTGTGAGTGTGTGTGTGAGTGTGTGTGTGTGTGAGTGTGTGTGTGAGAGTGTGTGTGAGAGTGTGTGTGAGAGTGTGTGTGAGTGTGTGTGTGAGTGTGTGTGTGAGTGTGAATGTGTGTGTGAGTGCGAGTGTGTCAGTGTGTGTGCGAGTGTGTGTGTGTGAGTGTGTGTGAGAGTGTGAGAGTGAGTGTGTGAGAGTGAGTGTGTGTGTGTGTGTGTGTGTGTGTGCGAGTGTGTGTGCGAGTGTGTGTGAGTGCGTGTGTGAGTGTGTGAGTGTGTGTGTGAGTGTGTACCTGCAGTGTTTGTGTGCAATGTAACTTGGCTGATCCAGATGTTTCCAGGAAGGGAAATGTGTCTTCATGAACCTCTCCATGACTAAAGTACACTGACGTAAACACACTAGACAGCCTACACACACACACACACACACACACACACACACAGAACATCTGTAATAAACAACTGAGCCCATTAACACACAATTAAAGCTGCAGTACACAATCTCTGAGAAAGTATCAGTATTAGTATTATAAAACTTACACTAAATGACCATTTGAAGTGTTGCCTTGGCAATAAAACTAACTAAAACTGAAATAAAATTAATCAATTAAACCTGAATAGCAATATAAATGCACATAATAAAATGAACTTAAATGAATATGAAAAATAAAGCCAATTCAAATGATTAATAAAACTAAAATAAGAACTACATGTGAGCGGTCGTCACCCTGCCAGGCTGTGTCGATGTCTGAGGTTCTGGCTCCCGATTGGCCGGTTCGGACACACACGCAGTCGAGCGCGTGCGTCTGGTCTCGGAGCTGCAGCGTGGCGCGGGTGGAGTCCAGCTCCAGAACGCCCACTAACAGCAGCGGCTCCGAGGACGCGCGCTCCAGCGGGACGGCGTGTGCGGACCAGGACAGCGGCGCGTTCAGCTCCACCGCCGTCATGTGAGCCGCAGACGGAGGCAGGAGAGCCGGCAGAGAGAGCGACGCCCACACCTCACGGCTCATCCAGTCACACAGCTGCCGTACTGACCACAGCGCCACCGACGGCCAGCACACACAGTACTGACACACACACACACACAACAGGAGAATGATCAGTTCATTAACACTCATTCTGTAAAAAGTATGTTTTCTATATACATGATTTTCCTCTATCAGATAACTGAAGCATGTTTCCGTGGTAACAGTGTATGTGTGGGTGTGTTACCATGGTAACAGGGCATGTGTCAGCCGCAAGTTTCTTCACTTAGAGGTAAAAAAAAAAGTTTGTAAAAAGTTGACTGTGATAATATTTTTCAAAATAGATTCATTTCTTTTTATTTCAATTTGACTTTTTTTAGTTAGTAATTTAGAATTTTCAGCTTCATCTAATATTTACATTTTATTTCAGGTTTTATTTTACTTCAAATAACAATGGTAACAGTGAAAGTGTAATACTGAGGAAATAGAGTATGTATGTTACTATGGTAATGTATGTATGTGTGTTACCATGGCAACAAGGCGTATGTGTTACTGTGGTAGTAATTTGTGTGTCTTACCATGGTATCAGGGTATGTGTGTGTGTGTGTGTTACCATGGTAAAGGTATGTCTGGATGTGTTACAGTGCTAATAAGTTGTGTGTGTGTTACCGTAGTAAGTGTATTTGTGTTACCCTGATAATAGGATATATGTGTGTATGCATGTTACTGTGGTAACGGTATGTGTGGGTGTGTTACCATGGTAACAGGTATGTGAGCATTACCTTGGTAACAGGGTATATCTGTGTATATATGTTACCGTGGTAACAGTATGTGTGCATTACCTTGGTAACAGGGTATGTGTGCGTTACCGTGGTAACAGGGTATATATGTGCATATATGTTACCGTGGTAACAGTATGTGTGCATTACCTTGGTAACAGGGTATGTGTGCGTTACTGTGGTAACAGGGTATATATGTGCATATATGTTACCGTGGTAACAGTATGTGTGCATTACCTTGGTAACAGGGTATGTGTGCGTTACCGTGGTAACAGGGTATATATGTGCATATATGTTACCGTGGTAAAAGTATGTGTGCATTACCTTAGTAACAGGGTATGTGTGCGTTACCGTGGTAACAGGGTATATATATGTGCATATATGTTACCGTGGTAACAGTATGTGTGGATGTGGTTCCGTGGTAATACATTGTGTGTTTTTCTGTGGTAACAGGGTATGTGTGGGTATGTTACCGTGGTAACAGGGCACTGGTGCGGCTCCTGTATCATCTCTCTGTAAATGTTTCTCTTCTTCTGTGTCTTCTGTTCAGTGTCACAGACAAAGTCCAGCAGCCGCCCGGCGACCGCACACACTCGCTCCGCTCTCACCCAGCGCGGACTCAACCTGACACACAGACACACGAGCGGTACATGAGCTAGGGCTGCTATTCTACTGTGATTTCCCTGAGAAAAATGTGATTAATAAAATGCTATTTAAAAACAAAGCTCCAGGTTTGCCTCATTTCGTGATACAACTATGTGAAGATGGTAAAGACTAGAAGCCCGTGCGTCTCTCTGAAACACTCAGAGGTTGAGTCAGTGAAATCGTGCAGCCCCAACATGATTCGTTCTTCATCAGCGGATTGTTGAAGTTGAACAGTGAGTGTGTGTGTGTGTGTGAGCGGGCGTCACCTCTCGCTCACGGCGCTGTGGCAGTAGCTGAGCCACAGATACTGCGACGCTCCCAGATTCTTCTCCAGCAGGAGGCACTGCAGCGGGCTGTGTGACCCCGACACCTCGACCTTTGAACTCACGGGGCTGAAGGCGACGATCTGCACGCTGGAGCGCAGACACGCACACAGGACGGCTCGCGGAGCGAACGGGGAAGCGTGGTACATGAAGTGGACGTTATGAAGCTGCATTTTCAAACGTTTGGATTGTTAGTTCTGATGAAATCACATCTCTGTCCAGTTTGCTTTCACACTAAATAAACGAATCAGAATAAAGTCATCACGCTCACCTGAATCTCTGTCCCTGGCCTCAAGCCGCCGCCCCACTGCTGAGCCGGCTGATAAGCCAGACAAAGCCCCACCTGCCTGTCAATCTCATAAAGCCCCGCCTCTGCGTTCAGAATCTTCGTGACTGTACCCTGTCAATCAGACACACGGTTACTATAGAAACAGGGTCGGCGCACAGGTCAAATGTCACATATTGAAGGGAGTTTTTCCGATTATGAGTGTAAAATATAAGTGTCCTGCTATACTGAATGTCAATTTTTTTAATTCTTTTATCTGTTTTATTCTTTTATTTCTATTTAAAATACAAACAGGAAAGACAATGAGTTAAAAATTGTCTCTATGAAGCCCCTCCTTCTGAAAAGCACACTGTGCTCTGATTGGTCGGCTGGAGCGGTGTGTTGTGATTGGCGTTTGGGAAATGTCCCGCCCCTCACCATAACCGCCAGTTACTAACTAACTCAAGCAGGCCCCGCCCCTTTATTCTGCGCATGAATTATTTAAATGAGGAATATTGTGACGTGTTTGTTCCCGGGCAGAACCTTGAAGCTGATGAGCGTGGAGTGTTTGACTCTGACCGCGGGGGCGGAGCTTGACGGCAGGTGTGTGTGTGTGTCTGCGGTGTCTGTGTGTGTCTCTGGCTCTTCTGAGCTCTCCTGCGGATGGAGGCGGGACCGACAGCTGTCGGACAGCACGCGCCGCCCCTCCAGCCCCTGCAGTGAACACACACGCAGAGACGAGATCCACACGCTCTGGCCGACACACACACACTGCCTCCAGTACTGATGCTTGACCTCCTGCAGACAAACAAACACCAGCGGAACACTGTGAAGTCAACGGGAAAAAAGTGCGTTTTCTTGCCATTATTTCGTTCACATTCATCTTGGACAGCAAAGTCACATTCACACCTGGGGTTAAAGATGATGTGTCAAGATGAGCGAAAACACTGACCGTTATGAACACAGGCACTGAAGATCCTCCTTCACTGAGGATGAGACAGAAGAAGCGTTTCCCACCGATCAGCAGCAGCGGACATACGACGCTCACCTGACCGCTGACGCACACGTACACCTGATCCTCACACCTGACACAAACACACACACACACACACACACACACACACACATGACATTCCTTGTGTTTAAAATATAGATCATGATTCTCCCACGACTCTGAAAAGAACAACATGTCATTGAGGTGATTGAACAAATGATTCAATGACTCACTCATCAAGGCTTCACTTGTTTTATAACTGGATGAATCAGCGTTTTAGAACAAATCTCTTGAATGAATGATTCAATGACTCACTCATCAAGGCTTCACTTGTTTTATAACTGGATGAATCAGTGTTTTAGAACAAATCTCTTGAATGAATGATTCAATGACTCACTCATCAAGGCTTCACTTGTTTTATAACTGGATGAATCAGCGTTTTAGAACAAATCTCTTGAATGAATGATTCAGTGACTCACTCATTAAGGCTTCACTTGTTTTATAACTGGATGAATCAGCGTTTTAGAACAAATCTCTTGAATGAATGATTCAATGACTCACTCATTAAGGCTTCACTTGTTTTATAACTGGATGAATCAGCGTTTTAGAACAAATCTCTTGAACGAATGATTCAATGACTCACTCATTAAGGCTTCACTTGTTTTATAACTGGATGAATCAGCGTTTTAGAACAAATCTCTTGAATGAATGATTCAATGACTCACTCATAAAGACTCCACTTGTTTTATAACTGGATGAATCAGCGTTTTAGAACAAATCTCTTGAATGAATGATTCAATGACTCACTCATTAAGGCTTCACTTGTTTTATAACTGGATGAATCAGCGTTTTAGAACAAATCTCTTGAATGAATGATTCAATGACTCACTCATAAAGGCTCCACTTGTTTTATAACTGGATGAATCAGCGTTTTAGAACAAATCTCTTGAATGAATGATTCAATGACTCACTCATTAAGGCTTCACTTGTTTTATAACTGGATGAATCAGCGTTTTAGAACAAATCTCTTGAATGAATGATTCAATGACTCACTCATTAAGGCTTCACTTGTTTTATAACTGGATGAATCAGCGTTTTAGAACAAATCTCTTGAATGAATGAATCAATGACTCACTCATTAAGACTCCACTTGTTTTATAACTGGATGAATCAGCGTTTTAGAAAAAATCTCTTGAATGAATGATTCAATGACTCACTCATTAAGGCTTCACTTGTTTTATAACTGGATGAATCAGTGTTTTAGAACAAATCTCTTGAATGAATGATTCAATGACTCACTCATTAAGACTCCACTTGTTTTATAACTGGATGAATCAGCGTTTTAGAACAAATCTCTTGAATGAATGATTCAATGACTCACTCATAAAGGCTCCACTTGTTTTATAACTGGATGAATCAGCGTTTTAGAACAAATCTCTTGAATGAATGATTCAATGACTCACTCATTAAGGCTTCACTTGTTTTATAACTGGATGAATCAGCGTTTTAGAACAAATCTCTTGAATGAATGATTCAATGACTCACTCATTAAGGCTTCACTTGTTTTATAACTGGATGAATCAGCGTTTTAGAACAAATCTCTTGAATGAATGAATCAATGACTCACTCATTAAGACTCCACTTGTTTTATAACTGGATGAATCAGCGTTTTAGAACAAATCTCTTGAATGAATGATTCAATGACTCACTCATTAAGGCTTCACTTGTTTTATAACTGGATGAATCAGCGTTTTAGAACAAATCTCTTGAATGAATGATTCAATGACTCACTCATTAAGGCTTCACTTGTTTTATAACTGGATGAATCAGCGTTTTAGAACAAATCTCTTGAATGAATGATTCAATGACTCACTCATTAAGGCTTCACTTGTTTTATAACTGGATGAATCAGCGTTTTAGAACAAATCTCTTGAATGAATGATTCAATGACTCACTCATTAAGGCTTCACTTGTTTTATAACTGGATGAATCAGCGTTTTAGAACAAATCTCTTGAATGAATGATTCAATGACTCACTCATTAAGACTCCACTTGTTTTATAACTGGATGAATCAGCGTTTTAGAACAAATCTCTTGAATGAATGATTCAATGACTCACTCATAAAGACTTCACTTGTTTTATAACTGGATGAATCAGCGTTTTAGAACAAATCTCTTGAATGAATGATTCAATGACTCGCTCATTAAGACTCCACTTGTTTTATAACTGGATGAATCAGCGTTTTAGAACAAATCTCTTGAATGAATGATTCAATGACTCGCTCATAAAGACTCCACTTGTTTTATAACTGGATGAATCTGCGTTTTAGAACAAATCTCTTGAATGAATGATTCAATGACTCACTCATTAAGGCTTCACTTGTTTTATAACTGGATGAATCTGCGTTTTAGAACAAATCTCTTGAATGAATGATTCAATGACTCACTCATCAAGGCTTCACTTGTTTTATAACTGGATGAATCAGTGTTTTAGAACAAATCTCTTGAATGAACGATTCAATGACTCACTCATCAAGGCTTCACTTGTTTTATAACTGGATGAATCAGCGTTTTAGAACAAATCTCTTGAATGAATGATTCAATGACTCACTCATCAAGGCTTCACTTGTTTTATAACTGGATGAATCTGCGTTTTAGAACAAATCTCTTGAATGAATGATTCAATGACTCACTCATCAAGGCTTCACTTGTTTTATAACTGGATGAATCAGTGTTTTAGAACAAATCTCTTGAATGAACGATTCAATGACTCACTCATCAAGGCTTCACTTGTTTTATAACTGGATGAATCAGCGTTTTAGAACAAATCTCTTGAATGAATGATTCAATGACTCGCTCATAAAGACTCCACTTGTTTTATAACTGGATGAATCTGCGTTTTAGAACAAATCTCTTGAATGAATGATTCAATGACTCACTCATAAAGACTCCACTTGTTTTATAACTGGATGAATCTGCGTTTTAGAACAAATCTCTTGAATGAATGATTCAATGACTCACTCATCAAGGCTTCACTTGTTTTATAACTGGATGAATCAGTGTTTTAGAACAAATCTCTTGAATGAACGATTCAATGACTCACTCATCAAGGCTTCACTTATTTTATAACTGGATGAATCTGCGTTTTAGAACAAATCTCTTGAATGAATGATTCAATGACTCACTCATAAAGACTCCACTTGTTTTATAACTGGATGAATCAGCGTTTTAGAACAAATCTCTTGAATGAATGATTCAATGACTCACTCATAAAGACTTCACTTGTTTTATAACTGGATGAATCTGCGTTTTAGAACAAATCTCTTGAATGAATGATTCAATGACTCACTCATCAAGGCTTCACTTGTTTTATAACTGGATGAATCTGCGTTTTAGAACAAATCTCTTGAATGAATGATTCAATGACTCACGCATAAAGACTCCACTATAAACGAGCGTTTTTGAACAAATATTTTGAATGATTGAATCAATGACAAACTCATGTTTTTAACAGTCACTTGTCGCCGCCTACTGGTGTAACGATGTAATTGATACAATCTTTATTTGAACCTTCAGGTCACTTTCAGAAAGCGATTTGCTCTTTTTTGATCAAAACCGTAGACATCAGTGTTTATATCCGAACTATAAACTTTTATCCCACACCTCTGCCTCAGGAGCTCAGCCGCCCGTGTCACACTCATGACCTCGCTCAGGGTTCCTCCGGGGTCAAAGGCCATGGCCTCCAGGGTCACACACACCGGAGAGTCAATCAGCTCTAGGTAACCCGCAGCAGCTGCATTCTGGGGGATGTAGTTCCATGTGGGAAACAGCATCAGCCTCCCCAACCAGAGACAAGATGACTTCAGCATCTGGACGACAAACAAAAAAAAGATTTTTTATAGATTTGAAAGAGATATCAAAAATACAGTAAAACAGTGAAATATTATTCCAGTGTAAATCATGTTTTCTCAGTGAATATACAGTACAGTGTCATTTATTCCTGAATTTTCAGCATCATTACTCCAGTCTTCAGAGTCACATGATCCTTCAGAAAGCACTTCCTGTCCACTCACCGCACACGATACACTCCCTCCGGCGTCTCTCACCCGCCAGACCCCGTCACTCGTCCCAGCCGCCCGTCCGTCACACAGGAAGCCGATCAGAAGCAGGTTGTCACGCGGGAGTGCTTTGTGATCGGGCAGCATTTGCTCCGCCCCCCTGACTCGTTCCCGGTAGTGGGCGGAGCTCCAGCTGAGGCTGCTGCAGCAGGCGGTTCGCTGCTCTCGCGTCAGCTCCGACACGGACACCAACCTGACAGGAAGAAAGACGTTTACCATCTGGATACATAAAAAGCATGCTGTCAAGATGCTGCATTAAATGGCCCACGTTAGTTGAGATGGACACAGACGGACTCACCTGTAGCTGACCGGCAGATCTGAGCGGTCCGACCCGACGGCTCTCTGAACCTTAGACACCACAGCCAGAGACAGACGAACCACCGACAGACCCAGAGACGGGTCGATGAGCGGGTGGAGCTGCTGTCTCACTCCCTCGAACACCTCCGCCAGCCAGCGCTGCTCCTGAAACACACGACATCATCACTGGACACACACAACTCACCTCACATACCGGGTCATGTGACCACACACTATCCATCTATAAATAAATACAAATGTTAAATATACAAATAAATAAATGTAGTTGTTAAGTAAATATGTAAACGAAATTGTTACAGAACTATAAATAAATATATAGATAAATGTATAAACTATAAATAAATAAATGTATAAAAATATAGTTGTTAAAAAAAATTATAAATACGTAAATATAATTGTTAAACAAATGTAATAGTTAAATAAATTTAAATAAATATATAAATTTAATTTTTAAATAAACAAATATATTATAGATAAATAAATGTGAAATTACGCAAGTAGAAATAACTTATTTAGTCAAAATTATGACTTAAAAAGTCAGAATTAAGGCATTAAAAACTCTTAATTACGATATACTAAGTCATAGTGACATACTAAAGTCGGAATTATGACTTTCTAAAAGATAATTATATCTTTTTATGTCATAATTTCGACCATATATGTCAGAATTGACTTTTTATGTCATAATTAGGATTTACAAAAATCTTGTGTGGCGGGAATTACATATATAGCGTTATATATTAGCATAATAATGTACAGATGTACATAACCAACACAAAAATATAAAGAGAATGACATAAATGTACCGCTCTGCTGTGGTTTTTAAAGTGCTCCAGAAACTCCTCCATCCGTCCACACGAACACACACTTCCGCCGTGACTGTCACACTGAAATATGCTCAAACACAAGCGCAAAAATACGAATATTACCGCCGATCGATACTTTTGTGTGGGAGGTGCGCGCGCTGAACCAGTACGGTCTTCTACGAGTGCGTGTGACGTCACGTGATGGTGTTATCGCGCCTCCGTGTGGAGCGGAGGAAAAATGCGTAAGCGTTTGTATGTTATTTACGCACGCGCATTAGCCGCTACAGCAAAACAAACCATAAAAACATTTTCAGGCTTTTTTTTTAACAAACTGTCCTGAGTTGGGTGTGGACAAAAGCTAAATGACGTCGAAAGTGTTTTGTATTACAATTTTTAATAACATTACAATTGATCATTAGTGTAGTAATTGATGTTATAGTTTTTTATATAATTATGGTCGTGAGTTCAGTTTACAAACATTCGAACCGCACTGAGGGCTTCAGTCCGCCAATCAGCGCTGAGGATTCCCCGGGGGGCGTTCGATGATTGGACGTCCCCCATCGCCAGCTCAACCAATCAGCGCGCGAGTGCAGGCAGTCTCGCGTTCAGCGCGTCACGCACACGCAGCACTAGAGATCACGTGGGAGACACAGTACGGAGGAGAGGCGCGCGCTGGTCTGCAGAGAATAAAGAAAAGGTTTGCCAGATTTGAAAACTACATTTTAAATCAGTTTAAACATGCGATTTCGTGTCTAAACGCCCGCGATGTTATAGTGTCACACGCGCGGTATTAGCAGAAGAAGCGACGGCGGTTTAACGAGGGTTTTGGTGGTTTGCGCGCGCGCGTGTGCGTGCAGGAACCGGAGCGCTCGCGCAGTTAAACTGTTTTAACGGGATTCGGGGCAGTAACGGCGCTCTGCGGTGCGTTTCCCGCGCGCTGTGAGTCAATCTCGTGCTTCTGGATGATATAATGTGTTTGGACGGAGAGAAGAGGGAGAGGGGTGGGAATGAGGGAATTTAGGCGGGAAAGAAAAATGGAGGAATCTTTGTTCAACAAAACGCCTCCGACCAACTAAACAAAAGTGTTTTAAAACATTTAAATCCGCCCGTTTTAAACCAGAACCAATTTATGCGTGCAGACATGTCAGCGCAGCTTCATTTTTGTACTTTCATTTATTTCTGTGTTTTTTTTTTTGTTTAGTTTCGTGTTTTTAGTGATTATAAACATCATATTGTGTGGAATCTGAGTTATTAACGACTGATGGACCATATAATGCAATTATTTCATGAGTTAAATAACTTAATTTATATTAAATATCTAAAAAACATGTTATATTTACAAGAGCAAACATTTAAACTAGTTCAAACTATTTTTAATAATATTCATTATAATTGAGTTATTAATGACTGATGTCGCATATAATGCAATTGTTTCATTCAAGATTATTTAAATTAATATTTTAAAAAGTCATGCTATATTTAAACGCGCAAACATTTAAACTGGTTTAACATTTAAATCCGCCCATTTTAAACTAGAACCAATTTATGCGTGCAGACATGTCAGCGCAGCTTCATTTTTTGTACTTGCATTTATTTCTATGCTGGTTTTTTTTTTTTTTTAGCTTCATGTTTTTAGTGATTATAAACATCATATTGTGTGGAATCTGAGTTATTAACGTCTGATGGACCATATAATGCAATTATTTCATGAGTTAAATAACTTAATTTATATTACATATTTAAAAAACATCATGTTATATTTACAAGAGCAAACATTTAAACTAGTTCAAACTATTTTTAATAATATTCATTATAATTGAGTTATTAATGACTGATGTCGCATAGAATGCAATTATTTCATTCAAGATTATTTCAATATTTTAAAAAGTCATGCTATATTTAAACGCGCAAACATTTAAACTGGTTTAACATTTAAATCCGCCCATTTTAAACCAGAACCAATTTATGCGTGCAGGCATGTCAGTGCAGCTTCATTTTTTGTACTTGCATTTATTTCTATGCTGGTTTTTTTTTTTTTTAGCTTCATGTTTTTAGTGATTATAAACATCATATTGTGTTGATTCTGAGTTATTAACGTCTGATGGACCATATAATGCAATTATTTCATGAGTTAAATAACTTAATTTATATTGAATATTTAAAAAACATGTTATATTTACAAGAGCAAACATTTAAACTAGTTCAAACTATTTTTAATAATATTCATTATAATTGCGTTATTTTTACTGATGTCGCATAGAATGCAATTATTTCATTAAGTTTATTTAAATTAATATTTTAAAAAGTCATGCTATATTTAAACGCGCAAACATTTAAACTGTTAAATTTGTGCGTTTTAAGCCAGAACTAATTTCTGGATGCATTTCAGTGCAATTTATTTTTAATAATATTCATTGTATTTGAGTTTTTAATGTCTGATAAAATGCAATTGTTATACAGTGAATAATGTTATTTACTCAGTTATCAAATCAAAACATGAGTTATGCTGGACCATATTAATCCGTTGCTGTCCAGATGCTGCTGATGTCATTTTCAGATCGATGTAACGTGTTTCATGCTTGATTTTGTCAGTGGATCAGTCATGGTGAAAGGAGACGTGAACAAACCCAAGGGAAAGACGTCTGCGTACGCGTACTTCGTGCAGACGTGCCGCGACGAACACAAACGCAAGAGTCCCGACGTGCCGGTCAACTTCTCCGAGTTCTCCAAGAAATGCTCGGAGCGATGGAAGGTGAGCGCCCGCGTCCGCCTCTCGCTGCCGTGAGTCGTTGAATGATCCGCTCAACCGTTTCTGTCTGTCACCCGCAGTCGCTGACCGCTTCGGACAAGATCAAGTTCGAAGACATGGCCAAAGCGGATAAAGTGCGTTACGACAAGGAGATGAAGACCTACGTGCCGCCCAAAGGCGTCGGCAAGGCGGGCAGGAAGAAGAAAGACCCGAACGCCCCCAAACGCCCGCCGTACGTCCCGCACACGAACCCCGAGCGTGCCGACGCACTCGTCTCCTGATCTCTAACATCTCTCTCTCTCTCTCGCAGGTCTGCGTTCTTCGTCTTCTGCTCCGAGTATCGGCCGACGGTGAAGAGCGAAAACCCCGGCCTGTCCATCGGAGAGATCGCCAAGAAACTGGGAGAGTTGTGGTCGAAACAGAGTCCCAAAGACCGCACGCCGTTCGAGCAGAAGGCCATGAAACTGCGCGAGAAATACGAGAAGGTGGGAATTACATTAACTTCTATATTATAATATACTATTGGATTGATTTTATATCATTTATTTATGATTTTAAGTGTATAAATAAATGTGTGTATGAACTAGAAAAACTAAAATGAAAATGTAATATATGTTTTATAGAACTGTATTTACTTATTTTATATAATTGTTATAATTATGTAATTAACTATATTTATAATTATAAAATATAATTATTTTTATTTTATGTAGTTATAATATACAAGTAAATTATGTAAAAGTGGGGTTTAAAATGAAAATGTTATAGTCATACCATTTAATGATTTATAATATATGTAATTTTTATATATTGTATATATTAATTACACAAATACATTTTATTTATTTATATATATATATTATATAAATAATGTGTGTGTGTGTAAAGGGTTAATATCATTAACAAACTATTTAAATATTTCTGTTAATTAGTTGAAAACCTTAAATTGAACAAAAGTTATAAATGTTACCTTGGTAATAAACACACAAGTCGACGCACTAAAATTATTAACTGGAAATTAATAAATAACTAAAGCTAAAATGAAAATAAACCTAAATAACCTTAAAAAAAACTAATAAAATAGCCTTAAAATGTTAAAATAAATTAGTTCTGTCTTAAATGCTCATGTAAATATTTTATTAATAAATGTATATATATATGTTGTGATATCAGTTTGATTACTGATTTGTGACTGGATGTTTATTTAATCGCGTGGGCGTGTCTAAGTGTGCCTCTCTCTGATTGGCAGGATGTGGCGGCGTACCGTGCAGGGGGCGGAGCCTCTAAGAGAGGGCCGGGTCGACCAGCAGGCTCGGCTAAAAAGGTCCAGCCAGAGGCTGATGATGATGATGACGACGAGGACGAAGATGATGAGGACGAGGATGAAGATGAGGACGATGATGATGACGAGTAGAGTGTGTTTGTAACGCAGTCACTGATGGGCTTTATTTTGGGTTTTTCCATCATGTACATGTTTAACGACTCGCAATAATGCAAGTGTTCGGTTTTTTTAGGTTGTTTTGTTTTTGTTCACGTCCAGCGGTCGATCCTTTATTGTGTAGAAGTGCTTTTTTTATAATAAATTTTTAAAGACTGATTACTTGCGGAATTTGTTGTTCTTTGTTTCTGACCGTTTAACTGACATTCCCAGAATTCCCTGGGGTTTTTCGGGTGGTTTTTTGTCATCTTGTTGTTTAATGAGTGTTTATTGCATTATTTCAGTGTGGAGACGCTTCATATATTAGTGTTTAATTCAGAAGATTCCTCATGTTTCCTCTTGAATTCGAGCGTCTCAGTATATTATAAAAGTAAAAATATATATTTTAAAAACATTTCCGTTAATAAACTACACATTTATTACTCTAAATATCTGTAGAACTTAATGCAGCTACAATATATTTTATTCAGCTTTTTAATTCTCATAATTAGCATTTTTTTCATAATGGGTTATAGTTACTCCTAATAATTAATTTTTTTTATATTGGTTTCAATTTTTTTGTGTTAATTTTGGCTTTTCATCTCTTAATTATGACTGGGTATGTCAATTTCAACTCATAATTTCAACCTAGTGGTAAAATTCTACAACCAAAGCTATAATATTTTTTTTTTTACAGTAATTTTTTTTATAGAAAAAACTGTGACATAATAAAATTAATTACCATAAATAAAATTTGGATTCAAATAAATACAAAATAGGTTCATTTAGATTACATTAGATGTTTAAAATAAACATTAAAAATGAATAAAGTAAACAACAACTTGATTTTTGTAAAATTTGTGAGTAAAAAATGTTTCTACAGATACTGGATATTTTCCAAATAATACTTTAAACTGGTTTAGTACACAATTTAAATTATGCATCAATATATATATTTGATCATTTTTTGTAATATTATTTATTTTATAAATATTTTTATATTTTAAATTTTATGCATTTTTATAAATATTTTATAAATAGTTTTATATTATTTTAAATGTTATACATTTTTATAAATATTTTTATATTATTTTAAATTTTATACATTTTTATAAATATTTTTATATCATTTTAAATTTTATACATTTTTATAAATATTTTTGTCATTTTAAATTTTATACATTTTTATAAATATTTTTATATTATTTTAAATTTTATACATTTTTATAAATATTTTTATATTATTTAAAATTTTATACATTTTTATAAATATTTTTATATTATATTAAATTTTATAAATATTTTAAATTTTAGTAATATTTTGTGGGAGTGTCACGTGACTCTGATCTCTTCACGATGAACCTGTTCATGCAAAATTTCACAGAGCGAGAACTGGAGTGTCGTGAGTTTCTGACGGGACACAGACGCGAGCCGCAGTGACGGTGTTTATTCTCACATCAAGCGGTACATGTTTGTCGTCCAGCACAGGAAAAAGAGCAACTGAAATAAATACATGAACGATAATGGCAAAGGTACACTATAATAACCGATTCATAACGGTGAATCTCTAGTGAAAACATCAACATCACGTGCAAAACATCCCACGACATCCACTTCATTCACACGCCACGAGTCTCTCAGGATTCAAGTGTTTGTACTGCCACTCACACACTCACAGATAATATATATATTCATATAGCGCTCACAAAGTGTGTGATTATTGCCGTATCAGACGTGACTGACAGGAAATCTGATAATACTCTCAATAATAACACTGCAGACGCTTCAGAAGTTTTCAGATTCAGAGTGACTGACTCTATGGAAGTAAATTTGTGCCACAAAAAAAAATCATGCTGTGTTAAATCTCAATTATGACATAAAATGAAAAGATTAAACTCAATTTCAACTTATGACATAATTATGACTTTTAATTTCGACTGCATTACTTACATTTTGTCACAATTATTAATGTTTTAGAGCTTTTCATCACATAATTATGACTGAAGTGAAATATGACTTTTCATCACATAATTTGGCTTGTGATCATTTCAACTTTTATCACATAAATATTCAACTTTTTCTCAGTTATGAACTCTTAAGTAATAATTCTGACTTCCTCTTTTTGTCATAATTATGACTTTTTAAAATTCTCATTATCATAATTATGACATTACAACATTTTGTCACAATTACTAACGTTTCATCTCATAATTGACATTGTCATAATTTCAACTTTTTGTCATAATTATGACTTTTTTGAGTTTTTATCTCATAATTGCCCTAGTATGTCACAATTACAACTTTTTATGTAAAAATTATGAATTACAAAAGCATTTCTTTCTTATGTGGAGGAAATTAATTATTTTTGATGAATCTTTTAAAGAAATGCTCATGTTATATTTCATTATTATAACTATACAACTTTTGCATAAATAAAACAAAGTCTATTTTTTTATAACATTAAGAATTTTTGCACTATTACAATATTTTCATGACAATTAAACACATTTAATCGTAAATTCCCATAATTACCATTAACTGACAGAGAACGTGACCCAGCCTCAGAGAAACACAGAATAAATAGTGTAATTCACGTTTGTACTGTATGAATGTACTTTACAATTGACAACTGATAAATTCTGTCTAAATCTCTGTAAATGTTTGTCATGAAAAACAGTCACAGTGCAAATAAACGACTGTCCTTTAATTTTCCCAAAAAGTAAAATATAATTATTTCTCCCTGTTGTTTGGGGTGAAATACGAGCTGGACGAGTCACAGGTGCGACGCAACGCGAGGAAAACCACAGCCAATCAGAACGCACGATGTCACATGGTGCTTCACCTGCTGCGTTCGAGGCTATTCAGGACGCAAACCCTCGACGAACACGAAGGAGATGCGACGCGTCAGCAAAAATAATAAACTCTCCGCTATGGTACTAAACGAAAACTTCTAGAAGTTTATTACTGACATGGAATAAAAAGAGAAAAAGGTAATTGTTGCAAAAACTTTTGTCTCACAATTCAGACTTGTCGCTCCCGTAAATATATCTCATAATTCAGATTTATTTTCAATTCTGAACACTGAAAGGGTCAAACATTGATCAAAAAATTGCGATAGTATTTTTTGTCTATATCGCACAGCCCTAATATAAACTTCCAACTGTGAGAAAAAGTCGCAATTACTTTTTCATTTTGGCGGGAAAAAAACTAATTGTGAAATGTGAACTCAGAATTCTGCGGAACAAAGTCAAAAATGTGCTATAAATGACGTAATTGTAGCGGAAAAAACTCAAAAAATTACAAACTCGCAATTACTTAAAAAAAAAAAAAAAAAGTTGGCAGAAAAAATTAATTGCGAGATTTAAACTCAGAATTCTGTTTGGAAAAAAAGTCACAATTGTGAGATAAAAACGTTGCAATTACTTTTGACTTTTTTTATTCTGTGACGGAAAAAACGAATCGCAAGATTTAAACTCAATAAAGATCATCATAAAGGTAAGATTATAAAGTTACAATATGTTTTTTTTTTTTTTTTATTCCATTGCGGAAAAAAAACAAATTGCGAGATGTGAATAAAAGACATCGTTGTGAGATTAAAAAAAATCGCAATTTCCTTTTTTATGTTTTAATCCCGTGGCAGAAAGCAGCTTCCAGACACTCGTCTGTCGTACGGCGCGGATCTCAAACGAAGGCCGAGACGTTGAAGGCATCGAGCGACAAAAGAAGAACACGGTCCATCAACCACTAAAACAACAAACGCTGCGACACTTCAGATGAGCGATCGCACCTGTTCATCAGCTGCAGTCCATCCGTCTGAACATCACAAACTCTCCTCACGACACGTGTGCTCACAAACGTCACGACACCAACACCTGACCACTAAACTACAGGAACGAGCATTATAATCCGCTGTGGGGACGATCGCACACACACACACACACACACACACACGTTAATAACCAGCGCACTTACTTAACACAATCTCGGCATTCGTGGAAACACCACTTATTATTTCAAAAATAAGACTTTAAGAAACATCTGCGATCGGAGAAACCTTCATGAAGCTCAGCTCAGAGCGTGGAGATGGAGGATCAGTGTGCTTTAGTGCTGGTGGACCACTGTAGAGCTGATCCCAGACCAGCCCGACACCTGCTGTGTCCCGTGTGCTCTGTGTTCAATTCCCTTATTGCATTTTCATATTTCACTGGAAATGATCAAGTAGTCCTTAAACAGGAAATAAAGAAAGTTTGGGTGAACCCAAACACACTGCAAAAAAAAAAAAAAATGTTTTTCTTACTTAATATTTTTGAGTAACACATCCAGTGGTTAATATAATAAAATACTCATTTAATGATCTTAGTTAATGTTAATTTCATCACAAAAAAGTGTATCAGTTAATATTATTTACTGCACCTGAGTTAACATGAACTAATAATGAAGAGATGTTTTTATTAGCATTAACAAAGATTAATAAATATTGTGACATAATAACTAACTATTAAAGTGTTCGTTCATGTTCATCTTCAGACACAAATGAAGATATTTTTGATGAAATCCGATGGTTCAGTGAGTCTCTATTGACACTTTCAATGTCCAGAAAGACACTAAAACATATTTAAATCAGGTCATGTGACTACAGCGGTTCAACATTAATGTTATAAAGCGACTTTTTGTGCGCCAAAATGACGACTTTTCAACAATATCTAGTGATGGACGATTCAAAACACTGAAGCTTTACGAATCTTTTGATTCGAATCAGTGATTCGGAGCTTCAAGGTCACATGATTTCAGTAAACGAGGCTTCGTTACATCATTAGTGATTTAAAATTTAAATAGTTCACATGATTTTGGCAGATTGATTCATGAACGAATCACTGATTCAACTCAAAAGATTCGTAAAGCTTCATGATTCAGTGTTTTGAAATCGTCCATCACTAGAGATTGTTGAATAAAGTTGTTTTTGCGCACAGAAAGTGTTCTGGTCTCTTGATCCACTGCATCACGTGACTGTTTTAATCATGTCTTTACTTCCTTTCTGGAGCTTGAAAGTGTGGATTATATTGATCTATGGAGTCATAAACCTCATCAAAAACATCTTCATGTGTGTCTGAAGATGAACGAAGGACATGAGGGAGAGGAACTCATGACTGAAGACTCAGTTTTGGGTGAACGAACTCTTGAAGTAATGAGACATTCTTGTAAAGTGTTCCATTTTTATCTTGTTTTCCAGCACAAAAACATTCTAAATTATATTGAAATCAGATGCAAAATGACTTAAAATATTACGTTCTGAATACTCAAAATAAACAGAGTTTATGCTTAAAACCAATAAGAAATATTTGTCAGTTGCGTCAGAAGAAAAAACTACAGGCATTTTTCAGATATTTTAAG
>CM076067.1:28716632-28759132 GCA_038088235.1 Zacco platypus
TGTTTGCCGGTTCCCGCCTCCTTCTTCCCGTACTTAAGAACTGTGTTACATTAATAATTATAATAATTCATATGAATCAAAATGAAGTGCGTTTACACTTGAAACAAGAACAAATATCTGCCAATGGGGTCAGAAAAATATTAATTCAACAGAAAACAATTATTTTTCTGACCCCATTGGCAGATTTTTGTTCTTGTTTCAAGTGTAAACGCACTTCATTTTGATTATTTTCTGTTTTAGATATTAAAGCCATTTTATTTCCAGTAAATGTATCCTGATTTAAGAACGTTTAGATGTTTGTATTGGAAGAAACGCTCTCTGGATGATTGTAGACCGCTTCACTCTTGTGTTAATTATGGGCTGTTCACTTGTTTTCCTCCACAGAAGCAGTGAAAATCTTCACCACACAGAAGATGAATGTGACGAAACCTGCTCCAGCACACTCATGATTCATGAACAGTGCTGAGTTATGTGATATTAATGAGACACTATATATGATGCTCTTGTTTCTCCGGGGTCTGAGCGTCACGTGACGACTGTGACAGTGATGCTGCGTGAGACGGACTGTGTGCACGAGAGCCAGTTTCCATAGCAACAGCGACCTGATGACACCATCGGACAGAAAATAGAGATGTACGACCCCCATCCGGCCGTCTCTCATCACATCCGTCACGAGCTCTGATTCCTGACTCTGAAATACACTTTCTGAATGTCATTCTTCTGGATTATATTGTCAGGCTTCATTAGTGTTAAACAGAGCATCATTTCTACTGTATATTATAAGTTTAGATTTCACTTGAGAGATTAAAACTTCAGATTCACAACTCTTCACTGCAAACCGCCAAAAATAAAAGTTTGGCTTAACTTGAAGAAATGATGACAGAAATGTATTACTATTATAAAGGAGAATGTACTTCTTAAGTTTGTATTAAATCATAATTCCAGAAATCTTAAAACTATTTTTCTTTTTTAAATACAAATATCTAAAAATTCTTAGATCAAGATACATTTTCAATGCAAGATATTTATTCTTGTTTCCTGGGGGAAAAAACTTAAATGAAGTGTATTTTATGTAAAACTAATAAAATTATCTGCCAAAAATAATAAAAAAAAAACCCAAGATTTTTAATTAATAATTTTACTAGTTTTAAGCGAAATGCACTTAATTTGGATTTTTTTCCCCCAGGAATCAAGACTAAATATCTTGTTGTTTGTTTTGTATATTAAATGCATCTTGATTTAAAACATTTTAAATATTATAATATAAACAAGATAAAAATACCAAATAAAGCATTTTTTGCAGTGCTCTTCAAGTTAAAAAAAAACATTTAATAGGGAACAACTCTTGTAAAAATAAATAAATAAATATTAAAAACCTTTTTTTAATTCAGTTGATTAGACATGCTTTTTGGTTATTAAAATTTAATTAAACCATTAAGGAACAATCCCTAAAAATGTGATCTTTGTTAAGCTTTTAATAAATTCCACAAGTGTAATGATATCAATTAATTAGACATTTTGATTGCTCAAGTTTAACAACCATTAAAACAGAAACCAGAAAATATAACTTTGGGGGAAAAAAACACATATGAAAAGACTGACATGAGAGTCCACTTCAAATTGACCCTTCACCGCAGTTTGATTGACAGGCGATCTGACCAATCATAACCCCGGATCCGCCATTTTGTCCATCAAAGCGGTCAGGGGAGTTAGTAGATTAACGTTGGTGAACTTGAATCACGTCTTGAAACAACATTCCTTCTGATGTTCATTCATGTTTATTTGATGCTATAAATGAACTAGTATGAAGAGATGATCGCTTCACGAGGAGCTACAGCGATCTGTCACACACATTAAACACACACTAGACGCTATTTATTGATTAAACTTCTATTTTAAATATGAAACTGTTTCTTGTTGTCAGTGTCTCTTTGCTCCACTGTGTGAGAACATGATGTGTGGCGTGAGAGCGCATAGCAACAGTAACTAAAGGGGACGGGGCTTTGTGAAGGATCAATTGAGACACGAGGAGGAATGTTTCCTGTGAGCTCGAGCTCAAAGGTGGGGAAACGTACAGAAATGTCCTGTTGAGTGGCATTACAGAGAAACCTTGCTAGAAGCTCATAATCATTTTCTGTGCGCCTGCGATGTCTATAAACGCGTCACACTTTCACACATGCTGACGGCATCCACAGGGACACTCCAGCCTGAGAGGATCCGTCACGCTCACTCGTCAATCAATGACACTCTTATGAGCAAAGAGTGAAATATCAATAACTGAAACCCAGAGAACAGGACGTGGAGTGATCACATCACAAAGAACACCTACTACATTCTCATTCGCATCAACAGGAAGTGTCTGTTCATCAGCCGAGGGTCACGTGACCCGCTCTCAGAGACAGACGTCTGATCGAAGGCATTAGTGATCAGAACAGATTTGAAGCTTCAGTTCAAACAGAACATCATGAGTGACAGCGCTGGAACATCATCAGTCAGAGACGCTCTGTGACGCGATCAATCAGACGCTCACTTCCTGTGTAAGAGGGCGGTTCATGACAGTCAAGTGTTTCTGCACGAGTGCGGCGTACACACATCCCTCACTCACTCGTGTCTCGATCGATCCGTCCGTCTGACTGCTACACACCTGTTACGTAAGAAGACTGATATGAACAGAGAAGCTCTTACTGTCCGTGTGTGTGTGTGTGTGTGTGTGAGAGAGAGAAAGAGAGCGAGAGTGAGTGTGTGTGCATTTTTGTGATTTATGAGGACACAAATGTGTATTACAACTTAAACGTGTTTTATGAGGACATTTCATGCGTCCTCATATTTCAGATAGCTTTAAAAATACACTAAACAATGTTTTATTAAAAATGTAAAACAGCAGAACATTTTGTGTGATGGGTAGGTTTAGGGGTGGGGGTAGTGTAGGGGGACAGAATGTACAGTTTGTACAGTAGAAAAACCATTACGCCTATGGAATGACCCCATAAACCATGAAAACACCACGTGTGTGTGTGAGAGAGAGAGAGAGAAAGAGAGCGAGAGTGAGTGTGTGTGCGTTTTTGTGATTTATGAGGACACAAATGTGTATAATGTCATGTGTATTACACTGGTGTTACAACTTAAACGTGTTTTATGAGGACATTTCATGCGTCCTCATATTTAAAGTAGCTTTAAAAACATACTAAACAATGTTTTATTAAAAATGTAAAACAGCAGAACATTTTGTGTGATGGGTAGGTTTAGGGGTAGGGGTAGTGTAGGGGGACAGAATGTACAGTTTGTACAGTATAAAAACCATTACACCTATGGAATGTCCCCATAAAACATGAAAACACCACGTGTGAGTGTGTGTGTGTGTGGACAGTATAAATTAAAGATGTGCAGTGCAGCAGGTTTACTCTGAGCATAAATTATTCATCCCTCTCCTCTTGTACGTGGTTTTCATATGGAGTTGTTCGTATCTCGACACACTCCTGATGTGTTTATGAATCATGTTCAGACCGACTCAATCTGATCACTGTCAACTTCAACCTACTGTCTGTCAGTGTTTAATTATATAATATAAATATAACAACATATACATACACAAATACATCTACAAACACATACATACAAATAAAATATATACATACACACATTTATTTAAATAAATTAAATATTTTAAATATTATCACAATGTATTTTATAAAATAATAAGACTAGTATCATCACTGAAATTATAATTATATTAAAATAATATAATTGTATTTTTAAATGTGTTTTGTTTCTCTATAATATATTCATATAAATTAAATTAAGTACTAATAAATTGGGTAACACGTTACAAAAAGGTTTTGTTTATTACCGTTAGTTTTCTACATTAGTTAATGAACTAACAATGAAAATACTTCAAAAGCTTTTATTAATCTTAATGTTAATTTCAACATTTACTAAATTAAAAGTTGCATCAGGTAATATTATTAAATGGTCCTCAGATACCATGAACTAACAATGAACAGTTGTGTTTTATTAAATAACGTTAAAGATGACTAAATACCGTAACAAATGTTTTGCTCAGTGGTAGTTAATGTTAGTCAATGCATTAACTAAAGTTCTGTCATGACAACTCACGGATGTTTGGCTTCAAAAATCCTGAAGTGTTTCCAGATAAGTGTGCCATACGCATCAGACGTTCAGCCAACGGTCCGTGAGCGTGATGTCTGAGGCTAAAACATTCACGACATGCTGCTGCTGTACAATATAGCATATCAGAATTACCCCCAGCAGATCTATGCAGGTGGAGCTGGGGAAGGTGGAGGGTTTCTGAAAGCATGCTGCACATGCAAGAGCAAATGCTTACCAAGAATTTGAAGGTTTGGACTAAATTTGAAGTTAAGGATTTCGCCATCTAGAGTTTCATGGCAGAACTTGGAACATTATTGTAAAGTGTCACCATAAATTGAATAATTACACAATTATTCAAATTATAAAAATATTATAATATATATTATTATTTAATCAATATTATAATATTTATTAAACAAATAATTTAACATTCTAATAATGTTAATCAGCAACTTTGTTCTGACATCATCTCCTCTTGTTCAAACACACACACACACACACACACATGCACACATACACACACACACACACACACACACACATGCACACATACACACACACACACACACGCACACACATACACACACACACGCACACGCACACACACACACACACGTGCAAGCATCCAGTTTCACACGATCTTTCCAGATCTCGAATCATCATGAGTGATTCTAGACTCTCTTCAGCCCAAAAGATCCCTCAGTTCTCAGTTCCCCGTTTCGTCTTCTGCTGTTTGTCTGATGAATTCAACATTAAAAATTTATTATCCAAACTTTAATTACCAGTGAAGACTGACCGAACCACCAATGTGACATTGTTTATGTTCCCTTCGAGTATTGATTCATGTTGACACACGTGTGCGCGTGACACGAATGTGTGTAATGTCATGGGTATTGCACTGGTATTATGACGTAAACATGTTTTATGAGGACATTTCATGCGTCCTCATAATTCAAAAAGCTTTAAAAACATATTAAACAATGTTTTATTAAAAATCTAAAAATGCAGAACATTTTGTGTGATGGGTAGGTTTAGGGGTAGGGGTAGTGTAGGGGGACAGAATGTACAGTTTGTACAGTATAAAAACCATTACGCCTATGGAATGACCCCATAAAACATGAAAACACCACGTGTGTGTGTGTGTGTGTGTGTGTGTGTGTGTCTGCAGTAAGGACAGAGTATTGATTCACATTTCTATTTCTGGTTGGCCAGGAGGCGGGGAGCTATTTTAAACAAACATGTGGCATCGCATGTATTATCAATAATCCTTTTGTGAGTCACTTTGGGTAAATCAGATCCTAAATGAATAAATATCAAGTCTTTTATCTGACAATCGTCATTACGACAACCCTCATATAACATGAGAAACCTGAATGCAATAAAATAAAAAGTCATAAATGTTTGTTGTTTTTGTATGTTGATTTCAGAATAATTTTATCCAACTTAATTTCCATAAACATTTAAATTTAAGATATTTTTTTTTAGTTTGGATTTCAAAATCATCCGACTCTCAGGCTCCCATTGTGACAACATGACCCACTATGGGGTCACGAACTGTTTTTCCTTGTACAACAATGGTGTGAATGTTTAATATTAATTTTATATTCAAGAAAGTACACAGAAAGCGATTTTTTAAAAACAAAAATGAACCGCCAAAATCGGTCTCTTTCTCTTCAGGTGAGCATCATTTCAGCGCGCGCGGCCGATTACATAACGCGCGTGAATATTTGAGATCACGTGACGGTGTCTGGTCACCCGCAGGTCTCGCGCTGTTTTCATACATTCAAAAACGACCACACAAACCGTCTGACTGCAGATAAGCGTCTGCTTCTTCAACAAACTCGTTTTCTGAATTGTGACTCAAATCCACAGTGTGATGATTGATGACTGATGGTTTCATTGAGACCAAACCCATCGTGTCATCATCATCATCATCATCATCACCACCGCGAATAACGGACGGATTCAGCTCTTACCTGAGTCGCTTTGTGAAATTGCTTTTTCAGCCCCGCCACAGACATTTCCGCTCTTCGTGTGTTCCCTTTCGCGCCTCTTTAATGAAAAGGTTTTTAGAGGCTTTTGAGGTAAAAATAATTATCCGTTTCGGTCGCGCGGACTCGCCGAGTGTCTGGACCGATGATCGCGCGCGTGACGTCACACGACCCGCCCTGAGCGCGCGCGGATGATGAGCCGCAGAAGAATCCGATATGAACCAATAAATCATCGTTTGTAAGTGTTTGAGAGCTTCGGGACTCGCGTGGCGGTTTCAGCACCGCGGGCAGCAGCTGCGTCACATGACATGAACATCATATATTCACTTCTTAGACCGGGGCTAGTTGTCACATAGGGACAGTTTAATTATACAGTTGAGTGCATTAGTTTGCATACTCCGTTTGTCTCTCTTATTTATTTGTACACAAATGCGCGATGCAAATTGGGTCTTTTATTAGTAGCAACAATAAGGTTCAATTCATTAATTTTATTTAACTTCATTAACATGAGCAATGAAAAAATACTTCTAAAACATTTAATAATCTCAGTAAATGTTGAAATTAACAAACTAACATATTAATAAAATACAATTCAATTTATGTGAAATAGCTTCTTCAGGGTAGTATTAAAACAACAACATGGAATTCTTATGATCCGTTTCTTTATTATACTTTATTATTATAAACATGTTGCAGATTCTGAAAAGTTGTGCAAACTTATGCATCACAAAATCCACGAGTTCATCTTATACCTGAAAATCAACAAAACATGAAACTGGGTATATTGTCAATTTATATAAATATTAAATGAATGTAAAGCTTCTAAAGAAGTGTTTTGAGCGAATGTATTCAGTGAATCAGCCCGACTTGTTTATAATAAGCAAAAAGCACTCGCTGGACTCGGGCGCCACCTACTGGTGTGATGACACACTACAGAAACAGCCGCAAAGAATATGATCAAGCGCTGTTGGATTTTGAAGAATTGAGTGTGTGCCTTCAGACAACAAGCAGCGGGAGTTTATTTCTGTCTATGACATTCAGGAAGATGTCACGTTTATTTCCATTTATCTGATAGAAAATTCATTGAACGTTTCAGTGTACTAAACTACTTTTTACCCAGGTAACTTCTCTGAAAGTTGATCATTTTGACTTCCATACTCGCGCTTTTTCAAAGACGTCAGAAAACAGGCGGGATTTTACCTCAGTAGAGAGCGCGCGTGCACGTAAAGGAGTTGATTTTCTAAATTTTACAGTATTTTATAGACCATTTAGATTCGAATAGACCCTTTCACAGACTGTGATGACGCGTTTTAACGGTCATCAATATCGTAAATCCTACAAAGTTTTTATATTTTCATTTTTTAACAAATGTATGAACGTTTATAGCACGATACTCAGTATTATATTGGATCAAATTATAAAAAAAAAAAAAAAAAAAAAAAAACTGACGCAGCTGTGTTTCTAATATGTGAGTGACGGTATCTCTGACTGCCGTTATCAATCGCTCTTCTATTTTCTCTCTAACTTTTTTGAAAGTTATGAAAACACTATTGTGGAGTTTTTCTTTTGCTATTTGTGCAAATGGAAACACCAGAAATATATTTAGCGAATAGCGATGTCTCTCATTCACCACTATAATATTTTACCCAACTATGACGACTTCCGCTTCTGAGAAACCGGGAAATGTGAAAAGGGTCTATTAACTTTTAAGTTTGTTTTGAAATGGTTCAAGTGCTTAAACTTAAACCAGTACATTCATCATTACTAACTGATTAAAATTACGGTGTAATTCGAGGTGCATGTTTTTCACATAAATTATGTTAATAAAAAAAACAGTATATGGAAGACACATTCCCTTTTCAGGCTTGTAAAATCTGTACTTTAATTAAAAAAATATATAGTTCAGGTTCTTCTGCCACAAGCATGAAAACCTTTACTGTTAACTATTCAACAATATTATTGATCTGCCTGCATTGACACCATTTTCTCCAGAGCTGCAGATAAATTCACTAAATTAATAACTAATGGTTTTTACAGAGGAAATTATTCATGACACTAGTTTCTTATAGAGCTGCTGTACAGCCAAAATTGTTTTCCTGTTATCACTGTGAAGCTGCTTTGAAACAATCTACATTGTAAAAAGCGCTATATAAATAAAGGTGACTTGATTGTCTATTCAATTAAGTGAAACATAAAATGGTGAGCAGTCCTTCTTTTGCAGGAATTCAGTCACATGGCTTAGCCTACAACTGAGAGAAAAATAAATATAACTAAATTATATCGGCCTAAATGTAAACATCCAAAGCCTAATGTTCTTTTAACTTGGCAAACTCTTTTGATATTGTATATGAATAGTATTTATTAACTGTGTACATATTATATATAAATTTGTATTTTTAAATGTTATTCTTTGTCATTTATGCCGTTGTGTTAGTATACCGTCACGCAATGAAATGTCCTTAAAACGGGCAGAAGTAAATTAATGACGTAGGAAACATCAAGCCTGCACATTAGCAAACGCAGACACCGATCAATCTAACCGTCACAGTGGTTCTCAATTCCAGTGCTCCACCTAACTTCTCTTCAAAAAGTATTTGGGGCCGTTCACGTCACGTCTAAACACGCGTGGAAAGCGCGGCCACGCTGCTTTCTCCTTCTTTCCAAAGCGCTTGCGCTCACGTGGCGTCTGTCGTTGCTATCCAACCATGAACTGTGCTCTGCAAAATGACTACGAAATATCAGCAAAGGATTAATTGATTTCTAGCCCTTGCATTAGCTTTACTACTAGATATATTAATGGAGATGAGAAATAAACCCCTCATCCAGAATAACCCCTAACGTTATATTCCTCTTCAGATGTTCATGGATCGGGCTTGTGCTGGTGTGGTATGCCAACGAAACCAGTGTACAAACCACCTTTTTATTATCAGCTAATCTGAAGTACTCCCTTACTTTAGACCCCTTCGACATTTGAAAACTTTTGCTTACAAAAGTCAATGGGGCGGCAGTGATTCAGTGGTTCATGTAGGTTGTCTACAAACCGGAAGGTTAGTGGTTCAATCCCCGGTTCCACCTGACCAAGTGTCGAGGTGTCCATGAGCAAGACACCAGCTGCTCCCGACGAGCTGGATGGTGCCTTGCACGGCTAACACCGCCGTCAGTGTATGAATGAGTGAGTGAATGTGAGGCAAATTGTAAAGCGCTTTGGTGGCCATAGGTCTGTGAAAGCGCTATATAAATGCAGTCCATTTACCGTTTTACCATTTTACAAACTCGTTAGACATCGCACTCGACTTTACCCGCAATCCTTGGAAACTTTGAGGTGATGCGCGTAACGTTAACACACTAGTGGTGTGGAGGATACGGTTGTTATTTTAGTCAAAGTGTCAAAACGAAATTTATAAGGTAAAATAATTAAAACGATCAGTCATTAAAAATATTGACATCGACGCAGTCGATTATATCGACCAATTGCGACAGACCTACAAGAGAGATAACATTAGTTTGACTTTACAGTGTGCATCCAGTAGATCAGAGAGCAGCATCACTGCTTAATGTCCTCGTTATAGTTCAGATTGAGTTCTCTCTGGTGTGATGGGTTTGAACTCAGAGCTGAAATCAGAGCAGCACATCCTTGCTTTCTAATATTGCAGTGAGACAACCTGCAGAGACAAAGAAAAAACTCAAAACACTATACACTAAACACTTATACACTATGTACTCATCCATGTATGAATGTGTGAATGTATGTGTGAATTTTATAAGGTTATTTTGTCATTTAGCATTGAAGTCTGACAGCCCCTCCCCCTCTGCTATGTAATAAAAGCTGGAACAGTTGAGTGCATGAAGTGTCCAATATGCCACACTTCATTTTTTTTAATTTAGTGCATCATCTGAGAATTTAAAGTGCACCTTTTTCTTATTGGAATTTTGAGTATGAACAAACTAGTTGCACTATTTATACTTTAAAAACATCATAGAATAGTGCCTAAGTACGCAAATTGGGATGAACAAATAGTTAATAATAAAGATGTAGTGATAATAGTCTTAGTAGTAATATTAAGTAGTAATGGTCATAATAGGAATAGGAATGTAATGGTGCAAAAAATACAAGTATGCATCTTGTTGTTGTATAAAATCCAGAGTTTAGCAAATTAAGTTATTTAGCACTTTTTCTGGAGGCAGATAAGCTGTAGTGTCCATGTGTACTGCCACCAGACACTTTTTCATCAGGCAGATGAAGTTAACTTCAAATTCAAGCTAAAGAGGTTTAGCTAAATGTGCCTTGTTTTAATTCAACAACGATAATGATAATACTATATCACTCACTCTAGTTTCTCCAGTTTACAGCGTGGGTCCTTCAGTAGATTAGAGAGAAGCTTCACTCCTGAATCTCCTGGCTCATTGAAGTTCAGATTGAGTTCTCTCAAATGTGAGGGGTTTGATCTCAGCGCTAAAGCCAGAGCAGCACAACCTTCCTCTCCAATACTGCAGCACTCCAACCTGAGGATAGAAAGACACTTCCAGCTGAACGCTCATAAATTATAAATATACGTCCATCCAGTGCTAATGTTAAGATTCTTTACCAAAACTGTTATTAGACATTTTATAACTTTTGCTTTAGTACGCAGGAATTACCAGTTTACATTTCTAAACATTAATTTTGCCATTAACTGTAATCCAACAATATTTTTGTGCAACTGTCTTGACCACACATCTATCTGGTCTCACCATCATCACGTTTGTCTGAGTTTAGAAACATGAAATATCACTCACTGTAGTTTCACCAATTTACAGTGCTGATCTCCGATTAGGTCATATAGTAGCTTTACTCCTAAGAACCCTGGTGTATTAGAGTTCAGATTGAGTTCCCTTATGTGTAAGGGGTTTGATCTCAGACCAAAAACCAGAGCAGCAAAACCTTCCTCATCAATACTGCAGTCATCAAGCCTGCAGAGAGAAGGAGAAAAATGCCTCAACACCAATGCATTATCAACAGAAGCGAATGACACTGTGTATGAAAAACTGTTTAAAATCATGACAAGTTACTCACTGTAGTATCTCAAGTTTACACTGTGGATCTTTTAGGAGATCAGACAGCATCTTCACTCCCAAGTGTCCAGGTTCGTTCCTGCTCAGATTGAGTTCTCGCAGATGTGACGGGTTTGATTTTAAACATGAAGCCAGGGCAGTGAAACCTTCCTCACCGATACTGCAGTATTCCAGCCTGCAAAGAGAAAGAGAAATTCTCTTCATGTTCAACACAAGATCAATGAGATTCAGCACTGAAATCCTGCAGTTTGTCTTTTCTGCAGCACTAAAAAGGAATTACTTAGAAATTCTACAAACCAAATTCAAATAAAATACAATATTTAAAACTCAAAGTATTGACATTAAATTTATAACCATGATTCATTAATTTTTGATTGACGCTTCTAGAACTGTTGAAACCATAAAAACGATAGTTATTAAGTGAAAATTAAAAGAAATTTGCGTTTTCAGTTAACATCTTGATTTTGTGAGTCTTTTAGTTTAAATTAGACTAGAATAAGGTTATTTATATATACACTGATAATCATTTATTAATTTAAATACGTTTAAGTCATCCCTGGTTGAGAATCACTGAAATATATATATTTGTTTGAAATAAACATGTCCTGCTGATGTTGGTGTGGTACACTAATATTTTCCAAAAATACAGTAAAATAAAATCACTCACTGTAGTTTCTCCAGTTTGCAGTGCGAGTCCTTCAGTAGATCAGAGAGAAGCTTCATTCCTGAATCCCCTGGTTCATTATTGTTCAGATTGAGTTCTCTCAGATGTGATGGGTTTGATATCAGCGCTAAAGCCAGAGCAGCGCAACCTTTCTCTCCAATACTGCAGTCATACAGCCTACAGAGAGAAAAAAACACTCAGTGTGTATGTGCATGTGTGATAAAGTAGGCTTTAGCTTTTAAAATCACATTTTGAATTGCAATTTTTATCAAAATAATTTCAAAAAATCGTGTAGCCCTACAAAGTATTGGTGTTGATGATGAACTGATCATACAGTAACCACAATATCAGTCCACTGAAATGATTTTACATTGAGTGTTATGGGCTTTAAGTATGATTATTGTTGTAAAAAAATGTGGAGGATAAAGTTTGGAATTAAATATGGCTAGACTTTATTTAAATAGTCCACTTTAGACATTGTATTAAATATCAGGAACATTGCAACTGCATGCATCAACTAACTCTCAGAGTATAAATAGGCTGTTAGGTTATGGTTAAGGTAAGTAGAATAAGTTGACATGTAGTTTCAGTTGCTTATAGTCAGTAGAATGTATGTTGGGGAGCAACAAAAGTGTTAGCAGATATTAAGCAGACAGCCCACTAATACTCTAATGACTGCTAGTTGACATGTAGTTGCAACGATACTTCGTAGAATGTCTAAATTGAACTATAGAAATAAAGGTGTTACCTTAAAATATGAAAAAAGTGTATAAATATAAATAATATTTAATATATCACTTACTGTAGTTTCTCCAGTTTACAGTGTGGGTCCTTCAGTAGATCAGACAGAAGCTTCACTGCTGAATATCCTAGTTTGTTCCAGCTCAGATTGAGTTCTCTCAGATGTGATGAGTTTGATATTAGAGATAAAGCCAGAGCAGCACAACATTCCTCTCCAATGCAGTCATATTCCAGCCTGCAGAGAAGAGAATAAATGACATTTACTGCTCAACAAATTCTACATTCAATATAGAATGAAGAATGAAAAATTTAAAAATATGACATTTATTTGATAAAATGATAAACTATCATCTCTCACTCTAGTTTCTCCAGTTTACAGTTTGGGTCCTTCAGTAGAACAGAGAGAAGCTTCACTCCTAAATCTCCTGGTTCATTGTAGTTCAGATTGAGTTCTTTCACATGTGACGGGTTTGATAACAGACCTAAAACCAGGGCAGCACAACCTTCCTCTCCAATACCGCAACACTCCAACCTGCAGAGAAAAACACACTTCATGTGTTCACACTTGTAGTTCACTTCTTTTGGTTCTTCTGGTCTGAACCCAAAAAGAAAATACATTTAGCCCTGGTTCATTTAGCATTTACACTGTCATTTTTAACACCAAACTTAAATATATAAAACAACAACAACAACAACAAAAAACATTGTATGACATATATTTTGCGACAGAACATCTAAAAAAATGCTGTGTGCTGGACTAAAGTGTATGTAATGGTAATTTTACCAGCTGAGATCTTGTGAAAAGCTTATAAAATGTGCAAAGGAGTCAAAACAGTGGCAGAAATTCCTCCTTTACACACACAAATGAAGATCTGCTACAAAGAGACGCATTTCCGACATTTGTAATAAACTAATGGGAAATATTGGGACTATGACAAGAAGAACCAGGAATTCTTGGGCATGCTGTCCTTTATAGGGTTGCATCTTGTGACCTTACTGCTTTTGGTCCATGTAGATGCCTGTGGTCCAGGTTGCAATCATATTTCAGTTGAACTGTCCCAGAGTTCATTTGGAAGTGGACCGAGACCCACATTTTCAGCGGTCTCAATCCACTTGTTTGGTGTGTACCAAAGTTCGGATGGCAGTGTTCACACTTATCGAAATGAAATGCACAAACAGGGCAATTGCACCAGTTTGTTTTAGTCAAACTAAACCTACGAAGTGTGAACACACCCTTACAGCTCAACACTCATATTCTACAGGTAAAAGATAAGATCGAGGGGAACATAAATGAACACTAGCAAAACGCACTTCATGCTTGGTAAAAAAAAAATAAATAACAAACAAGTGACTTAAGAGACCAGTTGAACATTTAGAAATGTGAGCTGTTGAAGTTAACAGTACCTTACTAAGGTACTTGGAGAAAAACATTCCCTCCAAAATTCATATCTATGGGCTACCAGAAACGTTTACACATCTTCTAGTGTATTTCTTTGTGTAATGATGGCGATGTTATGCATTTTGCAGCCCTGAATATGAAACATTACTCACTGTATTATTTCCAGTTTACAGTGTGGGTCCTTCAGTAGATCAGAAAAAAGCTTCACTCCTGAATCTCCTGGTTTGTTCCAGCTCAGATTGAGTTCTCTTATGTGTGAAGGGTTTGATCTCAGACCTGAAAGTAAAGCTGCAAAACTTTCTTCTTCAATACTGCAGTCATCAAGCCTGTAGAGAAAAAGAAAAACACCTCATACTTAAGGCTCTTGCTGACATTTGCACTGGGAACAAACATTTGCCTGATGACAAAATAATTATTTTTCTTCTCAACAAGCAAAAACACAAGCATTAATTTTCTATTCATAATTAGCTAGAAGCATGTGAATGGTTTATGCTTTAAAGACAGCAATTTTTGTTTATGACCGAGTCAAGGAATCAAATACTGATTAACAAACATGTTTATCATAACTATTATATCTCTGCCCTCTAATGAAGGGTTAATATTCACCACAACTATAACAATAACCAGGAAAAAACAAAACAACAAATAACCATTTTTGTTACTACAATTTGTTAATATTAATGCATTAATTAACAATGCGTAAAATCATTTCAAAGCATTTATTAATCTTTGTTAATACTTAATGTTAACAAATACAACATTTATAATTTTAAAAAATGTATTAGTAAATGTTAAAATGCTGTGATATTTGTGCTTATCCATTTGGTCATCAGTGCAGTGTGCATACAGAGAGACTCCACCCACATGCTCTTCTGATTGGCTGTGATTTTGGATTGATTTGGTTGCGAGTGCAGTGCGCCTGCAGAGAGACTCCACCCACACGCTCTTCTGATTAGCTGTGATATTGGATTGATTTGGTTGCGAGTGCTGTGTGCTTGCATAGAGACTCTGTCCACACTCTCTTCTAATTGGCTGATTTTGGACTGATTCGGTTTCGAGTGCAGTGCTCTTGGTAGAGAGATTCTGCCCCCATACCCTCTTTTGATTGGCTATGATTTTGGATTGATTTTGTAATGTCTCAAGGTCGTGTTGCATCTGGTGTCGACAGACACATTGCTTGTTGCTGGAACCTCTTTGCATATGGTTAGGATACGTTGTAACAGTTACACTAAAATTATGTTCACTATTCTGTAGAGTTTAGGGCAGTGAATATACTATTACTATTTTTTTTTTGCATTGCCTCAATTGAAACATTTTTGCTTAAAATAGTGAGTAAACTTTGTTGTTATCACTTACTGTACAGTATCACTTACTGTAGTTTCTCCAGTTTACAGCACGAGTCCTTCAGTAGATCAGAGAGAAGCTTCACTCCTGAATCTCCTGGTTTATTATTGTTTAGATTGAGTTCTCTCAGATGTGACGGGTTTGATATCAGCGCTAAAGCCAGAGCAGCACAACCTTCCTCTCCAATATTGCAGTCATACAGCCTACAGAGAGAAAAGACACAGTGCATATATGTACAGCTCAACACACATACATTAATTAAGCTGTATTGCTGCTTAAGATGTGAATGCAACAATTTTTGTGTATTGTTGTGAAATAATGTAAGAAAAATGACTTAATACATACAAAATATATATAAAACAGAAAGAATGATTTGATAATATAAAAAAATATTGCTCACTGTAGTTTCTCTAGTTTACAGTGCGGATCTTCCAGTAGAACAGACAACAACTTGATTGCTGAATATCCTGGTTTATTAGAGTTCAGATTGAGTTCTCTTAGATGTGACAGGTTTGATATCAGACCTAAAACCAGAGCAGCACAACTGTCCTCTCGAATATTGCAGTTACACAACCTGCAGAAACATTTGCATTAAATTTTAAATTATTTATATTGAACACAAACGTAATATCAAAATATAAAAACATTCAGAAAGGCAAGAAATGTAATAAAAGCTGGATTGAAACACACTTCGCAATAGAGTGCATCAGTGCCGCCCACTTTTTCAGCACTGTTGGTTCCGGAATTAATTTTTCCATGAATTTTTCACATAGGGATTTAAAATATTCTTCGTTAAAAGCCTTATAAGCCATGAACTAAATCAACCAACTAAAAGGAGAATCAAAAAACATTTTATTTGAAGCAAAAAAGTACTTGAAAGACTGTCTTAATTACGTCATTCACAATGCTTCATGGGAATGGGCGGAGCTAACAAGATGTTTTGACATGTTTTGCTCGTCTCGACTAATTTTCTGTGCAGCATTAAAGGTATGGTAGCTCACAGTAGGTCTGACTTTAAAGGTTTATTTAAAAAGTTATCATTAAAATTAACTTTCTTATGGAGAAAATGAATGAATTTTTTCCTTCTGGAATCCAACTGTTGCACTCCATTAAAAAAGGCATTCACATAGATGCACACTACCAAACATACTTATACAAAGGATCTTACTTCAATATCTCCAGTTTACAGTGAGGACTCTTCAGTCCTGCAGAGAAAATCTTTACTCCTGAGACCTGGAGGCTGTTGTCACTGAGGTCCAGCTCTCTCAGACGTGAGGAGTGCGAGCTGAGCGTGGAGGCCAGGGCTGAACAGATTTGATCTGTGAGATTACAACCCCTCAGACTGGGAAAGAAAGAACATTTCTGTACTGTTATCTCTGATAACAGCAAACAGTATAGATTTGCAATGACACTAACTTTAAACAGTTCATATAATACTTGAGAGTCAGAAAGTAGGGTCACATTCTATTTAAATCTGTGCTTATAAGTGTGATAGTAAATAAATGTGAGAAAAGGCGAGAACAATATCAAAAAGGTTGATCCAAAAGTTGATCAAATGCTTTTAATCAATTTATGTGCATTCAAAATGTCAGTGCATTTAAGACTTATTTTAACATGTCAACTATAATTTGTTTTAATATTTTTAATATTTCGTTATATTTAAATATTTTGTTGTTATAAATTTGATCAAGTGTCAGCCATGTTTTCTGTACTTTTTTATTTCTTTATACAAGCAACTAAATACTACAATATACTCACTCCACCGTTCTGGAAGATTTGACTACTGGCAGCAGCCTCAGAAGACACTCTTCTGATAGATCATATTCCCTCAATTTAAACTCATCCAGATCCTCCGTCGAGTTCAGCAGCACGAACACCAGCGCTGACCACTGGGCCGGAGAGAGCTTGACTCCGGAGAGGCAATGGGCATCTGTACTGCGGCTCAAGTATGTCTGGACCTCCTGCAGCAGGGAATGATCATTCAGCTCGTTCAGACAGTGAAACAGATTGATGGACTTCTCCAGGGAAGGATTCTCTCTGATTTTACTCTTAATGTACTCAACCATTTCCCGCGAGCAACTGGAGCTTTCTCTAGGTGTGAATAATCCCCGCAGAAGAGTCTGATTGGACTCCAGCGAAAGTCCCAGAAGGAAGCGGAGGAAGAGATCTAGGTGTCCGTTCTCGCTCTGCAAGGCCCTGTCCACTTCGCTCTTCATAAAATCCGTCATTGAGCATTCATTATTGTCCTGAACAAAGGAAAGGAACTTATACAAGGCAGCGAGAAACTCTTGAACACTCAGATGAATGAAGCTAAACACCCTTTCCAACTGCAGCCCAAACTCCTCTCTGAATATCTGGGTACAAACTCCAGAGTACACAGACGCTTCTCGGACCTCAATGCCACACCGTCTCAGATCCTCCTCGTAGAATATCAGGTTCCCCTTTTCCAGTTGTTCAAAAGCCAGTTTCCCAAGTGACATGATGCTCTTTCTGATATCCTGAAGATCACATTTCCCATCATACTTCTGGGTCTTCAGTTTGGTCTGGATGATCAGCAGGTGTGTGAACATTTGAGTGAGAGTCTTGGGAATCTCTGCACCATCTGCTTTCACAATCTTCTCGAGAACAGTGGCAGAAATCCAGCAGAACACTGGGATGCGGCACATGACGTGCAGGCTCTTCAACGATTGGATGTGCGCTATGATCCTACTAGCCACACAAGGATCTTTTATCCTTTTATGAAAATACTCAACCTTCTGAGGGTCTCTGAACCCTCGGACCTCTGTGACCTGGTTGACACACTCTGGAGAGATCTGACTGGCTGCAGCTGGTCGCGTGGTGATCCAGAGGGAAGCAGAAGGAAGCAGGTTTCCTCTAATGAGGTTGGTCAGCAACACGTCCACCGAAGCCGATTCGTTCACATCCCACAAAATCTCAATGTTCTGGAAATCCAGAGGAAGACGCCACTCATCCAGACCATCAAAGATGAAGATTGTTTTGAAGTCGTTATATTCTATCGGTTTCAGTTCTGGAAAAAAACAGCGTAGTAGCTCCATCAGACTCATCCGCTTTTCCTTCATCAAATTCAGGTCGCGGAAAGGAAGCGGAAATACGAAGTGAACATCCTGATTCACTTTTCCTTCAGCCCAGTCCAGGACGAACTTCTGCACAGAAGCAGTTTTTCCAATTCCGGCGACTCCTTTGGTTAGAACCGTCCTGATGGCTTTGTCTTGTCCAGGTAAGGGTTTAAAGATGTCATTACATCTGATTGGCGTATCTAGACCTCTGGACGACGAGGTCTCGATCTGTCTGACCTCATGCTCGTCATTGGCGTCTCCAGTCCCTCCCTCTGTTATGTAAATCTCTGTGTAGATCTCGTTCAGAAGTGTTGCGTTCCCTCCACTGGAGACTCCTTCACTGATTCTCTGAAATTTCTGTTTCAGTCTGGATTTCAGTTGTTGCTGACTCACTGAGATCAGCTCTGCAATATGCAACAAAAACAATGTTTTTTGTTGAAATCTGAAATTGCTGTAAGTAGATCATTAAATAAAAAGAAAAACAATGGATTATCAATCTGTGAGCAAATTGACTCAAAAGTTTATCCCTACAAAGCCTACTGTATTATACTGTATTTGATACACAAATACCTCTGCATGATCAAAACTTTGCTGAAAAACCTGTCGCACACGATGTCGCTACATGCCTCAGCACAACTATAGTTTCAAAAGGGACTCATACTGGTCTGTAGCGTGTCGGCGAGGTCCGCCTGGTTCATCTTCCGCAGGGCATGAAGTGAGATCTTCAGAACCCCTTCGCTCACTTGGCTCTGACCCTCATCATCCTCCTCCTCTCTCACAGACAATGCTGAGGAATCTGGCCTCAGCAGTTCCTTGAACTTTCTCAGCTCCTTCTTCATCAAAGAGATGCTTGTGTCCTCAAGCTCCTGAAATCAGAAATCGCTGTGATTATTCAAACATTGAACACTTCTGAATAACACATTTTAAATACATCTAAACCACACAAAAAAAAGGTTCTGCACAGTGCCGCACTTCAATCTTAAAGGCTGATTTATACTTCTGAGTGGGACCTACGGCGGAGTCTCTGTGCTGTAGGCTATGCGTCAGTTTTCATTTATTCTTCTGCATCGTTGTCCGTGTCGACGTGCAACATGCAGACTGCAAGTAGGCAGTGTCCTCGCTCATGTGGCGTATCAAGACAAAAGCCGAAGAAGAAGCAGCTTGTCGTACGTTGTCAGAGACGCTTCAGCAGTGATGGTGGCAAACAGGCAACGACGACGGGAGTACCCTGAAACAGAGCGTTTTCATTGCTTGCTCCACGCCAGTTTTAGACCTGAGGGAGGGATTCTAGCAGACCAATCACAGCGCTTGTGGGCCACATAGAATTGACGCATTACATTTTTGGAGAGGAGCACATCAGGCTACGCCGTAGCTACAGCGCACACTCGATGCAGAAGTATAAATCAACCTTAAAACATACTCAACACATCGCATCCTTTCAAATTTGATAATTGCACTAAGCCACATTGCAATTTAATCTTATTTTGATAAATCATGTAGTACTAATGTAAACAGTGGGAATCCGGGTAATATACAGTCAAGAAGCCTATAATTCCTATAGTATTTGACTAAAAACTCAATAAAACTCACCCTGAAGATGGCGTCCAGCGAGATCTGGCCATTTGAGGATATTGATCCCTCCTGTTTTTTACTGTAGCTGAACATGTAAACGTTTACTCAAGCATACAATACGTGACAGTAAATACATTGTGTCCATTCTTCAGTATCAACATCATGAATAACATTACAAGCCCTTGATATAATTACAGAAAACATGAGGCCACAATGTCGAACGATTATCCAAGAAGTATAATTTAAAGAGAACCTATTACGCCTAGGGATGGCTAACGTTTCGACACAGTGTCGAGATCCCGAAGCGTAGATGTTTCGGAACACTGCTCCGAACTGTGATTCAAAACACCCATGTCACGTGACTATGGCTAAACGAAGCTTCTGCGTGTGTCGACAGGAGGCGTGCTCGCCGAGTCTGCGTTTGATTGACAGGGGCGGGAACAAACCACACAATCACACATCTGTCTCAACTCCCACAAAGTTTAACAGAGGAGTTAATGCACCTTCACCTCGTGTGTTTTTGTGAGAGGAGAAAGATTTTGAGATAGGGTTTACGATATAGTGACATTTATAAAAAAATCTGTTAAAAACAAACAAAAATGAGGCCATTGTGAATTGATGCGTTTTATTAATTTCATTTTTCATGGCCAAAATATCCTACTTATTATTATTATATATTATAGTTATATAGTGAGGATGTTAAAAACTCTCCACATTAACAAAAACACAACATTTTTATTTTTTTAAACGGCTTGTTGTCAAAGTTTTTTCAGATAACATGTGCAATTGACCACTAGGTGTCACTGTGGAGACGGTGTCGGTAGAGTTTCGAAGCCTCGACACAATACGGCACATTTGCTTCAACTGTGTTTCATGAAGCCTCGCTCTGCCCACCACTAATTACGCCCTTGATAAACTCTTGATGTTGTTTTTGTCTCTTCTAGACTGAATGTTGATTATTCTCCTCATCTCCTCATTGTTGCAGCTCCTCTCTTCCCAGTCTGTCAGTAACGCTCTGTTTACTTCCTGTCTCTATGAAGCCCCTCCCTTCTGAAAAGCACACTGTGCTCTGATTGGTCGGCTGGAGCGGTGTGTTGTGATTGGTGTTTGGGAAATGTCCCGCCCCTCACCATAACTGCCAGTTTCAACACACTACTAACTAACTCAAGCAGGCCCCGCCCCTTTATTCTGCGCATGAATTATTTAAATGAGGAATATTATGAAGAAAACTCAAGATGGAGGCGTTTCAGGAGTTCAGAAACATTGATATAGAGAAGAACTCCCGCCTTTTTCATGATCAAACATCAACATCACACACTGAAGACAGATGAAGATCTAATAAAGCAGAATAGACACTCTTTAAATAGTCACTAATGTCATCTGATAATTAATGTTCCTCACCTCCGTTTATCAGGACTGAATTCAGGCGGAGGATCCATTGACACGTGGGACACACAGCTGGACTCAGGTGAAGGAGAGACGGATCTCCTTTTAAAAAGCATCCAATGAACAGAAAATAAGTCCAGAGTCGCCACAGATGGAAGATTTATAGCTGCAAAAACTGAGTAGGTGAGCTTAGTTTAATCTTAGAATAAATATTGAAAAGGAAAGCGATTGCATCTTATTTGGAGTATTTATGCCATTATTTTATTCTATTTATAAAATCTTGAGTTAAGTGTAAGTTTACTCAGTTGTAAGTCACTTTGCACTGAATGTAAGTAAACGGGTTGCACAACATGTCATTTCTACTTTTAAGAAACCTTCGTAGCTTTGTGGTGTGGAGAAAAATGAGTGGAGAAAAGAAAAGTTCTGAGTAACGGGCTATTGTTTGAACGATTGACAAAACTCTAAACTATATTATCACATCAGCCGACTCTCATAATACTGCGTTTATGTGATTAACTGGTCTCCAATAGTCTGTCCTGACATGTCTTGTCAAATTCATACAGAGTACAGCAGACAATAACAGTGAGACGTTCCTCACCTCCGTTTATCAGGACCGAATTCAGGCGGAGGATCCATTGACACGTGGGACTCACAGCTGGACTCAGGTGAAGGAGAGACGGATCTCCTTTTAAAGCATCCAAAAAAACAACAGCAGTTTATTACTGTTGCTATTTGAGAGTAAAACATAACTTTAAAAAACTGTATTCATGAATGACTTGAAATGTGAGGTTAATTCATGGGTAGCAAAAAGTCTAAATCCTGAAGAACATTCTATTATTGGAAACTTTTTTTTATAATTATTTATAAATATTGTAATTATTTGAAATCAAGCAGCTTTGTCATTACAAACTATCGACTGTTGTCTTGAGGGGCTTTGGAGTCAAAAAGTATTGTTCAGTGTTATTTCACGTTAACTAATGTTAACAAATGAAACCTGACCGTAAAGCGTTAGAGAAAAGAAACATGTATTGAGTGCAGTGAGCTTTGCTTATGATAACTGGAGAAATCTAGTTTAGTCATGTGTCGACACACACTTGTGTCCAGTACTGTTATGGTAATGATAATGAACATTTGGAAATTAATTAATACATAATAAAAAAAAGTTAGCTGTTCCTGGATTTATGACAATAGCCAATGAAATACACACACTTTCTGCACAACAAAGTCATGCATTTGCTTAGACGATGGAAAAAAATCATTTACTGCACCTTTAACATGTTGATTTAATAGGAAATACTGATTGTAAATAAGACTTTAAATACTAATCAATCTAACTGCAATCGATCAGTATATTGGCATTCATTTGAAGTTCAAATGTGTTATCACCTCTTTCTGGAGTCCACGGTTCCATCTCGACTGCTCGACATCCCTGTGAACAAACTAACAGACATCAGCTCTAGACATGAACAAACTCAGGTTGACATGAGCCTCACAATAAACACAATACCACCAGATTTATCAGTCATATGTTGGTTAAATTATGGTTCACATAAATAGGTTTATTTCCCAAATATAATGATTCGGTTTACTCACCATGGACAGAATAGTTAATGTTTCTGTTAAGTTACGAAAGTGTTATTTTTTTAATGCTCTCTGACAAAACGTCCAGTTTTTAAAATGTTTTAAATGTTTTTTCTTGGTTATGCGAAATTTAATGGCATTCCATTGTAGGTCACTTAATGTTCTCTGAACGTTGTGAAACAAGTAACGTTTAAAAAACGTTAGACGAACGTCCAACTACAATGTTTCAGAAAAAAAACAAACATTTTTGTTCTAACGTTCCAAGAACATTCTTAACCCTTGTGCATCCTTATGGACATTTTTGTTTTGTGTTATAAGTGTGCCTTTGTTAATGCCAACTACATGAATTTTGGCTCAGGTGTTTATTTTTATTGGAATTTTAATATTTTACCCTCATTTCCTTCAAAAAAAATCAATTTTACCCTCCGTACAAAAAATACTCACACTCAGGACCTTAAGGACAAAAATGTCCACATTGAAACCCATTAAAACTGCAATTTTTTAACCCAGGCCCATTTGACTTTAAAATGATACAATATTTGCAAATAGGCATTCATTCTATCAGCAAGGCTTCAAATTTTACATTTTTACCATTTTTTATTAGATTGTACCATATTTTCAAATTTGGCATATAAAAGAAATACTCGCTTTATTTGTGTTTTCTACTTTTGCATATTATAGAGTCAATTGTAAAAATAATGCAGCTGTAATTGTGAGGGAATGTTGGTTAGGATGTTGGAGTGTAGTTTGCATGTGTTTACTGAAAATTTAATGTGTGTAATTAGTTTGAAAGAAATTATATTCTACTGGAAATCAAAAATCCCACTCCATGTGTGAGTCCCACCCTTGGCAGGGTCACAGGGTCATGAGAAAACTATGAAAAAGGTCAAAGAAGGTTAAAGGTTAGCTTTGAGGTTTTTCTTTTTCACCCAAAGATGCATCTTAACCCTTGATTGCACTTTTTCACTTGTTGTTGTTTTTGTACGGAGATAAAAGGTGTGCTTGAATTTGAAGCAGACGTTCAGAAGCCCCTAAACACATAGTTTTAGTTTTCACCACAAGAAAATGCTGATTGTTTAGTCTGGTAGATTTTATACAAAGTTTGAGTTCACACAGATGTTCTCACAGCCAAACCTATAAATATGTGGTGCTAGAGGGGTTGATCATGTCATTGTTCGCACGATGAAGAGAGGATTGCGAGATAACTCAGCAGTTACTCATGATTATTATTTGTATAGAAAACAACAGTGGCGTTATGTAAAGAAACAGATTTGTAAAGCGTTAAAATTCTGAAAATGAATGAATGTTTGGTAATTATGAACAGAAGAGATGCTGATTTAAAAAAAAAAGAGTGAGTGAAAGTGGAAGAAAATATTAATAAATCATATTTCTATGACAGTTTTTTGGCATGGACATTTTTGTCCATTATGGGCCTAAGTGTTAGTTTTTTAAAAAACATCTGACACTACATAAAAAATATAAATGCCTCAAAATTAAAGTTGCTTTTCAGTGAAACACCCAAGAAACTAATAAGTAAAGAAAAAAAATTCTTAGCATTTAGTTTAGCTTTAGCTTAGCATTAGCAAATACCTTTGGCATTATGTAAACAAAGCAGCATTTAAAGGGTTACAGTTCTTAAAATGAATGAATGTTTGATATCTATGGATAGAACAGATGCTGGTTAAAAAATTGACATCAGTGAAAATGGAAAGAAATATTAATAAATCATATTTCTATGACAGTTTTTTGGCATGGACATTTTTGTCCATTTTGCATCTATGTGTAACTTTTTTTTTTTGATGCACAAGGGTTAAAGTGCAGATAACTAAGAACGAATAACGTTCTATTAACGTTACTTTGTGGCCACAAGTTCATTTTGCCGGGAAAATGACCTCTCAAAACACCATAATGTGAGAATGTCGACATGTTTCGAGCTCTAGTAACTCGTTTTAAGAATGAATTTGTGCGTTTCGAAAGTTAAAATTAATTTGCTTAAAACCATAAAAAATGTGATAATGTAGACCTAATATTTGGTCCTGGCAAAACAAACACACATCAGTTTTAAGAACGAGGAAGTTGATCCTCTCATCAGATCGGTGCTATAATTAATACATTTAATTTTAGTTAAATCTTAGTTAAAACTTCTATCTTATCTTAAATCAAGATAAAATGACTAGAAATGTCATACTTGCTCGGTTTTCCTCTCTTATGTGTTGTTTGTTTAACATCCTGACATTCTGTGACAGTTTCACTTTCACTCCACACAGATAAAACTGGCGCTCGTGTATATCGTGAACGAATTGTTCTTCTGAACCGGTTCACCAAATCGAACTGAATCGTTCCAAAGTTCGCGTATCAAGTCATCACTGATCCACATTTTTTTAAAGTTATTCACTGTCGGACAGGCCTGGAATTCCCTCTGACCCGAAATAAACCACACAAACACACTACATGAACAGAGAACTGATGAGAACAAGCAGCATGAATGAACGGTTCTCGAGTCACCAGTACAGAACCGAGAACTGCTTCAACCTGTTCGACACTAAGAACGGATGAGCCGGAGATACTGCGCATGCGTGACAGCACCGTCTCTGATCGGAACTGTTTCACTCGGACAGCGGATGCTGGAACGAGGACTTGAATGAAGGGGCGAATTTGGCGAAATGTAAATTTACATAATAAGAAATAACAAATAATTTACAATATTATTTGTTATATATATATTTTGTTTATATAATAACAGATATCAAACAAATAATAACAAATAAACACAAACTGGAAAATGCAAATGCAACTAGTTTTATCAAACTAGTTGTATTTGTATATACAAACAGCATTTTTCAGTCAAAACATGTAACTTAATTTTGGTATGTATAAAAATTTCACGACAGATTACAAAATACATCCTTTAAAAAGTCATTTGTAACATATTTCGTTAGATTGCCCAATTTTTGTGACTTAATCTAAATACTTTAGAATACTTTGGAATACTATGTAACACCAAAACTACATAATTGCCACTTTTTTCTCAGAATTATGAGATTAAACTCGCAATTCCCAGAAATATATATAAACTCAATTTTGAGAAAAAAAAGTCAGAATTTCAAGTTATCATCGACTTTAATTGTGCAATTGTGAGTTTATAAAACAACTGTGAATTTAAATTCTTAGGTTGATTTTTCAGACGGTCAGAGTCGGAGAATCACTAATTACTGTTCACATTAATTGCTCGTCAAAGTTACCATTAATGTTTAAATGACATTAAATCACTTTGGTAATCTAAAACACTTTTCAGATGTAACTGTAATCTGATTACCACCCATTTAAAATGAAACTGTAATGAAATACAGTGACTCAAATTTTGTATTTTAAATACGGAACTAAGTTACATTTCGTTACTCCCCAACCCTGATTATATATATATATATGTATATGCACTTTTGAATGGTCATCAGTGACGACAGTGACACAAAATAATAAAAAATAAAACGTATATCTAACTTATTTCTGTAACCTTTATTACTTTACGTTTAGCAGCATTAAATTTGTGTCAATTACTGACAGTATTTTGAGCCCACAACACTGTAAGTTATTATATTTTGTTATTTTGTATTAAGTTCACAAACACAACTCATTTTTTTAAAACAACGCACAGTGATGAATCGGTCACAATAAAAGCAGGAACACATCGTCAGGTCTGATTTCACAGGTTGCTATGGCGGTGACCTCTACAGTCACAGGTGGGGTCACACAGCTCCTCTTTGACCTTTAGTAGAGGTCGAAATCTTCCTTTCCATTCGTCATCCGCTCCTGGAATCTCTCCCGTCATCCAGTCATGTCTCTCTTCCACACCGCGCTGATAACCGTACAGCGTCTTCTCAAGGTGTTTGTATTGCGTTGGGGTGTTAAAGATATGATGCCTGTTGCCATGGAGACCGTTGACCGGTTGCCTTGGCGATATCGTGATGCGATCGTCATCCTCGCTGCGAATCTCTCGCTTGAGCTTCAGCGGCGTGCTGGACTTCCGCGACTTCTTCTTAGGGGTCACGTCGATCACATCGCCGAGAGCGTTCTGATTGGCTGTAGCTCCGCCTCCTGAGATACCGCGAGCTTCGCAGACGCCCGGAACGTCTTTCCGGCGGTCGGTGTTGTCGGTTGTCATGGAAACAGGCGGCGGCGCTCGGCGAGGTTGAGCGGCGAGTCTGCGGGTCACGTGCTGGAGCGCGGCGTGCAGGCGCGGGTTGGGGTTGGCGCTGTGCCGGTTGCGGCTGCGCAGCGAGCTGAACATCATGTTGCAGCCGGCGATGGTGCAGCGATGCTTGATCTTCAGGTGCACGGCGTTGAAGTGGATCTTCAGCGTTCCTTTATCGTAGAACGTCTTGGCGCAGGCGTCGCAGCTCACGCGGCCTTTACTCGAGGACGACCCGTGCCGGCGCTCGCGCGCTCCGGAGGAGTCTGCGTTCGGAGGACGGGAGCGCCGCTCCTCGTGTTTTGGTGGCCGCGTGGAGCTTCGCAGCAGGTTTCTGGGTCTCGTCTCGCGGTGGCTCTGCTCGCTCAGACGCTGCAGTTTCTGCGCGGCAGGATGAGGTTCCAGAGCCGGCGAGGGAGGAAACGGACTGATGTAGTGAAAGGGCTGCAGGAACGCCAGAGTTCCTCCCGGCAGAGTCTCGAAGTGCTGCAGCGTCTCTCTGGGACGGTGACGGACGCCGCCGCGCTCCACAGCTCTGAACGCCTCCGGCCCCATCTCATCACACATGAGCTCCACGATGGGTTTCGTTTCCCCGAAACGTAGAAACTGCCGCAAGGTCACGACCTCGTCCTCTGGGGTCATGGAGACCCAGCGATCCAGGACCTTCCCCATGGAGTCCTAAAGGATCCCAAACATGAACATTCTGCTGTCATTTACAGTTCTGTGTGTGTGTGAGTGTGTGTGAATGTGAGCGTGTGTGTGTGTGTGAGTGTGTGTGTGTGTGTGAGAGTGTGTGTGAGAGTGTGTGTGAGCGTGTGTGTGTGTGAGAGTGTGAGAGTGTGAGTGTGTGAATGTGAGCGTGTGTGTGTGTGTGTGTGCGCGTGTGAGTGTGAATGTGAGCGCGTGTGTGTGAGAGTGTGAGAGTGCGTGCGAATGTGAGCGTGTGTGTGAGCGTGAGTGTGAGCGTGTGTGTGTGTGAGCGTGAGTGTGAGTGAGTGAGTGAGTGAGCGTGTGAGTTGTGTGAGCGTGTGTGTGAGAGCGTGTGTGTGTGAGTGTGAGTGAATGTGAGCGTGTGTGAGCGTGAGTGTGAGCGAGCGTGTGAGAGTGTGCGTGCGAATGTGAACGTGTGTGTGAGTGTGTGAGTGTGAGTGAGTGTGTGTGTGAGTGTGAGAGTGTGCGTGTGAGCGAATGTGAGCGTGTGTGAGTATGAGTGAGTGTGTGTGTGAGTGTGAGAGTGTGCGTGCGAATGTGAACGTGTGTGTGAGTGTGAGTGAGTGTGTGTGTGAGTGTGAGTGTGAGCGAATGTGAGCGTGTGTGAGCGTGAGTGTGAGCGTGAGTGTGAGCGAGCGTGTGAGAGTGTGCGTGCGAATGTGAACGTGTGTGTGAGTGTGTGAGTGTGAGTGAGTGTGTGTGTGAGTGTGAGAGTGTGCGTGTGAGCGAATGTGAGCGTGTGTGAGTGTGAGTGAGTGTGTGTGTGAGTGTGAGAGTGTGCGTGCGAATGTGAACGTGTGTGTGAGTGTGAGTGAGTGTGTGTGTGAGTGTGAGCGAATGTGAGCGTGTGTGAGCGTGAGTGTGAGCGTGTGCGTGTGTGTGTGTGAGAGTGTGCGTGCGAATGTGAACGTGTGTGTGAGTGTGTGCGTGCGAATGTGAACGTGTGTGTGAGTGTGTGAGTGTGAGTGAGTGTGTGTGTGAGTGTGAGAGTGTGCATGTGTGTGCGAATGTGAGTGTGCGTGTGTGTGAGTGTGCGTGCGAATGTGAACGTGTGTGAGCGTGAGTGTGAGCGAGCGTGAGTGTGAGCGTGTGCGTGTGTGAGAGTGTGCGTGCGAATGTGAACGTGTGTGTGAGTGTGTGAGTGTGAGTGAGTGAGCGTGAGTGTGTGAGTGAGCGTGTGTGAGTGTGAGCGTGTGCGTGTGTGTGAGAGTGTGCGTGCGAATGTGAACGTGTGTGTGAGTGTGAGTGAGTGTGTGTGCGAATGTGAGCGTGTGTGAGTGTGAGCGAGCGTGTGAGTGTGCGTGTGTGTGAGAGTGTGCGTGCGAATGTGAACGTGTGTGTGAGTGTGAGTGTGTGTGAGTGAGCGTGAGTGTGTGAGTGAGCGTGTGCGTGTGTATGCGAGTGTGAGTGAACGTGTGAGTGTGTGTGAGCGTGTGTGTGAGCGTGAGTGTGAGCGTGTGCGTGTGTGAATGTGTGCGTGTGTGAATGTGAGCGTGTGTGAGTGTGAGTGTGAGAGCGTGTGCGTGAGTGTGAGCGTGTGTGTGAGCGTGAGCGTGAGTGTGAGCGTGTGTGCGTGTGTGAATGTGAGCGTGTGTGAGTGTGAATGTGAGCGTGTGTGAGTGTGAGAGCGTGTGCGTGAGTGTGAGCGTGAGCGTGAGTGTGAGCGTGTGTGCGTGTGTGAATGTGAGTGAGTGTGAGTGTGAGTGCGTGTGCGTGGGTGTGTATGTGAGTGTGTATGTGAGTGTGTGTGTGTGTACCTGCAGCATGTATCCTCTCACATAGTCACGCAGCGTCCAGCCGAGAGTGTGTATGATGTTGAGCACCTGTGTGTGTGTGAGGACGCTGAACAACCGATCCAGCAGGATCTTCATCCGGACAGGAAGTGCCTGCGTCCCGTACAGGATCAGACTGCTGATGTCAAACACCACGTGACTCTGGACGATCTCCACCTGCCCCGAGCTCAGGAGCGCCGGACCGCTCACCTTCCCCACAGCTGCAGCGTCACACACATAAAGAGTCACTGATGAGGGCAATCAAGTTTTTCTTAAAATCTCACACGACAAACGTGTTTCATACCGTGGGCGACCCAGCTGTGACCGCAGCGATCACATGACCTGATCTGATGTCGTCCTGGCAGGAAACACTCACAGTGACAGTCTGCATGTGTGCAACCAGCCACCTGTGGAGAAATGACACTCGAGGTCACCGTGAAATCCAAACGGACAATTCTTGTTTTTTATGGAATATCAGTGTTTATCATAAATGATTCATCGCTTCATCACTGTGTTAAATTCATGTTCCTCATAATCTTGAATCAGAATCTCTTCTCTGAAGACGAGGGCGGGGCAACCTGTCACTCACACGAGATCCACCAATAGCAAACCACAACCATCCAATCAATTCCCCACAGACCCAATCAAGCCCCGCCTACATTTGCTCTTGTTCCAGAAGCGTTTCACTCTGATTTACGACACTTTAGAGAAGAAAACTCGATCTTTCACGCCGACTTTAAATCTTATTTGAACTCAAAGTAAAAAATTAAAGTACAAAATACTTCTAAAGTTTCCACATTCCAAGCATTAAAAATAACAAAAACGTAAAGTAAATAAACCAGACAGATGAAATCTAGAGACAAAAGAGTCAAAGTCAGTTTAAACCGTTCAATCAAAACCTGAATGAGTTTCAAGAAAATCATAATAAATTATAACAAAAATAAAATACTGATAAATTGCAATAACTCCTGAGTAATTTAGATTTATTTTTGTTTAATACATTAATTTTAATTAAAAAAAAATATTTGAAATGTTGATATAACGGTTCTGTTCACAGTCAGGTTTGAGCGCTGATGATTATAATTAAACGAACTGTTGAAACAAACGACCAAAGTCACAGTTTTACCCTGAAATCTGTTTTCGGTGAAGCTAAAACGCAGGATTGTGATTCGACTGACACACTCAATCAGAACGATGGACACATTCAAGTCACAATAACCAGCAAAGATGAAGCACAAGTTCAGATCTCCATCCATCCGTACCTCCTTCAGCTTCACAGACGCGCTCCGCTCCTCCCGCTTCAGAAGAGACGCGTCCCCGTCCGTCTGCCAATCACACACTGATCAATCAATACACTAATAAATACCAAGACAAACTAGTACTGAAACTCCACAACAAAACTGAGAACAGAAATAGAAAACTGAAGTTAAACAGGCACAGACCATCTTTTTCAAAATTTCCAGAGATTATATTTCTCAAAGGTTTAATCTCGGATACCTCCTGATGGAGTGTGTGTGTCCACGTCCCCATGATGGATCCTGATGCGCTCCCGGGCCGGTTCAGTGCGTGTCTGGAGTCCGCTGAAGTTCTGACCCAAGTGAATATAAAGACTCCTGATCACCATCACTCCCTCACCGCGATACTCCGCCCACTCTTAATGAGAACAGGAGAGCGGCCGCCTGTGATTGGATGAGAGCGTTCCTTTGTCCTGAAGAGAGAGAGAGAGAGAGAGAGAGAGACAGAGAGAGAGAGAGAGAGAGAGACAGAGAGAGAGAGACAGAGAGAGAGAGACAGAGAGAGAGAGAGAGAGAAACAACAGGAGGAGTTGAAACTGGTGTTAGTAAAACACATTCAGAAACAGGGAAGAGCTCTGGGCTAAAACTGCTCAGAAACACGTTTGAAAGACTCCAGATGTGCTGATCAGCATCTTCACACCCTCACAAACACCTCAGAGACCTTCAGTTCTGGAGACTGAACTCTAGATGAGCGGCTCCTGGAGGAAATCTCACCGTTTTTGTGTTGAAGTTCAGGTTTTAGTCTTTACTAAAGTCAATATAAATGCAAACATCAACTAACAGTGAGTAATGATCATTTATTCAGCTGTGTTAGTGTTAGTGTTAGTTAATAAACATGTTCACAGTGCATTAACTCACACTGTTAATGTTAAACATGTAGAGATTGATATAAAGGAAGATTAACTAATGCTGTAGAAGTCTTGTTCATTGTTAGTTAAAGTTAAATAATGTAGTTAACTATAAATTACTGTAAAGTGTTACCCAACAAGAACTAGTAAACAAGGGTAGAATGATTATTTGAGCTGTATTACATGAAGAAATTATTAAAAAATAATAATTACGGCCCGTTCACAGTAAAGACGACGACTGTGTTCACAACAACTATAACGATAATGACCTCAAACATTTACATGAGAATCATGTGATATTAGTAACATAATCCAATAAACACATTTTTAAGATTTTGATGTGAATAATTGTGTATTTTGTGAAACATATCGAAAATTAAAAAATTTTCCTTTTTGGAGATTTTTTATAAATAAATAAATAAATATATATATATATATATATATATATATATATATATATATTGTTAATTTCTTTGTAATTTTTAAATTTCAGCCCAACTGTGGGAGAATGAGGATCAAATCTCCTTCAGCTGATTTCACTTTTGGAAAAGTATAAACTAATTTGAGAAAGCCCTTTTATAAATCTATTTCATTTTTGTAAAAAATGTTGTACTTTAGTGACTTAATATATTCCATGTTTGTTTGTTTGTGAGTTGATCAAAATAAATAATTATAATAAATATTATTATTAATAAATATATAATATAATTATTATAAAAAAGTAACATTAAAGAATGTTAATTTTTATTTATTTTTTAAATAAAAAAAAAAAAATTGAAATAAACAAAACCTGTGATTTTTTTGTGAAAATAAAACTAAAAACTACTAGCGAACAGGGAACGTTCTGGCGAGGTTCTCTCAAAGTTACGAACAAACATTCTTCCGGTGACGTTTATCAAACGTTTGTTCAGCGATCTGGAGTTAATCGAACGTTTGTTCAGCAATCTGGGCGTTAATGGAACGTTTGTTCAGCGATCTGGGCGTTAATGGAACGTTTGTTCAGCGATCTGGGCGTTAATGGAACGTTTGTTCAGCGATCTGGGCGTTAATGGAACGTTTGTTCAGCGATCTGGGCGTTAATGGAACGTTTGTTCAGCGATCTGGGCGTTAATGGAACGTTTGTTCAGCGATCTGGGCGTTAATGGAACGTTTGTTCAGCGATCTGGGCGTTAATGGAACGTTTGTTCAGCGATCTGGGCGTTAATGGAACGTTTGTTCAGCGATCTGGGCGTTAATGGAACGTTTGTTCAGCGATCTGGAGTTAATCGAACGTTTGTTCAGCGATCTGGGAGTTAATCGAACGTTTGTTCAGCGATCTGGGCGTTAATCGAACGTTTGTTCAGATATCTGGAGTTAATCGAACGTTTGTTCAGCGATCTGGGAGTTAATCGAACGTTTGTTCAGCGATCTGGGCGTTAATCGAACGTTTGTTCAGATATCTGGAGGTTAATCGAACGTTTGTTCAGCGATCTGGAGTTAATCGAACGTTTGTTCAGCGATCTGGGAGTTAATCGAACGTTTGTTCAGCGATCTGGGCGTTAATCGAACGTTTGTTCAGATATCTGGAGTTAATCGAACGTTTGTTCAGCGATCTGGGAGTTAATCGAACGTTTGTTCAGCGATCTGGGCGTTAATCGAACGTTTGTTCAGATATCTGGAGGTTAATCGAACGTTTGTTCAGCGATCTGGACGTTAATCGAACGTTTGTTCAGCGATCTGGGCGTTAATGGAACGTTTGTTCAGCGATCTGGGCGTTAATGGAACGTTTGTTCAGCGATCTGGGCGTTAATGGAACGTTTGTTCAGCGATCTGGGCGTTAATGGAACGTTTGTTCAGCGATCTGGGCGTTAATGGAACGTTTGTTCAGCGATCTGGGCGTTAATGGAACGTTTGTTCAGCGATCTGGGCGTTAATGGAACGTTTGTTCAGCGATCTGGGCGTTAATCGAACGTTTGTTCAGCAATCTGGACGTTAATCGAACGTTTGTTCAGCGATCTGGACGTTAATCGAACGTTTGTTCAGCGATCTGGACGTTAATCGAACGTTTGTTCAGATATCTGGAGTTAATCGAACGTTTGTTCAGATATCTGGAGTTAATCGAACGTTTGTTCAGCGATCTGGACGTTAATCGAACGTTTGTTCAGCGATCTGGGCGTTAATGGAACGTTTGTTCAGATATCTGGAGTTAATCGAACGTTTGTTCAGCGATCTGGGCGTTAATCGAACGTTTGTTCAGTGATCTGGGCGTTAATCGAACGTTTGTTCAGCTATCTGGGCGTTAATCGAACGTTTGTTCAGAGATCTGGGCGTTAATCGAACGTTTGTTCAGCGATCTGGACGTTAATCGAACGTTTGTTCAGCGATCTGGGCGTTAATCGAACGTTTGTTCAGAGATCTGGGCGTTAATCGAACGTTTGTTCAGCTATCTGGAGTTAATCGAACGTTTGTTCAGCGATCTGGACGTTAATCGAACGTTTGTTCAGCGATCTGGGCGTTAATCGAACGTTTGTTCAGCGATCTGGGCGTTAATCGAACGTTTGTTCAGCGATCTGGGCGTTAATCGAACGTTTGTTCAGTTATCTGGACGTTAATCGAACGTTTGTTCAGCGATCTGGGCGTTAATCGAACGTTTGTTCAGCGATCTGGGCGTTAATCGAACGTTTGTTCAGCGATCTGGGCGTTAATCGAACGTTTGTTCAGTTATCTGGGCGTTAATCGAACGTTTGTTCAGCGATCTGGGCGTTAATCATGTTCTCAAAACACGAGCACAAAAACATTATTCATGGAACGTTTTTTCTGAAACATTTAAATCGGATGTTCCTCTAACATCTTTTCAGAGAACATTCAAAAGTAACATTCCCATAATGTCTGATGAACGTTCAGAAATAACGTTATCAGTTCTCTGGGTTACAGCTGATCTACATGCAGCCGTTCCTGAGCGAATCCAGTGAACGGCAGAAAACAAGCCCAAACTGCTCCAGGATCAGAATCTTCCGGTCCGGAGGGAAAACCGGCGGCATCAATCCCGTAACGGCACATAAACCAGGCCTTTGGCAGCGGAAGAGCTGAATCCAACACCTAGAAACACGAGGATTAATACTTAATAACGGAGACGGTGAGTGTCTGTTAATGAACCTGATGGGACCGTCGTTGTGAATTAATGAAGGTTGTTGTGTTTAAGGAACTGGGGACGGCATCAAAGCGCCGCGCGCATCCTCCATCCCGAAAACTCCGCTACCTGCTGCCCGCCAATCCGAGGACTCAGGTGACCCTGCCAAAAAAACACACACCCATGAGGAAGAGAAAGAGGAAGAGAGGAGGAGGAGAAAAACCTACTTTAATCCTCTTTCCCTCTGATGCCACTTTCTGCTGTCCCACATTGAGATGTGAACGTGTGATCAGACCGGCTCCGTCTCTTTGTGGTCGATCCAACTTGGCACATTGGCGATATAAAGGGGGACAAACACACACAGACTCGAGGAAGAGGCAGAAACTCACCGCAGAAGTCTGACGGGTGATCTCTGTCATAATTAAAACTCAAATCCCTCTCAGAAGTTCCCGATGTGCTCGTGTGGAGGAGGAAAAACATTCCGGTTATTTCAGTTCCTGACTCGACTTTCTGAAGTAAATGTGAAAATCTGTGTAAAACTCACCGCATTGTTGTTTTTATTGTCCGGAAGCTGAAGATGGTGCGTCTGATCACTTAGAAGAGTGAACGTTTACTGAACGTTCTCTCAAAGTTACGAAGGAACGCTCTTCATTAGTAACATTAATGGAGTGTTCGTTCAAAGTTCTGATCTTTAGTGATCTCAAAACGTTTTTGAGATAAACGAATTCTAGAGAACTGGTTCAAACTGCTGTCCCACAACCAAAAACACATGAAAAGCAGTCAAGAACTCAAATTGTAGATGTTTACTAAGATCTATTATCTATTGAATCACACAATAATATTTAAAATATCAGTAAGTGGTTGAAAAAATATTTTATTTTTAAATCATGAAACTTTATGTAAAAAAGTGTCCATCATTGTCATGTCACACTGAATCAGTGTGTTTTAGTCCATTGTCTGAGATTTTAACGCTGATATATTCCTGTTCCTCCTCTCATGGCCTCTCTTTCACAGCAGATACACCATCATTTTGAGTTAAATGTGTTCAAAAGTCTGAAATCTGTGTGTGACTTTAAGGAACGTCACTAACAAACACCTTTTTCTGCAATGAAGCAACTTTTTTGGGTGTTAATCCGTAAAATGTAGTTTATTGTTTCGGTAGTGACATCATTGTTTCGGTAGTGACATCATTGTTTCGGTCATGACATCATTGTTTCGGTAGTGACATCATTGTTTCGGTCATGACATCATTGTTTCGGTAGTGACATCATTGTTTCGGTAACGACATCATTGTTTCGGTAGTGACATCATTGTTTCGGTAGTGACATCATTGTTTTGGTAGTGACATCATTGTTTTGGTAATGACATCATTGTTTCGGTAATGACATCATTGTTTCAGTAGTGACATCATTGTTTTGGTAGTGACATCATTGTTTTGGTAGTGACATCATTGTTTCGGTAGTGACATCATTGTTTCGGTAGTGACATCATTGTTTCGGTAACGACATCATTGTTTCGGTAACGACATCATTGTTTCGGTAACGACATCATTGTTTCGGTAATGACATCATTGTTTCAGTAGTGACATCATTGTTTTGGTAGTGACATCATTGTTTTGGTAATGACATCATTGTTTCAGTAGTGACATCATTGTTTTGGTAGTGACATCATTGTTTTGGTAATGACATCATTGTTTCGGTAATGACATCATTGTTTCAGTAGTGACATCATTGTTTTGGTAGTGACATCATTGTTTTGGTAGTGACATCATTGTTTTGGTAATGACATCATTGTTTCGGTAGTGACATCATTGTTTCGGTAGTGACTAAAGGGAACACAATCATTTATTTGAGGAAATAAACACAATTTTAGTACAGATATGTAAATCATTAGTATTTTAATATTAAATTCTGTCATGTGATGATGTCACTACCGAAAATGTGCATCATGACCGAAACATGGATGATTTGTCAAAAATAAAGTATATTGAATTATCAAATATGATTTTATTATAGTGTTTGATTCAATATTTATTCAAACTAATGAATCCTGAAATAAGTCTGATAAACTTTATGACTTTTACAAAGAAAGATTGGATTCAAAATACAACAAAAAATCTCATAAATTACACTTGAAATATTGTTAAAATTGTAATTGTTATTGATTTACTGTGAAAAATAGCAAAAAATATATTTACACTGCAGATGTGAACACAATCTCAATAAGTCACTGTAACTCTTCTTATTAAATTATTTATTACTGTGTTTCGGTCGTGACAACTAAAAACTACTAGCGAACAGGGAACGTTCTGGCGAGGTTCTCTCAAAGTTACGAACAAACATTCTTCCGGTGACGTCAATCGAACGTTTGTTCAGCGATCTGGGCGTTAATCGAAGGGCGTTAAGGCATTTTCTGAGACGTTTATGACGTTTGTCTAATGTTTTTACTAACTAGTTACTATTTTCAGAACGTTCAGAGAACAAAAGTAACGTTCTCATAATGTTTGGAGAATGTTGCAGTGAAATGCTTCCTCAGGTTTTCTGTAACAGTCGCTTAACCAAAAAACATTTCATAAATTAACATCCCGAAAATTAGGTTGTTTTCGTAACTTAATGGGAACATTAGCAAAACGTTCTTAGAACATGTTTCTGTTAGACGAGTAAATACTCAAAACATGCTGACAAACACTTTTACTGCGTGACCAACATTAAAGTTTAGAGAAATAAAAGCATCTTTCCTCTCAAAGCAACATGTTTTAATAAAATCATTTAAGCTTGAACATCTTCTGATCTTTTTTACTTTTCAACGTCGAGCAAGAAAAGCGGCCAGTCACGAACGGACTGGAGTTAATCAGAGCTGTGAATGTGAACGCTCATGTATTCATCGTGACGGAACGAAGGGACTTTAAGCACAGAAATGTGTCGTAGCAGCAGAAACGGCTGACAGGAGATTAAAGCTGCGCTGAACTCTTGTGTTCGTTCGTTCGGCCACATGATCCTCTTAAAGACACCAGTGACCAGAACACAGACATTTACAGTATTTACACACACCAGGTTAAAAACAACCCAATTTGGGTTGAAAATGGACAAACCCAACAGTTGGGTTAACTGTTTGATTAAACTTTGGGTATTTTTATTTAACTCAACTATTGTTTAAAAAAATACTATATCATTTAATGAAAATCAACCAAAATAATCTGGAAATTAATATTTATATGTTTAATATATGAATAATCATTATATTTATTCAATTGCTTATTAATAAATGTTCACCTTATGATTATTATTGTTGCCTCTAGTAATTGGATTACAATGAACACAAAGTATGTTGGAAATTAAAAATCAGTCACAGACATATAGACATTTTTAAACAATAGTTGAGTTAAATAAAACTATCCAACAGGTTTGTCCCTTTTCACTCGGGTTGTTTTTAACTCAGCAATTTATATAATATAATATAGTATAATATAATACAGTATAATATAATATAATATAATATAGTATAATATAATATAGTATAATATAACATAATATAGTATAACATAATATAATATAGTATAATATAATATAGTATAATATAATATAATATAACATAATATAGTATAATATAGTATAATATAATATAATATAGTATAATATAACATAATATAGTATAACATAATATAATATAGTATAATATAATATAGTATAATATAGTATAATATAATATAATATAGTATAATATAACATAATATAGTATAATATAGTATAATATAATATTAGTATAATATAACATAATATAGTATAACATAATATAATATAGTATAATATAATATAATATAATATAATATAGTATAATATAATATAATATAGTATAATATAGTATAACATAATATAATATAATATAATATAATATAGTATAATATAACATAATATAGTATAATATAGTATAACATAATATAATATAGTATAATATAATATAGTATAATATAATATAATATAATATAATATAGTATAATATAATATAGTATAATATAATATAATATAATATAATATAGTATAATATAATATAGTATAATATAATATAATATAATATATAACTTGGTGTATAGTGAGATGACTTACTTTGATACTGTTATGGTGCTTTTTGTCATTTTTGGTTCTGAATTCTGCAGTTTTCTGTGTTTACTGAGAGAGTTCCTCTGATATGAAGGAGTTTCACAGGTTTTCCTCCAGAGACGCTGGAGCTGCTGCTGACGCCACTGAACATCAGATCGCCCTCGCGTCTCACGAACTGATGCTTCAGCGAAACGCTTTGAGTCTCTGAGTTTGAGTCTGAATCCGCTGAAGTTTCCTTCTGAGCGCCTGACGATCAATGGCCATCATTCAGTCGGATCCGCCGGTCAACTTGTGACCCGATGACAGTCCGACAAAACAGATTTACGTCTCTGCTCATCTCTGGACGGCGGCTGGAAAGAGGATTTTCTCAGACGAGAGGATTAAACAAACACATCCAGTGTCACAGTGACTTATTCAGAGAATCCGTGTTAAAGAACCACCGAACCAAAGAAAAAACATGAGATTCAGCTTTTATGAGGAAAAAATGACAAGTAACTGCAGTAATATATACACACACCCATATATATATATATATATATATATATATATAAATAAAAAAGGTAATTATAATTTATCTCGCAATTGTGAGTTATAAGCTTATTGCAACTCCCTTTTTTATTTTTTTATTCAAGCTTCCACAGTATTTTAGTCCTGGATAAATTTGTGTTGACATAAAACTAATTTAGAAAATTGTAGAAAATGCAGAAAATTTACACTGACATGCAAATTAAGTTAATATTCACTCGTTAAAATGTTTTTTCTACACTGATAATAATCGTAAATGTTTCTTCATCATATCAGAATGATTTCTGAAGGATCATGTGACTCTGAAGACTGGAGTAATGATGCTGAAGATTCAGGAATAAATGACACTGTACTATATATTCACATAGAGAACAGACGATTTACACTGGAATAATATTTCACTGTTTTACTGTATTTTTGATCATATAAATCCTTGGTGAGCAGAAGAGGCTCTTTCAAAAACATCTTGATTATTTAAAAACTTGTAAACTGCACATATAGAAGGTCAAAATAATGCAGACTTTGCCTGATTCAGGGTGTGTCCCATCTTACCCCACAGTGTTTTGTGTGAATGAGCGTGAGGGACACTCGCATCAATGCATCTCTGATTTAATGACAGCGACTAATAAACATCATCCACAGGAGAAGACTGTAAACGTCAAATAAAGCTCAGCTCAGTTCGTCAGTGTTTCTCTCTCGTGAGATCTGACCGTGTGTTTCTGGAGTTCCCACAATCCACCTCTGCTGGCGGCTCACAGGATGAAACCTGCCACACAAACACAGAGAGAGACATGCAGATGTGTTCCGAACGAATGTTTCATTTTAAAAACCGTCCAACTAAAGCTTTTCAGAAAACTATGGAAGCCCGTTCCCGCCACTGTTGAGAAAAAAAAATATTCCGTAAGTCATAATAATGAGAAACTTTCTCATAATAATGACTTAGTATCTCATAATAATGACTTACAGTTTTTTACAGACGCTAGGACACATTTCTCAATACTTAGGTCACTTTTGCAAAACTCTTCACTCAGTTCTCCAAACCAACTTTCAGCTTGGCAAAGCAGTTCATTTCACATTCAAAATGCACTACAACTACCAAAACACTTTATTCAGGTCTCAAATCAACTCATTCTTCCAGAACACTAGCAAAGCTTGACAGCCGACAAACACACTTTGTCACCCACAAAACAATGACCTAAAAAACACTAACAACATGTCGCATTATACAATGTTTTCTTGTGTAAAACAAGGAGACATCTCTGTTTATAATTCACTGCAGTATATGTTACTAGAATGAATCAGACATGATGCAGAATTAGTCAATTAGGCACCGAGTAATTCCAAAATACAACAATTTGTATACACACCATCCACTGACACAGATACAATAGTAGCTAGTCTACTCGGTCTTCTCCATTTGGCCACAGGTTCTCATCCACATCACATCTAATACACCTAGGAAAGAATCTTCTGGCATGCCTGATCCATCCCTGGCAATCTTCTGCTGATATGTCCAGGCATCCAGCAATCATTGCATCCAGGAGGGACATTTGATCATGTGGATGGTGGTCATAAACCTTCCACCTCCATGAGGAAAAGAATTCCTCTATAGGGTTGAGGAATGGAGAGGTGGGAGGAAAAGTGACTCCATTCTGGGATGGGCTGCAAACCACTCGGTGACTGCACAGGAGTGCTGAAATGCCACATTGTCCCATACAATTATAAATAAAAAAAATAATAATTTACAATATATAAATAAATTACTGTAGGAATGTATCAAATTGCTGTCTTATTCAGTTTTGTATTATGTAATTGTTTTGAACGTAAGTTTAACAGTTTTGAAAACAGTACGTAAGCATGTGCAAATTGGCCTGTACATACAAAGAGTTTTGGCAGTTGTTGTGTCTGAGTGAGAAAAGAATTCATGAAATTTGAGAGATGTAGTTACTGAATGCATTGTGTGGCAAAGCAATGATAATTGATCCTCAGTTTAGCCCACATAGACTTCTGCTGTGCTCACTGTGTGAAGAGTTTTGCAAAAGTGACCTAAGTATTGAGAAATGTGTCCTAGCGTCTGTAAAAAACTGTAGTATCTTTAACTTAATAAAAGATTTTTTTATTAAGTTAAAGATACTAAGTCATTATTATGAGATGTTAAGTCATTATTATGAGATACCAAGTCATTATTATGAGATACCAAGTCATTATTATGAGATGTTAAGTCATTATTATGAGATACCAAGTCATTATTATGAGATGTTAAGTCATTATTATGAGATACCAAGTCATTATTATGAGATGTTAAGTCATTATTATGAGATGCTAAGTCATTATGAGATACCAAGTCATTATTATGAGATGTTAAGTCATTATTATGAGATACCAAGTCATTATTATGAGATACCAAGTCATTATTATGAGATACCAAGTCATTATTATGAGATGTTAAGTCATTATTATGAGATACCAAGTCATTATTATGAGATACCAAGTCATTATTATGAGATGTTAAGTCATTATTATGAGATACCAAGTCATTATTATGAGATATTAAGTCATTATTATGAGATATTAAGTCATTATTATGAGATACCAAGTCATTATTATGAGATGTTAAGTCATTATTATGAGATATTAAGTCATTATTATGAGATGCTAAGTCATTATTATGAGATACCAAGTCATTATTATGAGATGTTAAGTCATTATTATGAGATGCCAAGTCATTATTATGAGATATTAAGTCATTATTATGAGATATTAAGTCATTATTATGAGATACCAAGTCATTATTATGAGATGTTAAGTCATTATTATGAGATATTAAGTCATTATTATGAGATGCTAAGTCATTATTATGAGATACCAAGTCATTATTATGAGATGTTAAGTCATTATTATGAGATGCCAAGTCATTATTATGAGATACCAAGTCATTATTATGAGATGTTAAGTCATTATTATGAGATATTAAGTCATTATTATGAGATGCTAAGTCATTATTATGAGATATTAAGTCATTATTATGAGATGCTAAGTC
>CM076067.1:28764132-28796632 GCA_038088235.1 Zacco platypus
TTACTATAATAACTCTGATCTACACGTGTGCGTTTCTCACCGGCTCCGTTCATTTCCCCATGGACTTCCTCCATGCAGGTGTGCACGAGTCTGAGCAGAGCAGAGGACGAGAGCGTCTTCATCACCCTGTTGCCATCATCCTCCTCTTCCTCTCTGAGCTTCACCTCACTCACGCACACCTGCGGCCCGGAGCCCACGGCCACCCTGAACATCACGGTGGAGCTCCGGCCCAGAGCGCGCAGACGTCCCGCCGCCAGCACCGCGATCACGCAACACCGGAACCTGCCGTGACCTTTGACCCCGCCCTCGCCGAGCGCGTGCAGAAGCTTGCCGACCTCCGTCTTCAAGGCGTCCGCGTCATTCACGCGCTCCTGCAGCGCGGCCTTCTGCCACGCCAGCAAACACACCTGCCTCCGCAGCTCGCGCACGCACCCCGCCAGCAAACCGCACGCCGCCCACAGACACTTCAGACGCATCACTTCCTGTTCCTGCTGGGACTGAGCGCGCTCCAGAGAGCGGACACGCCCCTCAGACTGCTCCAGTTGACTACTGAGATCCTGCAGAGATAGAGAGACAGGAAGTGTTAAATAAAGGGGCGGGGCCTGCTTGAGTTAGTTAGTAGTGTGTTGAAACTGGCGGTTATAGTGAGGGGCGGGACATTTCCCAAACACCAATCACAACACACCGCTCCAGCCGACCAATCAGAGCACAGTGTGCTTCTCAGAAGGAGGGGCTTCATAGAGACAGGAAGTAAACAGAGCGTTACTGACAGACTAGGAAGAGAGGAGCTGAACAATGAGGAAAATAATCAACATTCAGTCTAGAAGAGCCATAAGTCAGTGACGTGTGTGTGGTGTGTGTGTGTGTGTGTACCTGTATTTTCAGCTGCAGCTGGTGGTTGAGGTGTGTGTGGTGTGTGTTGAGATGTTCTCTCTGTCTCAGCTGTGCGCTCACACTCTCCAGTGCTGCCGATTTCCCCTCACACACGCTCTCCAGACACGACACCTGACGAACAAACACCCTCTCAAACTCCAGGACTGCACATCTACAACATATCTTTCCCACAGGCCCGTTCTAACCTTCTGATTGGCTGCAGAGAGGTCAGAGGTCAACATGTCCGCATGCTCCTGCACCAACGTACTGAGCTCCGCCCAGGAGAAGCTACCCAGCATGCTGTGCGGTGGCGTCACCAGCACACCCCCGGCGATCAGACGCTGATAGAGCGTGTGCAGGAATGCCAGTTTCTCCTAAACACAACAATACAAATAAAAGGACTAATTAAATGAAAGACTTTGTGACAATTAAACCCTGATGAAAGAATCTTTTATTAAGATTTTGAATTAGTTTAAATTTTTACATTTTAATTCTTCGTTAACCTTCTGACCTCTCATTTTTTATTTTAGTATCACTGATATACTATTACTTTTTATTAATATTTTGAATTATGACTTAGTTTTTTAGATTTTATATAGTCCATTTTAATTTTAGTTAGTTTTAGAAATGTTGTTGTGTTTGACATGTTTCTGCTGGTATTATTTTATCATCACTGATATACTATTATAGATTTGATAAATAATGTGAGTATATTTTGTGTTTTAATAAATATATTTATATATATGTATATATTTTTATTCCATTTTTTATTTTACCCAAGGTTTTAGTTATAGTTTTTATTAATATTTTGAATTAATAAAAACTAATTTAATTTTAGTAATTTAGTTGTGTGTTTTTGTCACGATTCTGGCTGTGTTATTTTGGTTTCATTGATCTACTATTACAGTTTTCATTACTATTTTCAGTTATGAATTAGTTTTTATTTTTTTATATACTCAATTTTAATTTTAGTTAAGGTGATTTTGAATAAATGGCAGAATTAATGATTTTGTTCTGATTTTTTTCATTTTCATTAGTTTTTGTTTATGTAGTTTTTTCATTCTTTTTTTATTTTAGTTTTCATTATTTCAGTAGTTCAAGATAAACTAAATGAAAGTGTGGAAATGTGCCGTTGGCAACTAGGTGACAAAAATATTTGTTAAACATTTGCTTTATTTCAAGTAACAACATTTTTATGCTTTTAGTTTTGGTACCTGGCAGTCTTTGTTGTGCTGCTGTCGCAGTGTGTTCATCTGTGTTTGTGTGCGTGTGTGTAGCGTTTTCTCCTCCTGAATCTGCTGCGTGAGTCTGCGCAGTTCAGCTGCAGCGTCTGCGACACACGCCCGCAGCCGCTTCACCTCTTCATTCACACACACACTGCGTTTCTCACACTCCTGCAGACAGACAGAAAGACGATCACTTCATCTGAAACTGAACTCTGTGTCGCTCTGAGGTTTCCTTCAGGACATCAGGATATAAAGCGTCCACTCGTCCAGATCCTGAATCATCTCAGCCCGTCAGCAGAACAATGACAAACACACACCTGGATGTTCCTCTGGAGATCAGTGATGGATTCATCCTTCTGTCTGACCTCGTCATTCAACTTCTGCATCACGATCACAGATTCCTGCAACTACAAACACACATTCACAAATTACACACAGTAAAAGAATCCTTAAAGAAAGACACTTCAGGTGATTATTCAAGCTGATGACCATTATTACAAATTGCAAACATTTTTTTGTATTACAAGTTGCTTAAATATGCAAACGATGCATTATCTAATTAAATATGTGCTTACTTGTATACATTTCCAGAACATAAATCTGAACACTGGATAAATGCAGATTCAAAATTATTCTTTGATTTTGTTGACATATTAGAGTTAAAGTTTTTTACTGAGGGGATTTTGGATTTCTCTTTTTATCGCTCCATAAATCAGAAAATACTGTCGACAGCCAGAAAAAAATACATTTTCTCCATGTTTTTAGGAATTAAACCAGTGTGAATGATATATGAACAAACCCCTCAGTAAATATCTTCAGAACACAGTCAGGAATAAACCTCTAAATTTTGGTTTATCCAAGTGCTGCTGAAGTGGAGGAAAAAACTCATTTAAAAACATACGGCCATTAAAGATATGTACTGTAATTGAAATCTACAGATGCAAATAGATAAAGCGCATTATAATAAAAACTATAAAAGTGTAATTTGGATGTTTTCTCTCCACTAGTCTGAAACAACACTTTATGAAAATCCAGTGCAACTTGCCTTAAGAAATGTTAAAAATTGAAGAAACTGAGATTTTTAAGTTCTCTCAACTATCATCTTAATAGTCAAGTCAAATTTATTTGTATAGTACTTTCCACAATACACAATGTTTCAAAGCAGCTTTAAATAAAAACATTTTATAAATGCATACTGTATAATATAATTTAATAATCACCCTCAGTAACTCTTTGTTTTGTCAATTAGACTTTGTTGAAGCGCCTCATTCAGCCAATCAATTCACCAAAGCCTCCACAGATTTTGTGTTGTTGTAGTAATTAGTAACACACTAAACTGATCGATCATTCTGGTGTCTGTACATATAATTTATAAGTGATGTGAACTTTCTGAAGGAGCTAACATTTATATTTTATTAATTAAAGTTGCCACAGAACTGCAGTATTCATCACAAATGTCATGTTCTATTCCAAGTTGAGACGTCAGCGGCAAACACTAAACTGTTCACATTAAAACGTTTACATTATTTATGTGTGAGCTCAAGAACATCCAAATAAAGTTCATGAGCTCATGCATTGTGTTCAGGAGAAAATCCAGCAAAATCTTTGTCAAAATGTGGAAAATGTGTTCTGTGTGAACCGGCTCATATGGTGCACGCAAATATTGTCAAAATAATATCTGACTTCCAAAAAAAAAAAAATGATACAGACAAATGTGCAAGAAAATATTTTTCAAAATCGTACATAAAAATCAAAATTGCAATATTGAAAAAAAAATTGCAAAAAATTGAGATATTGTGATAGTATTTTTATCCATATCGCACAGCCCTAATATAAACTTGCAAATGTGAGAAAAAGCCATAATTGTGAGATAAAAAGTCGCAATTACTTTTTCATTTTTTTATTCCGTGGCGGAAAAAAACGATTTGCAAAAATGTAAACTCAGAATTCTGTCGAAAAACAGTCATAATTGTGAGATAAAATGTCGCAATTAATTGTTCATTTTTTATTCCATAGCGAAAAAAACTGCAAGATATAAAGCAAAAACGAATTAAAAACTTGCAATTACTTTAAAAAAGTTTATTCCGTGGCGGAAAAAAATGAATTGCGAGATGTGAACTCAGAATTCTACAAAAAAGTCATAATTTTGTGATTAAAAAGTCACAATTCATTTTTTATGTTTTATTCCACAGCAAAAAAATGCCCCAATAATTGTGAGATTAAAAGTCCCAATGCCCCATTCTATTCCAAGTTGGGACTTCAGCGGCAAACACTAAACTGTTCACATTAAAACGTTTGCATTATTTATGTGTGAGCTCAAGAATCCAGCAAAATCTTTAAAAAAATAATCAAAATATACAGTATTATTTGCATAAGCGCAACACTTTAAATCATATTTTGCGTGTGTGTAGTTTGTACCTGTGTGTTGTAGTTGTGGAGAGTTCGCTGCAAGAGGTCCATTAGAGCAGATGCATCGTGTTTACATTCTTCCCCTACACACACACACACACACACACACACACACACACACACACACACGTGTAAAATGCCTTCAAGTCAAGCTGCATTTATTTTATAAAGCGCTTTATACAATACAGAGTGCTTCAAAGCAGCTTCACAGTAATAAGCAGGAAAGTTGCTTTTAAAAGTATTGCGTTACAATATTGTGTCACTCCTTAAAAATAACAAATTAAATTATATAGCTAGTTATTTTACGGGAAGTAATGCGTTGTTACTTTTCCTCACCTGTCTGAGGATCTGTGTTGTGAGTGTGTGTCGCCCCCTGCTGCTGACACTGCTGCAGCACCTGATCCATATCGCTCAGCAGACCGTCATACGACTCCTGCGCGCAGACAAGAGCCTCCTGCACCTGCAACACAGAGTTCAGAACCAACAAACATCACATGACAAATGAGGGGGTCATCTACTTGAAACTGCAGCATAATACATTAAAACTGCGACAGCTGGATGTGAGAGAATCAAATCAAAATGCACCATAAACAATATAAACATGTATTGGCAGGCGTAAGAGAGATTACCCGGCTGTTTTCCTGTTGTCTCTCTGCCCACAGTTTCTCCTGCTCCTGCAGTTTGACCGACAGCTTAACTGACTCCGCCCTTTCCTGCTCTAACTGACCGGTCAGCTCAGCAGAAGCAGCCTTTTCATGATCCAGCTGACCAATCAGATCCGTTTTCATGGTCAAGAAGTCCTTCTCCAACCTGAACATATCACGAACATAAAATCTCATTCCAAATACAAACATTACAACAGTCAGAAGAAAAAAAAACACTTCATACGTCACTATAATCAACAATAAAACTATCAAATTACTTTTACTTATAATCACTTTACCATCATTCTGTTGCTCACAGACGATACTTTTTTACTTTTTTCAGCGAGAATAACTCTGCTCTAGTGACAGTGTTCCGATGACAAGCCCTGCGTTTGATCTTACTGGGTGAGTTTCTGGCTCATGTCATGTGATTTGTCTCTCTCGTGAGCGTTTGCTCGCTCCACCTCCCCGAACTTCTGCTTCCAGAGCTCTAGACTGGACGTGACCTCAGCGTGACCTTTCTTCTCCACCTCCAGAGCGTCTTCCAGATCTCTCATCCTCATCTGCGCACACACACACACACACACACACACACACACACACACACACACACACACACACAGATGAGCGGGACACTGCCGGTGTGACTGCATGTGTTCGTTCATAAACACACGTGTGTTACCTGGATGATCTCAGAGCTGAATTTAGTCTGCAGATGTGCGGTGCGTTCAGACTCCACGCTCTGCTCCAGATCCTTCAGCCTCTGCAGAGCTGACTGCACACACACACACACACACACACACACACACACGTTGTGTTTTCATGTTTTGTGGGGACTTTCCATAGGTGTAATGGTTTTTATACTGTACAAACTGTACATTCTGCCCCCCCACCCCTAAACTTGACCCTCACAGAAAATGTTCTGCTAGTTTAGATTTTCAAAAAAGATAATTCTGTATGATTTATAAGCTTGTTTCTTAGTGGGGAGCAACAAAATGTCCCACAATGTCAAGATTTACTGGTTTTACTTGCGTTGTGGGGACATTTGGTCCCCACAATGTAAGGAAAACAAGTACTCACACACACACACACTCACACTCACTATCATACATCTGTCCAAATCAGGTGCAAAACAGTCATATTCACTGTATATTGTATGCAAAAGTGTATATATATATATATATACATATTTGTTGTTTTTAATGACCCTACTATATATAAATATATATACAGTATATTGTACAGTAAATTATAAATAATATATACGCAATATATATATATATATATCATGTGCCATGATCTACTGCTCCAGATAGCAGCTTTGACCATCAAAAACCATAAATGTGACTCAAATCCTGACGCTGACCTCCAGATCAGAGCGTAGTTTCTGTTCTCTCTCGGTGCTGCGGTTCAGCTCTGCTGATTTGTGCTTCAGTTTCTCTGCATCTTTCTCTCCATCTCTCTTCATTCTCTCCATTTCACATTTCAGTTTATGTAGAGTGTCATTCTGTTCCTGTTAACACAAAAACAGTCACGACCATAGACCATAAATGAAGGATGGATGGATAGATGGATAAATGTGTGGATGGTTGGATGGACGGACGGATGGACAGACCTGTATCAGTGTCTCTAGTTGTCTCTTTTGGACCTGCAGCTGGTCGTTCTCAGCATTTGCGCTGAGCAGCAGACGGTCTCTCTCGCGCAGCTCCGTCTGGAGGCCCTGCAGGTCGTCCTCACGCGCCTGCTGCGTTATCTCTAAAGATCTCTGTAGATCTGACACTCTCTGACGCAGCTCTGAGCTGAGGACTACACACACACACACACACACACACACACACACACACACACACATACACACACACACACACACACACACACACACACACACACACACACACACACATACACACACACACACACACACACACACACACACACACATACACACATACACACACATACATACATACACATACACAAACACACATACACACACACACATACATACACACATACACACACACATACACACACACACACACACACACACACATACACACACATACACACACATACACACACATACACACACATACACACAAACACACATACACACATACACACACATACATACATACACATACACAAACACACATACACACACACACATACATACACACATACACACACACATACACACACACACACACACACACACACACACACACACACACACACACACAGTCAGTATCACTCTATTTCCACACGAACACTTGATGAGGCGCGTCTCAAACAACCAACCAAATTTTGTTTTTATTATCTTGGCATTTGTTAACTGTCAGCCATGTTTTGATCAAAGATCTGAACTGAAACGGTTGTATTTTGTGAATGCTTTGGAATACGGAGATAAGGTCTGTCTCTCACTGCAGAAGCACTTCAAAAAATGAAAGTTGCAGTTAATGAACATTAGTCATGTGATGACTTTATGTCTGTAACACACACACACACACACACACACACACACACACACACACACACACACCGTCCAGCCTGTGATTGTGTTTCCTCAAGTCCTTCATCTTCTCCTCGGTGTTTCTCCTCTCCGCCGCCGCGTCTCTCCTCACCACGGCAACATCGTACTCCAGCGTCTGCCGCTGCGCCTCCCCGCGCTCCACCTGCGCCCGTAACCGGGTCACCTGCGCCTCATACCGCGACACCTGCAGGGACGGATACGACACGTGAACGACACGACGAGAGCATTACAAACTCATTTCTGCACTGAAGTCGTGTTTAATTCAGCATCTTCACACACTGAAAACATGAGGGTTCTGATCACGTCTACCTTCAGCACAATGACCGTCACTTTGAACGAGCGCGTCAGTGAAACAGAGCAGGTGTGTTTGTACCTCTTCATTGTGTTTGGAAGTGAAATCCAGTTTGTCTTTTTCCAGCTGGTTGATTTTCCACCTCAGCTCCGCCGCGAGAGCTTCATCGCCCGCCGGTCTCTCGCCGACCCGACCGTCTCTGAGCCTGAGAACACAGCGCTGTGAGGACACACACTTACCAACACTGAACAACTACACAAATCATGCTTTGGTAAACTGTAATGAAATTATGACATACTGAATCAAAACTACGGCATAAAAAATCTAAATTATATGACATGCTAAATCAAAATTATAAGATTAAAAGTAGAAATTATGACAAACTAAGTCAAAGTTATGATTAAAAATCAAAATTAAGACAAAAAGTCACAATTATGACTTAAGTGAGGCATAATTATAACATTCTAAGTAAAGTTCTCATTTACAATGTCAGAATTATGGCATAAAATGTAGAAATTGACATACTAAATCGAAAGTATGATAAAAAGTAAAAATTATGACATAAATCCAAATTAAGTCCAAATACTTGTATAAAACTATAAAATTTTGACATACTAAATCAAAACTACAGCATAAAAAGTCAAAATTACATGACATGCTGAGTCAAAATTATGAGATAAAAAGTAGAAATTATGCCAAAAAGTCAAAATTGTGGCAAAGTCGAAATTATGACTTAAGTGAATCATAATTATGACAATAAAATGACAAAATAATGACAAAAGTTGAAAATTATGACATACTAAGTAAAACTTAGGACTAAAAATGTCAATTATAGAATAAAATGTTGAAATTTTGACAAAACGTAAGAACTATGACATACTAAATCAAAACTACAAGAAAAATTCCAAATTATGATATACTAAGTAAAAGTTCAGACTTAAAAAGTAACTATATAAAAGTAATAACAATAATATACTTATGGCATAAAATATCAAAAGTTTAACATACAAAGTCGAAATTATGACATACTAATTACGGCATGAAAAGTCACAAAAATGACATACAAAGTCAAAATGACAGTCATCATTAAGAGATGAAAAGATGAAATGACTTTAAAAGTCAAAATTATGATATACTAAATTGAAATTATGAGATAAAATTTGAAATTATTACCCAAGAACTCATAATTAAGTCGCTTTGGATAAAAGCATCTGCCAAACGAATAAATGTAAATAATTACGACACAGAAAGTCATGTCATAATTAAGATTTACTAAAGCATGATTTTTTTTTCTTTTAATGTAGTGGAATATGATTCTTCCATCAAAGTCCCTGAAGTCTGTGGCTATGAACCTGATCTCCTCCTGCGGGATCTGAGCGGACGGGGCGACGGCCGGCGGGTGAGACGCCCTCAGGGTGGAGACGGGGCGGCTGGACTCTTTTCGTCTGGCTCGACTGCCACGGCGCGGCCGGACGGCGGGCGACTCAGTGGGCATGAGCTCGACCTGACCTCACAGATCTGAGATCTGCAAAACAAGTGACATTAAACACTGGATCCCAAAGCACTTTATCACAAACAAACGGTTTAAAATAAGAACATCTACAACAAAATACACTCATGTTTCACATGGATTTACAAAGTACCTATAAAGACAGAAGGAGAAACATAAAGAAATATCATTATGAAACAATTACGGAATATTATGTATTAATATAACAAAGAAAACCGGTTTAGAGATGCATTTAAATATAAATCTCGCAAAAATATGGCAATTTGACAAAAACTACAATTTATATACACGCAAAATAACACATAAATCACATGATACACAGTGATTATTCTACGAAAACTCAAATCAAACTAAATTAAATTAACTTGTTTGTTTCTAAAAGCGATAAACGGTCAATTCAGAATAACATTAGTAAAACTAAACACCGACCCACCAGTAACGGGCCTGTTGCGCTCGTGTGTCCGAGTTCCGTGAAATATTACAGTGAAACGACATTAAAATGGTTAAATCCGTGTACTTGTAAACACTCCTCAGAGTCTGTTTGAATCTGACGCCATGTTCCTCCTCACCATGACAACAACGATACACGAAAAACCCCGCGAAACATTGATGAAAACATGTCTCGCGCGCGTTTCACTTTGAAAATGATACTTTACGTGTTTTTTATTTCGCTAAATGACTAAATAAAGCGTTAAAATATTTTAAACATTTTATTTTACCGCTTCCTGCCGCGGAATTTAACTCTTTAACTACCGATGTTGACAAACTGACGAAATTTTAGTTTTTCAATCCGCGAAATTAATTTTAAATTTGTACGTGATTAAACAGAACACAGAGTATCTGATAATTAGGCTTAAATTTGTGACGAAATCCGTGTTATTAATTATATTTAGAATAATTATAAACCCGCCCGCCCCTCTCGGCGCGGTGGTATATTCCGCGCGCGCGGTGAGCGGGACCCGGACTGAACTACTGCGCCGGCGCTGAGGGGAGACGCTACTCTCCATGTCCTTTCATTCATCGCGTGATCATATTTTTAATTGTTAGCGATTTTTTCTATTTTGCTTTTAAGTGAAAGTGTTTCTAAAATAGCCTTTGAATAAGTAGATATGCAGAAGGGAGTGAAGGTGAGTTCGTCAACAAACAGCGGGCTTGTGTTAGCCTCAGCTAGCTAAACACGGCTATCATGTTATTTACTGAAGTGTCGATAGCAATGAAATGATAATTATGGTTTTGCAAATGCAAATTAATGTCCGTGAGGCTGATGTACTGTGTGTCAGAGCAGTCTGTGCGGGTGAGGTGTTTTGTTTGTTGTTTTTGTATTAATTAACCCTTTTGTTTTCTCAGATGAAGATGACATCTGACCAGAACACGGACGGGTTTATTTCGGGTGATATAGTGTTCGCTAAGATGAAGGGTTATCCTTTCTGGCCCGCCAGAGTGAGTTGATGTCCAGCAGAGGCTCGTGTTCTTGAGGTCAGCTGAACTCTGACTGTTGTTTTGTTTGTCTCTCAGATTGCTGAAGGAAAAGCCCCGAAAAATAAGATCCCCATCTTCTTTTATGGAACACACTCAACGTAAGTGAATCAAACACACACAACAAAACACACACCCTTCATTAACCCAGAGATCTGCCTCGATCTCCAAACTATAATGCAGAAATCTATATCTTATGTGCTCAACATTTCATCTTAAAGGGTTAATTCACCCTAAAACTGAGTCTTCAGTCATGAGTTCCTCTCCCTCATGTCCTTCGTTCATCTTCAGACACAAATGAAGATGTTTTTGATGAGGTTTATGACTCCATAGATCAATATAATCAACACTTTCAAGGTCCAGAAAGGAAGTAAAGACATGATTAAAACAGTCACGTGATGCAGTGGATCAAGAGACCAGAACACTTTCTGTGAGCAAAAATAACTTTATTTAACAGTTTCATCACTCCTGTCATCCTGCGACGCTGAATTCTGTTGCAGCGCGTCCGTGTTCACGTCTGAACGCTGCCTCAGTCTGTCATAAATTCAACCTTTTGTCAGAATTTAGTCTTTTTTTGTCAATTTCGACTTTTTTTCATGTCTCTTCGTCATAACTTTCACCTGGTAGGTCATTATTTTCTACTTTTAGACATAATTGCATTATTTTTTTTGTCAATTTTGACTTTTTGTCATATTTTGTCTTTTTGTCATAACTTTGATTTAGTATGTCTTTATTTTCTACTTTTTGTCATATCCATTTTTTTGTCGAGTTTGACTTTTTGTCACAATTTCCACTTTGTCAATATTAACTTTGTCAATTTTGGCTTAGTCTGTCAGTTTTGACTGTCATCATTTCAACTTTTTATCATAATTTTGACTTTTTGTCATAATTTCAGCTTTGTAATAATTTCTACTTTTTGTCAGAATATCTACCTAGTATCTCATTATTTTTTACTTTTAGTCAATTTCGACTTTTTGTTAATTTAGTCTGTCATAACTTTGATTGTCATTATTTTCTACTTTTTGTCATTAAGGTTTTTTGACCTGTCAAATTTTAGCTGTTAATTTTGGCTAAATGTGTAAGTTTTGACTGTCATAATTTCTCTTTTTTTTTGTCAATTTCGACTTTTTTTCACGTCTCTTCGTCATAACTTTGACCTGGTAGGTCATTATTTTCTACTCTTAGTCATTTAATTTTCTTTTTTGATTTTGAATTTTTGCCATAATTTCAGTTTAGTATGTCATAATTTCAACTTTGTGTCAATATTAACTTTGTCAATTTTGGCTTAGTCTGTCAGTTTTGACTCATAATTTCTACTTTTTGTCAGAATATCTACCTAGTATCTCATTATTTTTTACTTTTAGTCAATTTCATTTTTTTGTCAATTTTGACTTTAATTTAATCTTTGTCATAACTTTAATTTAGTATGTCATTATTTTCTACTTTTTGTCATTAAGTTTTTTTGACTTTGTCAACTTTTAACTGTCAATTTTGGCTAAATATGTAAGTTTTGACTGTCATAATTTAAACTTTTTATCATAATTTTGACTTTTTTGTCAGAATTTTGACTTGTCATTATTTTTATTTTTTGTCATAATTCTGACTTATGTACTCATTTCATTTAGGTGTTTTATAATTTCAGCTCATAATTATGACTTGGTGTGTCATATAATTTTGACTTTTTATGCCTTCGTTTAGTCTGTCATAATTTAGGATATAAAAATGAGAACACAAAGTTAGATTAAAAGTAGTTCGCACCACTAACAGCACCAAGATCATGTGATTTATTCCCAAGAAAAGCTCAAACCGCTTCATCAATAGATTCACGCCAAACACGTAAATGTCAAATGCAAAAATTCAGTTTATTTCTGACCTGATATCTGGATACTGATCTCACACGAGATCATGTTTGAAACATTTAACATTGTCTCTTGCTCTCTCGTGATAACGTTGTGTTCTGAACATCTCCAGAACGTTTCTCTTCCCCAAAGACATCGTCCCCTACTGGCCAAACAAAGAGAAGTACGGCCGGCCCATCAAAAGGGGCGGGTTTGAGGAGGGCATGTGGGAGATCGAGAACGACCCGGGCGTGGGCCTCAGAGGTCAAAAGGTCAGTGATTTTCAATGATAACGATAAAAATATTTCCAAATGGACAGAATAGCAGAGTCCACACCTCAACTAAACAACAGAGAATGATTTAATGCTGAGTTTTTCCAGTTGATGAATAATACAGACATTAACAGCCAATCAGAATCCATCCTGCATTTAAAGCGACAGACGCCGAAACCGCAGCGCTCATAAAACACAGAACGATATCAGAGCACTGTTCCTCATGGGCTTTGTGTTTCCCACAGAAAGCAGCGCTGGTGAAGCGACTGTCGGAGAGGCGACCGAGACCGAAAGACGTGAAGAAGAAAGCAGAAAATCAGAGCGACGCTAAGAGCCAGCCTGGACCGCGTAAAGATTCGGTGACGAAGGGCGATTCGAAAGCAGCGACGCCACGTAGCAGAGAAACTCAGAGCAAAACAAAGTCTGAATCGATCAAGTCGACGCATGATAAAACGTCTGACACCCGGTCGACGCGCTCCAGAGATTCAGCGGCGGAGATCGTCCCGCCTGACGAAACACGGACGGCCGACGTCGCGCCTGCGCGGAGACTGACGGCGCTCGGGGCAGGAAGGAGGATGCTGCCGTCCAGGAAGATCATTTTAACAAGACGAGCCGCGGCGGCAAAGACACTTTCCGCTCGCAGTAAACACGTACTGAATAGAAAAATCGTTTCAACTGCGAAGAAACGGATGGATGCTAACAATCGCCGAAAGGTGTGTGTGTGTGTGTGTGTGTGTGTGTGTGTGTGTGTGTGTGTGTGTGTGTGTGTGTGTGGGGTGCCGTTCTCATCCCATCTGAGCGGTTTGTGTGAGAATGTGAGTGGCTGATATTGTGTGTGTTGTTTTGAAATCATTCAGCCCCTGAGGATCACGCGCTCAACTGCAGACCTGACCCAGACCGCAGATGACATCACCGCCGCGCCGGTCAGGACGCCCGCGCTGAAGCGCAAACGCTCGCACGCCGACTCTGACGTGAGACGGGAAGGAGCTCTGAAGGAAGACACGCCTGTTCCTCTTCCGGTGACGCGCAGTTCCGCCCCCTCCAGCCCCGCAGGTGATCTAGCTAGCAACATGCAGAAACATGCTAACAATGCTAAATCATGTTAGCAACTTGTAAAAAATGTATAGCAATGTGTTAAATCACATTAAAACATGCTAACAATGCTAAATCATGTTAGCAACTTGTAAAAAAAAATGTATTGCAACGTGTTAAATCACATTAAAACATGCTAACAATGCTAAATCATATTAGCAACTTGTAAAAAATGTATAGCAATGTGTTAAATCACATTAAAACATGCTAACAATGCTAAATCATATTAGCAACTTGTAAAAAATGTATAGCAATGTGTTAAATCACATTAAAACATGCTAACAATGCTAAATCATATTAGCAACTTGTAAAAAATGTATAGCAACGTGTTAAATCACAGTAAAACATGCTAACAATGCTAAACCATGTTAGCAACTTGTAAAAAATGTATAGCAACGTGTTAAATCACATTAAAACATGCTAACAATGCTAAATCACATTAAAACATGCTAACAATGCTAAATTGTGTAATCACAACATGTTAAAAGGCGTTAACAATGTTAAAAATGACTAAATGTTAAATCATGCTAGCAACATGTTAGCAATGTGTTAAATCACGTTAGAAAGATGCTATCATGGTAAACCATCTTAACAAAATGTTAAACGTGTTAAATACGTGCTAAATAATGCTAGCAACATTTAAAACATTGTTAGCAATGTGCTAGAACATGTTAATAACGTTTCATTGACCCAAATCTTCAAACTTTTCAGTTATTTCAAACTTTCAGACAAAACTTTATCAGTCCAACACCATCAACGTTTGTCATCAAACTTTACTCGTCAAATTTTAGAACAATTGGAATATTTTAATATATTGATTTGGACTAGCTACGGCTCCCCTGCAATACCGCTGCGATCCACCGGGGGCCGCGAAACACTGCTTTAGATTTCATTTTCACACCTTGCTTTTCGAAATCGTAAAATCGGTCTAATATTACTATCTGTATCCCTAAATAAAAGTAATGTTGTTATTATTATGATAATTTCAGTCCATAAATAATATAAGTATAGATTTTTTTTTTTAAAATATATAATAAAAAAAATTAAATTTAATAAAGAAATATGAAAAGCATCCATTATTCATTCGTATGTTATTGTTTGTTCGCTCTGAAGCCGATGGAAGTGATTTTCAGGTTTAAACATTTGGAAAGAAAAATTGAAGAACAATTTTCAAAAAATTGGAAAAAACTAGAAATTGGAAAAATTAAATTGGTTTGCCAGAAAATTCCGTCATTGGTGAACGAGTTAATACACATTCCAGCATTATTATGTGAGTTATTAAAGCTGCTCTATGAAAGATGTGAAATTATAGTATGGTGTCCCGATTCTGTGTCCCTATAAAAAGTGATATTTTTTCCCAATTTTTGCCACATCACACTACAGAAGTGTAATGAGAAGTTGTGGATGTCGTTTATCATCAGGCTCAAAGAGGAAGCGGCTCACAGAAGAGCAGACGTCCGTCCCAGAAGAACCGGAGAAGAACGAGGTCAAGAACATGAACACGCAAGATGAGGATGACCAGACGCGGAGTGAACCCGAGGAGGTGAAGAGCGACGCTCTGAGTGTGTCCGAGAAACGGGAAGAGACCAAAGAGGAGAAAAACCCGAGAGGTGAAGAGGTGAGAGCGGACGGGAGCGCCGGAGGAGGATCCGTGCGGAGCGGGAGCGAGCTGACGTCTCTCTGTGTGTCTCTCTCGTAGAGGAGTAAGATCCTGGCGGAGAAGAGGCAGAGCGTGCTGAAGTCCCTGCAGGGATTGGTCACGTCCACCCGGGGAAAGACGCCGTCCGGCGCCGAGCAAACCGCTCCACACGAGGAGCCGCAGAAACGGCCCGAGAGGAGCCGCGGCGTCAGGAGCGAGAACCGCAGCCCCGTGAGACCCGCTGAAGACCAGAAGAAGGAAACGGAGCAGAACGGAGAGCATGGCAGCAGGAACACAGAGTGAGTGAGATCGGCACCGGCTCTGTGAATGTGGCTGACGCTTTACAGGAGGTTCATCCTGAAGCCTGAGAATGAGAACTTCAACCATGACGTTCTGATAATCGTTCTAACTCTGAGAAAATGGTCTACACCACAACTATAACAATAATATAGTTTTAATAATTGACCCTTCTCAAAGCCCCGCCCCCTTTAGTTACTGTTGCTATGCGCTCTCACGCCACACATCATGTTCTCACGCAGTGGAGCAAAGAGACACTGACAACACATGAAACAGTTTCATATTTAAAATAGAAGTTGAATCAATAAATAGCGTGTAGTGTGTGTTTAATGTGTGGTGACAGATCGCTGTAGCTCCTCGATCATCTCTTCATACTAGTTCATTTATAGCATCAAATAAACATGAATGAACATCAGAAGGAATGTTGTTTCAAGACGTGATTCAAGTTCACCAACGTTCATCTACTAACTCCACTGACCGCTTTGATGACAAAATGGCGGATTCAGGGTGATGATTGGTCAGATCGCCTGTCAATCAAACTGTTTGCGAAGGGTCAATTGTCCTAACTGTAACACGGCGTCTTTTCCATGTCAATCGAGTTTTTGTTCTAACCAGCGACGACAGTGATACACAATGACTCTGTTTCAGAAACGGTTTCTCTTACTGTAATGTCGCTGCTGGAAGCAACAACGGCTAAATCAGCTCAGATCTTGAAAATAAACTCCGCCCACACGCTCTTCTGATTGGCTGTGACTTTGGATTGATTTGGTTGCGAGTGCAGAAAGACGTGGTTAGGACCAAAACTCGGATTAACGTGGAAAAGATGCTTTTATTGCGTCACGTCTGATCAGTTGTGTTTTTACAGACAGCAGAACAACACCAGCAGAGAGGAAGAGTGCAAAGGTGAGACACACACATCACACTGAAACACTGTGTCGACACGTGTGTGTGTGTGTGGATCTCTAACTGTGTGTGTGTGTGTGTGGATCTCTAACTGTGTGTGTGTGTGTGTGTGTGTGTGTGTGTGGATCTCTAACTGTGTGTGTGTGTGTGTGTGTGTGTGTGTGTGTGTGGATCTCTAACTGTGTGTGTGTGTGTGTGTGTGTGTGTGGATCTCTAACTGTGTGTGTGTGTGTGTGTGTGTTTCAGCTCCTTCTCTGTCCGTCACAGACTCGTTGCTCTACCGGCTGCACGGTGACATCAGAATCTCAATGACGCTCGACAATCCCGTATGAACCCGTTTCATATCGTCTATAAATGAATCGTTTTGTTTGGGGTTCAGTGTCATTAATGTCCGTCTCTCTCTCAGGACGTCAGTAAGTGTTTGTTGGCTCTGGACGAGTTGAGCACCGTTCCCGTCTCGTCTCGAAACATCCAGAACCACAGCGAGCTCATCGACACGCTCAGAAAGGTAAAGCACGGCTCACTCTCTCTGCTCCGTCTCGACACCGCAGCGGGCGTAACACATGCGTTTGTGCCGTCAGATGCGATGGTTTCGAGGCAGCGAGGCGATCATGTTTAAAGCCTCCATGCTGTATCATCGCTTTAAGAACATCTACCTCATCGGAGACACGGACGAGACTCTGAGTCCGGAGTACATTGACGCGCTGCAGCAGGAGAGGGAGAGCGATGAGCGGCAGACGGACGCCGGATCAGGTAATGACGCGCTGTTCCTGGAAGCCTCGTGTTGTGGTTTATTACACAGGAACAGTAATGGACTGTTGATTTAACATCTCTCTGCTCATTCCCTCGATAATCTGTCTCCATCAGCATATCCACACAAAACTGCTCGTTTTCAAACATTTTTATTAACAGTGCTGATATATTAAAGGGGTGGTTGATTATGATTTGACTTTTTCAGTCAGTGTGTAATGTTGCTGTTTGATCATAAACGACATCTGTGAAGTTACGACGCTCAAAGTTCAATGAAAAGAGATTTTCTTTTACAGAAATCTGTTTTTAAATGGCTGGTAGGAACTACAACGAACTTCTTCCTGTGTTAGTGACATCACTAACCCCAAAATTTACATAAACTCCACCCCCGAGAACACTCATCAAAGGGGGCGGGGCCATGTCGGGCTGCTTTAGAGAAGAGGAAGAGTTGTTGTAGTCGAGTGTTGTTGATGCCGTCATTTTACGCCGGACTGCTTCACAAACGAGGGTCGATGAACGTGACGACACATGCTAGTGATGAGTTGATCAACTCCACAGCAACTACATCAATTTATCCACTAACCGTTCAGAAACGTCTTCCTGAGTCTCTCCATCAGTTTGAACACTTTCCTCATTTTGTCTGCGTGAGATTCTCCAGCTTTGTTGTTGTTGAGCTGTTAAAGCTCCGCCCTCTTCTGGAGCAGCAGCTCATTTGCATTTAAAGGGACACACACAAAAAGGCGTGTTTTTGCTCACACCCAAATAGAGGCGAATTTGACAAGCGATAATAAATGATCTGTGGAGGTTTTTGAGCTGAAACTTCACTGGAGACACCAGAGACTGAGATTACATCTTGTGAACGGGGCATTATAGATCTCCTTTAAGTTACCCATGATTCATTGTGTGACTCCAGAACTTTCAAGAACAGGATGCTCTTTAAAAAGCACATGAATTCTTGTTTTTATAGCCTTTTAAATGTGTTTTATGTTTTCCTCAAATTCAGTTTTTCCCCCTTTTTTTTTTTTTTGCATTCCATTTTTATTATTATTATTATTTAAAAAAAAAAATTCTGGTCTCCAATTATATTTTAGTAATTAAAGGCATGTCTAATGAATTAAAATTATAATAACATTTTTATTTAGGGGTCTATGAAATGTTTTTTCAAAAACTAAAGTTTCCCAAATTCTGTTTCCATTTAAATTTTTCTGGATTCCATTTTAATGGTTTATAAAACCTTAATAATCAAAAAATTATGATTTATTGATCTTTAACAACTTAATTTATTACATTTATTTACAGTAATGTGTTTAAGTGTGCAGCAATACTGTTGATTTATTCATCCAAAAATTGCCAGTTTGTGTTATACAGCAGATTCCAGTTTTATGACTCGATTCTGTCCGCGTTTTCCACATTACCCAAATAATACGGCCCTATTCTTGGTTTGATGTTTTTTAGAATTGTAATAAAGTTTAATATTAATTTATAGTCTGAATTAATTAATTCAGTTAATGGATTTCATGTTAGTTTGCCCGTATTATGCCCTCAAACTCTTTGTTTTGTCTTACTGAATGTTGGGTTTTTTTTTTTGTTTTTTTTTTCCCTCATCTCCTCCATTGTGCAGCTCCTCTCTTCCCAGTCTGTCAGTAACGCTCTGTTTACTTCCTGTCTCTATGAAGCCCCTCCTTCTGAAAAGCACACTGTGCTCTGATTGGTCGGCTGGAGCGGTGTGTTGTGATTGGTGTTTGGGAAATGTCCCGCCCCTCACCATAACCGCCAGTTTCAACACACTACTAACTAACTCAAGCAGGCCCCGCCCCTTTATTCTGCTCATGAATTATTTAAATGAGGAATATTGTGAAGAAAACTCAAGATGGAGGCGTTTCAGGAGTTCAGAAACACTGATATAGAGAAGAACTCCCGCCTTTTTCATGATCAAACATCAACGTCACACACGATGATGTAATAAAGCAGAATATTTGCTCTTTGATGTTTATAGTGTGTGTGTGTGTGTGTTCAGTTATCAGTCCGACGGGAGAGCCTCGAGATACGAAACAAGCGCCTCAAACCACTGAACACGTGCCTCGCAGGTATGACATCATCATGACATCATCTTACACACGTGTTAATTCTCACTGTTTGTTTTCTGGTAATGACCGTGGTTCTGTTTTCAGCGCGGCCGTCGAGGACCGGAGCTGACCTGAGGAAACCGCCCGAGTGTTTTTAACCATGTTTGTGTTGTTGCTCCGGAATCTGGAGAGAGAGAGAGTTTTATCCAATCACCGTTGCAGTTATTTATTGGTGCTGAGATGAAGAGCTCGTGTAAATCCCTCGTTCCCCTCGCCGTCAGTGTTTCCAGAGCTCGCGCTGATGCTTTCAGGTCTTTTACTTGTCAGGTCACAGATTGATCTCAATGCGATGAAGATTAAACACACAGAAACTGATATTGCTCACGTTTGTTCATCCTGTCGGCTCACCATCATCAAACGAACGCCTTCACCTTTGATTTCACACGTTCAGATGTTGGTTTTGTGGTCGGCGTCGTGTGAACTCTGATCTGAAGTGTGAAGGTGATTCAGTGTCGACTGACAGGATCCAGATTTTATACGCCTTCTCTTTTATCACAGAGCATTAAATCACACATGAATCTCCAGCGGACTTTAGCTGTGTGTTTTACAGTCATTGTGACACTACAATTAAAGTGATTTGCCGTCTCATAATCTGTTAAAGAGTCTCGAACTGTTTGTAAGACATTAAAACAAGCATTAAAATGTTCAGGTGTGTGTGTGTGTGTACACAGGGCAGCTATATGATCGTCATCTAACAGTGTACAGGAACACTTTGAGTCGATCTGGACTCGTTCACATTGATCTGATCTGAATCCGGTGCTAACAGACGCTGTCTGTGTCATGAAAGCATTCTAGCGTCATCTGTCCCGCTCCGCTCACGCCCCTGATCTGTTCTGTTCTGTAAAGCACTTGCATGTGCTTCCAGTGTTGATGTTACAGTCAATATGATCCTGATCACATTAAACTGATCCTCAATACTTTTTGGTGCTGCTCGTGTTGTGATTTCGTCCGAATGAATGCGATCATTCGTTTCCAAAATCTGCATCTTGAGACATTTAGAAGTTAGTTTTTATTATTTAATACATTATTTTTCAGACTGATATAATTGTAGACAAAGGTCTCTTCTAATAAACCACGTTAGCAAAAGAAAAGAAAGATATTCAGAAATTGTTTTTTGTCTAAAAATGTACATTTATTCACTTCAGAACTTAATCTGTCAACTCCGTCAGACGCATTAAAAATCATGAAATCTTAATTTAATCCAACAACAGCGTAATGTATTAAATTATCTATTTGTGTTCAGTAAAGAAGCTAAGTGATAATAATTCTCTAATTTTTTTTTTTTTTTTTTTTTTGGGGGGGGGGGAGGTTACTAATAATCCAGTTCCTAAATTCCTTAATTCTCTACCCTCCTTTTTAATATTAAATGTATATAATCAATGTTATGTTTTAATATTTTAACAATGAATTGAAAAAAAGAATAAAACGTTTCTTTCAAAATTTACAAAAACCTTCACTTCAGTGTGAAATACTGAAATATTGACGGAGTTGACACATAATGACGGAGTTGACACATAATGACGGAGTTGACACATAATGACGGAGTTGACAAATACTGACGGAGTTGACACAATGACGGAGTTGACACAATGACGGAGTTGACACATAATGACGGAGTTGACACATAATGACGGAGTTGACACATAATGACGGAGTTGACACATAATGACGGAGTTGACAAATACTGACGGTGTTGACACAATGACGGAGTTGACAAATAATGACGGAGTTGATACATAATGACGGAGTTGACACATAATGACGGAGTTGACAAATAATGACGGAGTTGACACAATGACGGAGTTGACACAATGACGGAGTTGACACAATGACGGAGTTGACACAATGACGGAGTTGATCATAATGACGGAGTTGACAAATACTGACGGAGTTGACACAATGATGGAGTTGACACATAATGATGGAGTTGATACATAATGACGGTGTTGACACATAATGACGGAGTTGACACAATGACGGAGTTGACACATAATGACGGAGTTGACAAGTACTGACGGTGTTGACACAATGACGGAGTTGACACATAATGACGGAGTTGACAAATAATGACGGAGTTGATACATAATGATGGAGTTGACACATAATGACGGAGTTGATACATAATGACGGAGTTGACACATAATGACGGAGTTGACACAATGATGGAGTTGACACATAATGACGGAGTTGACACATAATGATGGAGTTGACACAATGACGGAGTTGACAAATACTGACGGAGTTGACACATAATGACGGAGTTGACACATAATGATGGAGTTGACACAATGACGGAGTTGACAAATACTGACGAGTTGACACAAGGATGGAGTTGACATAATGACGGAGTTGACACATAAGGATGGAGTTGACACAATGATGGAGTTGACACAATGACGGAGTTGACAAATACTGACGGTGTTGACACATAAGGACGGTGTTGACACAATGACGGAGTTGACACATAATGACGGAGTTGACACATAATGATGGAGTTGACACATAATGACGGAGTTGACACATAATGATGGAGTTGACAAATACTGACGGTGTTGACACATAAGGACGGTGTTGACACATAATGACGGAGTTGACACACAATGACGGAGTTGACACATAATGATGGAGTTGACACAATGACGGAGTTGACAAATACTGACGGAGTTGATACATAATGACGGAGTTGACACATAATGATGGAGTTGACACAATGACGGAGTTGACAAATACTGACGGTGTTGACACATAAGGACGGTGTTGACACATAATGACGGAGTTGACACACAATGACGGAGTTGACACATAATGATGGAGTTGACACAATGACGGAGTTGACAAATACTGACGGAGTTGATACATAATGACGGAGTTGACACATAATGACGGAGTTGACACACAATGACGGAGTTGACACATAATGATGGAGTTGACACAATGACGGAGTTGACAAATACTGACGGTGTTGACACATAAGGACGGTGTTGACACATAATGACGGAGTTGACACATAATGACGGAGTTGACACATAATGATGGAGTTGACACATAATGACGGAGTTGACACATAATGATGGAGTTGACAAATACTGACGGTGTTGACACATAAGGACGGTGTTGACACATAATGACGGAGTTGACACACAATGACGGAGTTGACACATAATGATGGAGTTGACACAATGACGGAGTTGACAAATACTGACGGAGTTGATACATAATGACGGAGTTGACACATAATGATGGAGTTGACACAATGACGGAGTTGACAAATACTGACGGTGTTGACACATAAGGACGGTGTTGACACATAATGACGGAGTTGACACACAATGACGGAGTTGACACATAATGATGGAGTTGACACAATGACGGAGTTGACAAATACTGACGGAGTTGATACATAATGACGGAGTTGACACATAATGACGGAGTTGACACACAATGACGGAGTTGACACATAATGATGGAGTTGACACAATGACGGAGTTGACAAATACTGACGGTGTTGACACATAAGGACGGTGTTGACACATAATGACGGAGTTGACACATAATGATGGAGTTGACAAAGGTCCAGCTGGGGCCAAATATACATTACATGTCAATAGAACCATGAAACAAAATTAGAATTCCCAATATGCAAAAACAAACAAACAAACAAAAAAACATTAAATCACATTATATAGACTTTGAGAGCACTTGTCAACCAGACATAAAACCTGACAACGTTGACAACTTTGAATCTCTCTCAGTTGTCGCTGCCTTAATGAACACATGAAAAATGCCAAGATTCATCTCACAACTATTTACAGAAACTACAACACTGGGATGACGGAGTTGAAGCTGTGACTGCAGAGAGTTCAACATTGTTTGTATAAAATATGAAAATATAAAACTTCCAGGACTGTGTCGTTCTGTGAGATCCACAATGAGCGGGAAATAGTAAGAGTTCCTCCGAGTTAAAGATGACATGACCTGATTTATGCAGAATTATACTGATCCAAAAGTGAGCACACAACTTTCATTATGGAAAATATTATTCAAGACTCACTTTTTGTATTTGATAAATTACAGATCTCTGCCTTTCAATTTAAATTTTATATATATATATATATATATATATATATATATATATTTGTTTTTTTTTTGTTTTTTTTTTAATTTGCTGCATTTTTAAACAATTTTACATTGTGACCCTGTATTTTCCGAGTATAGAGCATGTATTTAAACAATACTAACAAAATTATTTAAAAATAAAAGCAATTCATGTCCTGAGTATGCAGATGTCGTTTATACGGAACTTATTTTTATTTCGATGAATTTATTTTTAACCTAAAGAGGGCTTTTTATGCAAGACAAGTTTTGTCCCTTTTCTCAAGAATAAGCGATATAAAATTTATATCAACATTAATTGCGTGTGTTTATGATTAATAGTGAATCTGTCACTCTTTCCCGCGTTACGGTAATCGAGTATGTGCTCGCCGAATCCCACAACGGCTCCAGCTCATGAATTATAATATCTGCCGTGACGCGATTGGCGCTAGTGTGTGTGAGCGCCAGTCTGCTGGCCAATGAGAGAAGCCTGCTGCTGTGCACGAGACGTGGCTCATGAATATTAACTCACGCTGTGTATCGGGAAGGTCACCAGGACTCACTTAATATTCATGAGTTTCCCCATAGTAGGACCGGCATTTCAGCGTCCGGTCAAATCAACTTTGAGGAAACCGTTGGGTAAAACAAAACCGCGACGCTTTACGGCAGCTATGGTGTTTTTACAATCATCTCCATGGTGATTTTTTAAACCGGTTTCAAATTAACTGCCCTATGTGACGCGTCGCGCGGTGGGTGTGTCCGGTGAGCGAAACGTCAGACGAAACTCGGCGTCCGTACCGAGAGAGGCTGAACCGACCGAGTCACACGGACGGATCCAGATGTCTGACTGTTAATGTGAGCAAACGTTCGGCGCGGATCTCAGGGAATTAAAGCGCCATGGCTCGGGTCGGCACTGGAGCAGACGGCGCGGAACCGGATGAGGTGAGTGTCAGATCTCTGACCGTGTCTCCGGTCCTCACACACCGCGTCTAATGCAGACTAGACGATAAAACGCTTCTGTTGTGGCCTCGAGTGCGCTATTTAGGGAACACTCACTAGTGACCGCCTACATAGGGCTCTTTCTTTCGTCCCTCAGACGCGAAAGTCGCGTTTGTTTGTCCGAATCTCCTCCGAAAGTCGCCGGTCTCTGATTTCAAATGCGCGTTTGTTCAGGTAAACGTCTTTCATTGACGTAATTATGCAACGGCGGTGACGTCATAAAGGTTGCGCGTGCAGTACGTTCACGTGAAACTTTTTTTTTTTATAAGCCTCGATTTCGTCTTTCACCGCTTCGTGTTTATGGCTGTGTTGGTGTTTAGGAGCAGTCACGTGATCACAATAACAAGTCAATGCGTAATATTCGCATGACATGTCGCAGCACATAATTTCTTATAAAATATTGTCACCTGACGGAAACGTTTCCATGGCAACCAGGTGCTTCACACCGCCTGGTAACCATTTAATCCTGAAGGACACACACACACACACACACATAACTGCTCTGTGGGCTTGAGATCATCTGTTGAAAGGCTTTTAAAGCGTGCTGTGTGTGTGTGTGTGTGTGTGTGTGTGTGTGTGTGAGAGAGTGTGTGTGTGTGTGTGTGTGTGTGTGTGTGTGTGTGTGTGTGTGTGTGTGAGAGTGTGTGTGTGTGTGTGTGTGAGTGTCTGTGTGTGTGTGTGTGTGTGTGTGTGTGTGTGAGCACTGCATGATGTTTATTTATTGATAAACACCCGAAGCTGTGTGTGTGTTTGTGTTGCTCTTCCTGCAACAGATCCAGTTTCTGTCACTGTGTTTTTTCCACTGCAGATGGTTGGAAACACAGATATTAATGTGTGTTGACTGAGAACAGTGTGTGAGTGAGTGTGTGTGTGTGTGAGTGTGTGTGAGTGTGTGTGAGTGTCTGTGTGAGTGTCTGTGTGAGTGTCTGTGTGAGTGTGTGTGTGAGTGTCTGTGTGAGTGTCTGTGTGAGTGTCTGTGTGAGTGTCTGTGTGAGTGTCTGTGTGAGTGTGTGTGTGAGTGTGTGTGTGAGTGTCTGTGTGAGTGTCTGTGTGAGTGTGTGTGTGAGTGTGTGTGTGAGTGTCTGTGAGTGTGAGTGTGAGTGTGTGAGTGTGAGTGTGTGAGTGTGAGTGTGTGAGTGTGTGTGTGAGTGTGTGTGTGAGTGTGTGTGTGTGTGAGTGTGTGTGTGAGTGTGAGTGTGTGAGTGTGTGAGTGTGTGAGTGTGTGAGTGTGTGTGTGTGTGCGCGTGCGTGTGTGTGAGTGTGTGAGTGATCCGCAGCCTAACGAGTGTAATCCACTTATACTATTAAAACACTACACACTCACTAAACGCGATTAAGAGCATTTATACGTTTCATAAAACAGAGAAAAGGACACCGTGATTCGGGGATTTCTGATTTAAAATGGTTATATAATTGTTTATAATGCTTCATAATGTTCTAGTATGTGTTTTAACGCTCTTATATTTGTCGTGTTTGCGCTGGGTGTTCACACACGTCACGATCTGATTCGATTTCAGTTCACTTGATTGATGGATTGATGTGACTCTTATACTTTCGCAGCCTTCAGTGGCTTCATTAACCGAGCGAGTTCGTTCTAAAGAAGTTAAGGTTCAGAATTATGAAGTTTATAAAGCGGTCGCTACATTGAATCAGTAATCAATGATGATCTGATGATTATTACTCCATTAATGCTCTGTTTGTTTGTTGTTGATAAAAAAGTTTTAACAGTTCAGTTTTCAGTCGGCTCTGCCTCAGCGATCTGACGCGCTCATCAGTGTCAGAGTGAGTGAACCGGCCAATCAGATCAAAGAGGGCGGAGCTTATTGTTCACTTTAGACGAGCGCGAATTCCAACGCGACAGTTTTAGCGCTGAAAGAGTGTGTGGTCTGATGTAAGTAGCTAAACATTTAATATATGACTATTTCACGGTAGAAATGTTCAGTGACCGGCAGTAATGTCCACCAGTGACGCAAACTACTCTACATTTCTATGAAATTTCGTTTTGAATTGAAATGCTATTATTATTATTATTATTCATGTAATTCAATGTTTTCCGTTTTTTTAACTTTAGACATGTTACATGTTTTACAATCCCTTAATTATTTAATGACTTTAAATATAGACCAATAACACCCCCCCCCCACCCACACACACACACACACACACACACACAAACACGAATAAAGACATGATTGCGGCATTGGATTGAATATGCCCATCAAGACTTCATATACATCAACTATCTGTGTTTTCATGGTTTATGGGGTCATTCCATAGGCGTAATGGTTTTTCTACTGTACAAACTGTACATTCTGTCCCCCTACACCCCCCCCCACCCCTAAACCTACCCATCACACAAAATGTTCTGCTATTTTACATTTTCAAAAAAGATCATTCTGTATGATTTATAAGCTTGTTTCCTCATGGGGACCAACAAAATGTCCCCACAATGTCAAGATTTACTAGTATTACTATACCTGTGGGGACATTTGGTCCCCATAATGTAGGGAATACCCACACACACACACACACACACACACACACACACACACACACACACACACACATCACAATGCTTGTAGGACTGTAAATAGTTTGTAAGGGTGTTCTGGTTGACCAGCATTCTATCATTCTGCTCTAACATTTCTTTCCAGTGAATTCTATGTGTCTGCAGGTGAATTTTTTTGTCTCGTCAGCGACTGCACACAAGAGTCTTTTTGTCTTTATATGTTGATCATTCATAAAAATCTTTTTCAACGCATCTACTTCTCTACTAGAGCAGGTTTTCCTGCTTGAATGTTGATTATTCTCCTCATCTCCTCATTTTTCAGCTCCTCTCTTCCCAGTCTGTCAGTATCGCTCTGTTTACTTCCTGTCTCTATGAAGCCCCTCCCTTCTGAAAAGCACACTGTGCTCTGATTGGTCGGCTGGAGCGGTGTGTTGTGATTGGTGTTTGGGAAATGTCCCGCCCCTCACTATAACCGCCAGTTTCAACACACTACTAACTAACTCAAGCAGGCCCCACCCCTTTATTCTGCTCATGAATTATTTAAATGAGGAATATTGTGAAGAAAACTCAAGATGGAGGCGTTTCAGGAGTTCAGAGACACTGATATAGAGAAGAACTCCCGCCTTTTTCATGATCAAACATCAACATCACACACTGAAGACAGATGAAGATCTAATTTCTTTAATAAGAAAGTTCAAGTTAGTTCACACTGTATTAAAGGGGTTCTTGATTATGATTTGACTGTTTTAGCTTCAGTCAGTGTGTAATGTTGCTGTTTGATCAGAAACAACATCTGCAAAGTTACGACACTCAAAGTTCAATATTTGCTTTTACAGAAATCAGTTTTTAAGCAGCTGGTAGAGACTACAACGAGCTTCTTCCTGTGTTAGTGACATCACTAACCTCAATTTACATAAACCCCGCCCCCGAGAACACTCAACAAAGGGGGCGGGGCCATGTTGGGCTGCTTTAGAGAAGAGGAAGAGTTGTTGTAGTCGAGTGTTGTTGACGCCGTCATTTTACGCCGGACTGCTTCACAAACGAGGGTCGATTCAAGGAAAAAAGACGAACGTGACGACACATGCTAGTGATGAGTTGATCAACTCCACAGCAACTACATCAATTTATCCACTAACCGTTCAGAAACGTCTAAAAGTTGGAACTTCTTCCTGAGTCTCTCCATCAGTTTGAACACTTTCCTCATTTTGTCTGCGTGAGATTCTCCAGCTTTGTTGTTGTTGAGCTGTTAAAGCTCCGCCCTCTTCTGGAGCAGCAGCTCATTTGCATTTAAAGCTCTGCCCTCTTCTGGAGCAGCAGCTCATTTGCATTTAAAGGGACACACACATGGCGTGTTTTTGCTCACACTCAAATAGAGGCGAATTTGACAAGCGATAATAAATGATCTGTGGAGGATTTTGAGCTTAAACTCTCTGGGGACACCAGAGACTGAGATTACATCTTGTGAACGGGGCGTTATAGATCCCCTTAAAAGTATTTTTCATTGTTAGTTCATTTAGCTAATGTAGTAAGTGTTACCGGTTCTTTTATTAATGAATGTTTGTTTTTTCAGTGCTGTCTATTTCCTTTGCGCTTTGACGGATTTAGTTAAATATTTATGTCACACACTTTAACACGAGGCCTAATGCATTATGAAGCTCCTGCATTATAACCCACATTGAGTTTTTAATGCGTCAGTGTTGTCGTTTAATCGCTGCAAATCACATTTGGAAATTGATTTGAAAATGTTGATGATTTGGAATTTTTTAAAATTTCTTTCCTAAAACCTGAAATTGTTGTTTAAATTCAGCCACAGAGATTTATAAAGGGATTTTGTAATATATAGTTTATTATTGTTATTACTGTGTGTTTTATAGGACACTGTATGTTTTCATACACTGAAATATCAAACGTTTTTAAGATGAATTTTAGCACAAAGACGTGCTGTTTCTGAAATCTGAATACAGTAATGATGGATTTATCCGTACAAAATGCCATAATAAATGAAGTTATGGTGATGAAGGCCTCAGGTTTGTGTCAGACAGTGACGGTCCAAATTGAGTTACATAACTGCACATCTATAAATAGAGTGGTGTAGTGGAACATCTGATCCGAGCGGAGAGAAGCTCGTGTATGTCGTGTTTCTGAAGGGTTTGTTCATTATCTGTTGGGTTTGTTTCAGGACTGTTTTGAAGATGCTTTCGATCGCATCCCAGTGTGAGTATCACCTCAGATCACCCTCACAATCACGATCATCACTCAGATTTATGTGCCAGAATAAAATCTGTGTGTGTGTGTGTGTGTGTGTTCAGGGCGTCTAAGATGGACCTGCGTACGTCGATCGAGGAGTGCGGTATGGCCCTCAACCTCGTCCTCAACAACAAGTTCTCCGAAGCCCTGGACCTCCTCAAACCCTGGTGTGTGCGAGACAGACTCCAGAGCGGAAACACCCATGGATGTCTGTACAGTTATCCTAAAGGCTTTCACTTGTCATCCGTGTGTTTGCAGGTCTAAGGACAGCATGTACCACGCGCTGGGCTACAGCAGTATCCTGGCGATGCAGGCCACCATGACGTTCGAGCACAAAGACATCCAGACGGGTATGGCCACCATCAAAGAGGCCTTACAGACCTGCCAGAGGTGCGGCTCGAGCGTGAGTTCATCCAAACCGAAGCTGACGCTTCTGGACGCTTCTGACGTGTTCCTGTCTGTCTGCAGGTTCAGGAAACGAAACTCCGTGGTGGGCTCCATATCCAGCCTGATGTCCAAACAGTCGTCGGACAGCCTGAAAGAGGGTAACCGTGTGTTTGAGACACACTTAGTGTCTGATTGTGTTTGTGTAGAGTTCTGACTCGCGTGTGTGTGTGTGTGTGTGTGTGTGTGTGTGTGTGCAGAGGAGATGCATGCGGAGATCTGCTACGCTGAGTGTTTGCTGCAGAAAGCCACACTAACATTCGTACAGGTCAGTGACCGCTCCACTCCCGTCCAGAGCCTCCACAGCGGCTTCACTAATAACTTGGCAACAGGGTTACATACACGACACTTTAGTGATCCCTGAGGAGTCGTGAACACGACACGGCAGCAAAAACACACTCGCTCGCAAACCAGTGCGAACAAAATACGGCTGCGCTTCATTTTAAGAGTCAGTATTACAGTATAATAATACAGTTAATCACTGAGTGATGACCATTAACTCATGTACTTACTGTAGGTTAGGATAAGGATTTGGGTAAACTGCATGTAATTATGCATAATTACTATAGTAAATGCATGTATAATAATGACACTGTAAAATAAAATAGCATCTGCATACCATGTCAACAGCTATTCATGAGACTAAATCACGCCAAAAATGCTGGAATGTTTAAATATAAACATTGAGAATAAACTGTACCTTTTGTTTATATGTTAGTAATGAAAATGTTTTTTTTATGGTTGTTGTTTCAGGTTTAGTTTTAGTTGACCGCACCATCCCTGCTTATATATAAATAATAATCATAAATCTAATCCAGTTTAGACACTCTTCATCATCTCTGCCGCTTCTCTTTAGATACTTTACTGGAAAACACAACGACAACATTCAGTTATAAGAACACGATTTTTATGCAGTGAAGTACAATAATATTAACAACACAAACAAGTTCGCTAAAGAAAGAAAGAATGTATTGCAGTAATTAATCATGATTTATGGAAGCGTCATCACTCAATAAAAGAGTTCATATCTCACAATTATGAGAAAAAACTCTATAAATCTTAAATCTTGCGATCATGTGTGTTTTCAGATCAAAACTCAGAATTACTCTCTTTAGTTTTTGTTGTTGTTATCATTCTGTGGCGGAACCAAGTTTCCTTAATATTAATTAAGATGAATATTAAGAGCGTTTATCATTCATCGCTGATTTCTGTTTCTTTCAGGACGAAAACATGATCAGTTTTATTAAAGGAGGAATCAAAGTACGCACAAGTTATCAAATCTACAAGTGAGTCTGAACCAAGAATCAAATCTGATTTACTGCATCATATCTGCACTAATATTATATTTAGATTATAAACGATTTTACAATTATATATAATTTTATGTAAAGAATATTATATTGTTATATTTTAATATAATATATTAAATAATATAAAATATAATTTTACTAATGTATAGTAATTTTATATAATTGATATTATATAATTATATTTTTATGTTTTTGTGTGTATGTTTTTTGTGTATATGCAGTAATGGATAATTATATATATTTTATTTTTTATATATTTTTTGTTTTATATATATATATATATATATATATATACAGTACTGTGCAAAAGTTTTAGGCAGGTGTGAAAAAATGCTGTAAAGTAAGAATGCTTTCAAAAATAAACTTGGTAATAGATTATATTTATCAATTAACAAAATGCAAAGTGAGTGAACAGAAGAAAAATCTAAATCAAATCCATATTTGGTGTGACCACCCTTTACCTTCAAAACAGCATCAATTCTTCAAGGTAAACTTGCACAAAGTCAGGGATTTTGTAGGCATATAGTTAGGTGTATGATTAAACAATTATACCAAACAGGTGCTAATGATCATCAATTCAATATGTAGGTTGAAACACAATCATTAACTGAAACAGAAACAGCTGTGTAGGAGGAATAAAACTGGGTGAGGAACAGCCAAACTCAGCTAACAAGGTGAGGTTGCTGAAGACAGTTTACTGTCAAAAGTCATACACCATGGCAAGACTGAGCACAGCAACAAGACACAAGGTAGTTATACTGCATCAGCAAGGTCTCTCCCAGGCAGAAATTTCAAGGCAGACAGGGGTTTCCAGATGTGCTGTCCAAGCTCTTTTGAAGAAGCACAAAGAAACAGGCAACGTTGAGGACCGTAGACGCAGTGGTCGGCCAAGGAAACTTACTGCAGCAGATGAAAGACACATCATGCTTACTTCCCTTCGCAATCGGAAGATGTCGAGCAGTGCCATTAGCTCAGAATTGGCAGAAAACAGTGGGACCCTGGTACACCCATCTACTGTC
>CM076067.1:28806632-28886632 GCA_038088235.1 Zacco platypus
GGTCCCTCTCTAAATAGTGTTAAAGTCACACTGAAGCAGAGTTAAAGTTAATGAGATAATTAAGCAATGATGATTGAACATTAATGATGAACACCTGCTGTTAACAAGCAGAATCACTGAAGAAAAGAGAAACACAAGAACTACAACTGACTTCAGTCACAGTCTTAGATGAAATCAACTGAAGATAAAAGACATTCAATCTCTGAAGAGTGTTACTTTAACACTAGTTCAGTGTGACTTTAACACTATTTAGAGAGGGACCAAATGTTATCGGAGCAGAGTTGATTTAACTCTGGGGTTTTTACTGTGTAAAAACTAAAGTATAGCATTAGTTTTATCAGTTCACTAACACAGGTAGCATTCATTAACAAAGTGTTGTTAATACTATACTATATACAACAGTTTACTATAGTAAATAGTATGTGTGAAACTTGTCTTCCTGCGGCCGCGTGAATCTTAAGTCGTGCTGATTTAGTTTTAATTAGTACAAACCAAAACATTCACATGATTTTAAAGCTGTTTCTCTACAGCTTGTTGCCTTGTTTAAATCATCAGTGCTTGTGAATTCTCATTAAACAAGAACTTGTCAAGTGAGAAACGGCTTTACGTCGCATGCAATAAAGTCTTGTTTTCCTGACAATATCTAAACATCTTTTAAACATTTACTTGAGAAGCTAAATTGCAGAAATTTTCAGAATATATCTGGAATCAATAATAGGTGCCTATACATGTATTTAATATTATTAAATACATCTGTAATGTACAAACATATATAATGTTAATTGCAAAATTCCACTAGATTTGGACGCCAAAGTCACTGTATCTTTTACACATTTATTCAGGCCATCTAGTAATAATCCAGAACGTTCTGGCAAGGTTCTCTCAAAGTTACGAACGAACGTCCAGAAATGTCAGTAGAACGCTTGTTCAAAGATATCTGGTGTTTAATAATTTTCTTAAAATGTTGCTTTCATGTTTTCAAAACGTGAGCACAAAAACGTTATTTATTCATCATTCATTGAGCGTTTTTTTTTTTTTCTTAAATGTTTTAGTTGTAACATTTATTAACATTTTTTAAATGTTAATATTAGTTTCAGAACATTTAGAGAACATTCAAAAGTAACATTCCCATAATGTTTGCAAAAAATATAAAATGGAATGTTTTAAAAAAAAAAAGGAACATTCAGAAATGTTTTCACAACCAAATGGGAACGTTACCAAAACATTATTTTGTTAGTTGGGAACGATGCATGTTAATTAGCTTACATACTTACACAATCAATTATTCTAATCAAGCGGTATAGATTTATTGATATATAATCTGTTTATTATCGGATCATTTGTCGGTCTGTGTTTGTGGTTCAGATCACATGACTTGCTGTTATTTGTCTCTGTATTTGGTCTGATGGAGGTTTTTCATAAGTCCTGCTGTTTACATTTCCTGGAGTTTTTAATGTTTAATTTCAAAAGAAATGTTAGTTCTGCACCAGTGTGTTCAGCTTTCTTTTTTTCTGGTCATTTGCTCCACTTGAATAGAAGAATTTGACATTGTCATCGCTTACAAATGGCAGAGTTTTGGCATTTTACATGTGGAATAAACCTTTAGTTAACACCTTTATGAAGAAAAGTAGATCCTCACAATATTAGGAAAATATGAAATATTAAATTATTATAAAAATGCACTACAAAATATTTAGTTTTGTTTTGTAGTTTGGAAAATCAGTAAAAATAATCACCACTTTTAGTGTGTTGATTTTAAACCTATATAAAGTTTGTTTCCATTGTAGTGGTCGGAAACATTTATGTATTCATTTAGCATATGTAAGATTCATTAAACGTGTATATTATTCATTCTTAAGATCTGATGTGTCAAACTTTGTTAAAGTCAAACGGCCCTGGGTTAAAAAATTGCAGTTTCAATGAGGACATTTTTGTCCTTAAGGTCCTGAGTGTGAGTATTTTTTGAAGGAAATGAGGGTAAAATATTAAAATTCTAATAAAAATAAACACCTGAGCCAAAATTCATGTAGTTGGCATTAACAAAGGCACACTTATAACACAAAACAAAACTGAAATGGACAAAAATGTCCATAAGGATGCACAAGGGTTGAAGAAATTCACTGGATTGAGGCTGACGTTAATTTTGGGGAACACAATTCAATCTTTAACGTTCATGTCATTAAAGCTGCAGTCCGTAAGTTCCGCCTCTCTGTCGCCATCTCTGTTTGAAACCTGCAATTGCAGTTTTTTGCGGAGTCATCATCTTTACGTGGGTTGTGCGTCGTCACGGCTCCTGAATCCAATGCTTGCTGTCAGTCACACATCGGTGAGAATACTGTACTTCAGAATCACAGATTGTCTCGGGAGTGTGAGCAAAATAAGAGTTTTCACTGGAAAATGTCACGTAAGTAACAAATCTGCCACTTCTGTTTTGACCAACTGAGAAAAAAAGCATTACGATAAATCGTGCTGCCAATGGTGATTAAATTTAACTCCGATCACAAACCATGCAAATTATTGTAATATTTTGTTCTCAAATTGTTAATGTTAACAGCATTGTGTGAGTGTGTGTATTAAGTGTGTATTAGCGATACCTGTAGATTTCAATTCTAACGTTAATTTGTCACACCATACAATCCTCCATAAAAATGATGTTTAATTATTGCAGTTGCTGTGAGAAAAGGCTATAAATGATCCACTTCTCATGATATAGTGTGGGACTCACTCGGAGACGAGCGACTGCACGCTCGGATTTCCCCACCAGCATCAGTCGAACTATAAAACATTATTACAAGCTCGCCGTTGTGAATCGGGCTCAGGTAAGGACATCGTTTTGAACACTGACTGCTTATGAACTTGCTCAAAAATTCATTTTGGATCATTTTTAACCAAAAAAAAAGTTACTGCAACATCTGAATATGAATCAAAGTTTCATGATTTTTTCAGATTACACAGTTTAGCTGTTACTTTTAAAACGGTTAAAATTCTTACCGTACTTTGATATTCGCTCAGTCCAGAGAAACGTTTTCTTTGACACTCTGATTGAAATTCAAGCGAATAATTAAACTCAATGAATGTTTATTTACTGTTCGACTAAACCTCGGGTTTCATGTAAGTTTTGCGCTTATTTTATTAAAATACTGTAAAATACAAGCTTACCTCCGTTACTTCTGGTGGTTTAACAAGGGATTCACGGTGACGTGCACATTACTGTAAATACCAAAATGTTACCAAAACCAGAAATGTTCACATTTACACATCATTGAAGTGTCAGTAAGGTGGTTCGTGGGTCGCACTGTCACCTCACAAGGTTTGAGCCCCGCTGAACTGGGAGTCTTTTATATGTGGAGTTTGCTACACGGTCTAAAGACATTCAGGTTTGGTGGATTACGCCAAATTGGGTGTAGGTGTGAATACGTCCCAAGCCATGTAATAAGCCATGTCCCGTGTGTGTGAGTCCCAAGCCATGTAATAAGTAGGACTGGGAAAAGACCTGGCAACCAGGTCAAGAAAATTCATGGACGGTGTTTCGTGTGTGGCGTGAGATGGCCATGGAATCACCAAGAGTCACATGCAACTGAAATGGTAATATTGATAGATAAATAGACGTGCCAGTAAACCAACAGACCTTTCCGGGATTTGATTCGGTGTGATGTCAGGATTGTATTAACAGCGGTTAATGATTCGATGGATTTGAGCTGAAGGGACAAAGAGCAGAACAGAGAAGCAGCTGCAGGAGTCATGAGGGTCCTGGTTTTTATCTTCACGTGTCTTCTCTTCCAGACCGCTGTAAGTTTGATAATTCAATCAAGTGTTCTTCTGTAATGTCTTGGAATGTCTTTTCCAAAAGTGCATTTGGTCTTGCTAACCCTGACCCTAGAGCAGCACTCTTCATCTCATAATGATGATAAAAATGTTTTGTATAATAGAAATATATTCATAACAAAATTAAAACTGAATAATTAGTAATTTCACGCTATTTTCAATTGTATGTCGTGGTGTGATTCACATTTTTAATAAAATATTCAGAATCAGAGTTTTGTCTTTATCTGTTGCGTCAACATGTTGATAAATATGTTGTATTTTGCAACTCTTTTCCAGAAAACCACCAGAAAATCCTCATCAGAATCTGATTATGATTCCTTGATCAGCACCCAATGTCTGCTTCAGAAATACACACGGCTGTCTTGCTCGAAAGTGTTCTGTCCGCCATGGCGGCGATGTATCGAGGGACAATGTGTCTGTAAGATGCCGTACAAGTGTCCGCGGCAGGACTACCGCGCATGTGCGCTGGACGGACCCGAGTATTACTCCATGTGTCAGGCCAAAGCCATGTCCTGCAGATCCAACAAGCCCGTTTTCTCACACTTCAGCTCAACCTGCGACGGTGAGGACATAATCCTTGATTAATGTGCATGAAAACAAGACAAGCAATGCCAAAAAAACGCAGCTAACAAAATATGTTCTAAGAACGCTTTGCACTATGTTATGAAAACGTTATTTCGGAATGTTCTTTGAATGCGCAAAATGTCCAGTTTTTTATATGGTTTAAAAACACTTTTTTTCTCGATTATGTGAGCTTTAAAGAAATACTCCATTTAACAATTTTGCAAGCATTTTGGGAACGTTACTTTTGAATGGAGAATAAAAGATTTTTGAGGATCTTTTGACATCAGCTTGTTCAGGTCTAAATGGGATAAGTATTTTTTTAACACTTGTATTATGTTAAACTTGCAGGTACAATTGGTATTTTCAAGGTCAAATTGAGCCTAATTGACCCTTCGCAAAGACCCGCCCCCTTTAGTCACTGTTGCTTTGACAAGCCATGCGCTCTCACGCCACACATCATGTTCTCCCATCAGAATGGACCAGTCACACAAACCTTGGATGCCTTTTTGACTCATTTCCGGGAAGTTTTCGGGAAACCTGTAGGAGATTCAAGTGTTGGTCTCAACAACATAAAAGCTTTATTAACGATTATGCTTTGCGTTTCCGCACTCTAGCTGCTGCAAGTGGCTGGAACGAGGGCTCGCTCCACACCACCTACCGTCAAGGGCTCAAGCCAAATTGCAGCTGCATCTTGCTGCGGATGATGATGCTATGGGTCTAGAAAAATTCAACCAGCTCTGCATCAGAGTTGCTCAGAGTTGAGTCCACTCGTCTAACCTCAGCTGAACGACAACGTCGGCTGACCCAAGGGCTATGCCTTTATTTAACCAGCAGCCATGTCACCCTGTAGCCCAAGACTGGTTGCCCACTGAAGCTAAGCAGGGCTGAGCCTGGTTAGTACCTGGATTGGAGACCTCCTGGGAGTACTAGGTTGCTGCTGGAAGAGGTGTTGGTGAGGCCAGCAGGGGGCGCTCACCCTGTGGTCTGTGTGGGTCCTAACGCCCCAGTATAGTGATAGGGACACTATGCTGTCAAAAAGCACCGTCCTTCGGATGAGACGTTAAACCGAGGTCCTGACTCTCTGTGGTCATTAAAAATCCCAGTATGTCCTTCGAAAAGAGTAGAGGTATAACCCCGACATCCTGGCCAAATTTGCCCACTGGCCTCTGATCATCATGGCCTCATAATCATCCCCATACACTGATTGGCTTCATCACTCTGTCTCCTCTCCACCAATCAGCTGGTGTGTGGTGGGTGTTCTGGCGCAATATGGCTGCCGTCGCGTCATCCAGGTGGATGCTGCACATCGGTGGTGGATGAGGAGATTCCCCCTTCCATATGTAAAGTGCTTTGAGTACCCAGAAAAGCGCTATATAAATGTAACGAATTATTATTATTATTATTATTGTGGTACCAAGGAGCATGTTATAAATCACTGACCCATTCGTCCTCCACGTCCGAGTTTTGTCCACAATATTAAATCCAATTTATCACCACTTACCTCCACTGTTCATCTTACTGCTTCTAATAAAAGGGCTAGGGTTAGGGTCCTGAAGTGGGTGAAAAATGTTTCTCTTCCTGCTTCCCAGGTCTACCTATTTCGACTTCTCCACCTGTTAAACACTTACATGTCCTGTCCACCTCAGTTGAGAGTCCACTAGAGAAACAATCTGTTGATATTCCTGCTGAGTACGCCCCCTTCAGTGACATTTTTTGCCCAAGACGACCCTACCAACGACCACCTCACAGACCATGGGACTGCGCCATAGACCTCATACCAGGTGAGCCAGTGCCCCGTGGCAAGATATATCCTCTCTCCATCCCTGAACAGAAGGCCATGGAGGAGTATGTGCAGGAGGCACTTCAACAGGGCTACATCCGTTCATCTACCTCCCATGCTGCTTCGAGTTTTTTCTTTGTGGCCAAGAAGGACTGAGGCTTGAGTCCCTGCATTGATTACCGGGCATTAAAAATAGATCACTGTGAAATTCCGATATCCACTTCCGCTTGTCTCAGTGGCCCTGGAACATCTTACAGGCACTACCATCTTTACCAAGTTGGACCTCCAAAGTGCCTACAACCTCATCCGGATACATGAGGGAGACGAATGGAAGAATGCTTTTGTGACCCCTACAGGCCATTACAAGTACTGCACCATGCCGTATGTCCTGGTCAACGCTCCGTCCGTATTCCAGGATTTCATGCGTGCTTCGGGAGTTTCTCCACCGCTTTGTTGTAGTATATCTTGGCGATATCCTGATCTACTCCCGGAGCTTGGCCAAACATCGCCAGCAGGTTTCGGAGATCCTCCTGCGCTTGAGGGAGTCCAGTCTGTTCCTTAAAGCAGAGAAGTGCCTATTCCATCAACCCTCAGTGCACTTTCTTGGCTACAACATCAGTAAAGATGGAATCCGGATGGACAAGGGTAAGGTCTCTTCAATCCATGACTAGCCTACAACCAAGACAGTGAAGGAATTACAATGTTTCCTTGGATTTGCCAATTTATATTGGCAGTTCATCCACAATTTCAGTTCCATCACCAGTCCAGTCACCAAATCAGTCCAATCATCTCCTAAAAGGCAGGCCCAAGTCTCTGTCCTGGACTCCAGCAGCCACCAACGCCATGCTATTGCTGAAGAAGGCTTTCACCAATGCACTGCTTCTTATCCATCCCGACCCATCATGGTGGAGATTGACGCGTCCACCACAGGAATAAAACCGGTGCTTTCTCAGCATGAAAGGGTAAGCCTCCTAGACTCCATCCATGCGCCTTCTTTTCCAAGAAACTCACCTCGGAGGAGATAAACTGTGATTTTAGCAACCGAGAACTGCTGGCAATCAAAATGGCCCTAGAGGAATGGCATCTCTGGCTAGAGGGAGCACATCACCCATTCATTGTTTATACAGACCATACGAATTTGGAGTATCTTCGGGAAGCAAAGCGATGGGCCTTATTCTTCACCAGATTTAACTTCACCATCTCATATAGACCTGGCTCCAGAATCATCAAGGCAGATGCTTTGTCTCGGCAGTTCACTCCCAATGACCCCCACGAATCACCAGAGCCCATTGTTCCCCTTAGCCTGATCGTCAGCCCCATACAGTGGTCCCTTGAAGAACAGCTAGCCAAGACAAACACCAATATTCTGCCGGAGTGTCCTCCTAACCGTACCTATATACCCAGAGCTCACTGCACCCCAATAATACTCTCAGTCCATTCCTCCATGGGCACTGGCCACCCAGGGACCTCTCAAACTCTCTCACTGCTGAAAGATTGCTTCTGGTGGCCAGGAATGATATAAGAAGATTCGTTCAGGGGTGCCAGGAATGCGCCATCTCCCAGCAGGTAAACTCCTTCCTCTGCCCATACCACAACGCCCATGGTCACACCTAGGAGTGGATTTCATAACAGACCTACCTCCTTCAGATGGAAATACCTGAATCCTTGTCATCATCTACTGGTTCTCAAAGGCATGTCGGTTATACAGCTGAAGAATCTTCTCACGGCCATGGAAACGTGTTTCGCAACTTTGGCCTACCAGAGGATATAGTGTCAGAAAGAAGTCCTCAATTCATCTCCCATGTCATGAAATCATTTTTCTCCCTCCTAGGTGTGACTGTCAGCCTCTCCTCAGGATACCACCCCCAGACCAACGGGCAGCCGGAAAGGAAGATACAAGAGATCGGTCGCTTCCTGAGAACCTCCTGTCACAACCACCAGAACTCTTGGAACCGGTTCCTCGCCTGGGCCGAGGACGTCACTCCATCTCCTTCGTTTCCAACGTCTTCTCTCTTCATCTCTGTGCACTTCCCCTGATCTAGTGGATTCACTGTGGTCAACAGCAACTGAGGTGTGTGCACATCCATTCCCCTTCTGTCAGCTTCCTCATCTGCTACATTCCAGAAAAGACTATTACTTTCCATTCATTGATTCTCAACTCTCTGCCACTTTTGGATATCTGTCTGTGTTTACCTTCTCTGCCTTTTCAATAAACTGGTTGTTTAACTGTTCTCCTGTTGTGTATTCTGAGTCTACATATTGTTACATAAACATAACTTTAATACTTCTCATACATTACCTAAAATATATATATAATATTCTGTTAGCAACTAAATGTCAATATTGTCTTAATCTTTTCATTTTAAATTTAAAATGTTGATTGATTGATGCCTTTCTGAAGCTCAAACAGTAGAGCATGGCGCTCGCAACACCAAGATCACAGGTTTATTTCCAGCTAAATTCACGTGCATAAACTGATCAAAATCTGTGCCTTTAACGCAGCATACATTACTTCACACAAAAACGTCTGCCAAATGCATAAATATAAATGCCTTCAGAGGGCAGTTTAGAAACTGACATAAAATCATAATTTTGGGTTTTTTAAAAGGCTGTGCAGCTGCCTTTAAAAATTAAACATACAGGTCAAATTGCCCCCCTAACATCACAAACATGATTATCGAACACATATTAGACAGTCACATGATATAAAAGTTCATGTGTGTTCATGACTTTAAATGACAAATAATCAGTTTCAAGAAAAACATCCTGGCAAATTCGGGGTCAAATTGATCTGAATTAGATTCAACACCATTCCCCAAAAATTACATAATGAAAAACAACAACAACAACAACAACAAAAAATCATGTAAAAACAGTAAATATAACATTAATACTTCTCATACATTACCCAACATGTTAACATTAGAACAAATGATTTTTAACTATTTTGTTAGCAACTAAATGTGAATATTGTCTTAATCTTTTTATTTATAATAATCTTTATATTTTGTTCATTTTAAATTTAAAATGTTGATTGATTGATGCCTTTCTGAAGCTCAATCAGTAGAGCATGGCGCTCGCAACACCAAGATCATGGGTTTATTTCCAGCTAAATTTACGTGCATAAACTGATCAAAATTTATGAGAAATTTGTGGAAAAACATCCTGGGCACAGGATTTCTGACAACAAAAACATGTCAGATGTGTTATAAAATAAGTGTCAGATGATTTGGCGTGTGATTATACAGTTTGTTTGCACATGTTTGTGTCCAGAGGAGAAGGTGAAAGTAACTCTGGAGGACTCTGGCTCTGACAAAGTGGTCATGATGAACACAGGGTCGGGAAGATATTTGGTATGTGGCAGTGGCTGGAATATGGCTGCAGCTAATGTTGTTTGCCGAAACCCTCTGGATGTCGCCAGGTAAACACACCCAACACATCACTACACACAAGACGGCTTTTCTCTCGACTCAACAAGCACTGATTGCTTTTCTTGTTCTGTCTGTGTCTCAGAGGAGCAGAGGAAGCAACCAGAATCAAGTACAAGTCTCCTGACGAGTCTACTGATTGGCCAACGGAGTGTATGAGAGTTCGCTGCACGGGATCTGAGCTCTCATTGGCAGAGTGCACCATCTATGAGCCCCAGCCAATGACAGACACTGTGGCCAGTGTAAAGTGTTACAACGAATCCCAAGGTGCTTTTTCCTCATTTTATCTGAAGAGATATATAACGACTGCTCAACTGCTTATATAAGTCATGCTGGATGCCATAGTTTCAGAATTGCAGACAGAGAAAAGAAGGCCTCCCTGCTCAGCAACTCGTCAGCAACTGATGCAATGCGAGGGAAAAGTATCGAAAGGGAACATTCCTATTACCCTAGCGACTGATGTTAGCAGCTGCAGTCGTTAGCGTCCTTGTTAGCATGCCCGCCCCCGATCCCAGACAGGGTGATTCAAGTCCCGCTCCGAGCGGGTCGAGTAGGACCGGTTACATTTGGTGCCGTGACCCAGGTGGGAATGAGGTTTAGGGGGGTGAGTGTAATAAGCATTTTGGCCGGGTAACGTAACCTCGGTTCCCTGAGATAACGGGAAACGAGCATTGCGTAACTGACCGTTCTACTGTGCTCAAGCATTACTGCTCCTCACTCGAAAGATTCTGACGATATGGCATCCAGCGTGGCTAATGGAGTCAGTCGGCCCCGCCCATTTTGGTGGGATAAAATTCCAATTGTCTGTCCACAGACGTGATCCAATCAGGCTTTTTCAGATGCAACCAGATCCAAAAACTGGTTGCAATGGCCATTATCTCAGGGAAGCAAGGTTACGTTAGTAAACGAAAGTCATCTATAAGGAAGGAACTATAAGTTCATCTTCACAACACAAGATATTTTGGATAAAATCCGATGGTTCAGTGAGGCCTCCATTGGCAGCAAGATAATTTACAATTTTAATGCCCAGAAAGATACCGGTCATGTGACTGCAGTGGTTCAACCTTAATATTATAAAGTGACAAAAATACTTTTTGTGTGGCAAAAAAACAAATTGATGACTTTTCAACAATATCAATTTCAAAACACTGCTTCATGAAGCTTTACGGATCTTGTTTTGAATTAGTGGTTCGGAGCGTGTATTAAACTGCCAAAGTCAATTTGGCAATTTGGCAATTTGATTTACGCTCCGAACCACTGATTCGAAACAAAAGATTCGTGAAGCTTCATGAAGCAGTGTTTTGAAATCGTCCATCACTAGATATTGTTGAATAAAGTCATTATTTTGTTTTTTTGCCGCACAAAAAGTATTCTCGTTTTTTAGTATTATATTTTGCCTGTTAATTGCTAGTAATAATTCTTTTCTAACAATTTTAAGATATATAATTGCAAATGCGACTTTTAAAGTACAAATTAAGAGAGAAATAGTTGCAATTTTTTTTCTCCGTTGGTCAGAAACAAGCTTCCATAGTTATTATCTAACATAAAATTGACTTAATATGCATCTTCAGTTTTTTCCAGACTTTTTTATTGAAAAGTTGAGCATTATTTTCTGTGCAACCATTTGACTGTATGATTTACACCAGTAGAACAAAAATGTAAATTAATGTTGAGTTTGAATCTGTTGACGTTTCACACACACTGATGCTTAATCTCTGTGTAGACGAATGTGGGAAGTTCCTCTGTGTGAACGGGAAGTGTTTAAACAAAGGAAAAGTCTGTGATGGTGTTGATGACTGTGGAGACAACAGTGACGAGATGTGCTGCCAAAGTGAGTCTCTACTTCCTCATCATTCCTCTTCCTGTTTCCCACAATCCTGTCTGTTGTTTGCCGTATTTATTTATTTTTAATGAAGTGCATTACATTTATAATTGTGTTCATAATAATCAAAATCTAAGAATACCTTATGTATTGTCTTAAAACACAGTATCAAACCCATGACTGTCCTAATATTACCATTTCTGTTGTGTGAAGAATGTAATAACAAAACAGCAGCGTTCCACTGCAAGTCAGACGTCTGTATTCCCCGTTACGCCGTTGGAGACGGGATCAGGGACTGTCTGGGAGGAGAAGATGAACTGGATGGTCAGTGAATTTATTTTATTACTGCTCAAAAACTGCTTCAGAATTCAGTTCCAGAAACAGCGCCTCATTTATTATGATCTTCAGATTCATCAGGTCCTACTCAGACAGGACTAGATTGTCTCTTGAGGAGAGAACATTTTGTAAATTCAATTGCATTCAAATCACATCATTGTTTTCTTCACACAGTTTGATTTATAAGTAATATATGAGCAATTATGGTACAAATGACTTACTGTATTTCAGCCCTGCCATCCTCTGAGAAATCAGAACCTGAATGTGTCTGTGATTGACATATATTCTACAAAATGCTTCTACTTTCTCGACCTTCTTTGAACACACAACTAATTTCTCTTTGCGCCGTCTGGTGGACCTTCATTACGAATTCACCAATTGACGAATTGGTTCATATGGTTTTGTGCTGCTGGAATCTTATGGAAATGGAATAAAAAAATGAAAAAGCCAATTAATTGACTTTCTTCCAGCAATTGTGAGTTTATATCTCACCGTTTTTATTTTTATTCCGTGGCCGAAACAAGCTTCCACAGGAATCCCAACCAATGTAAAAATGAAACAAAATAAATAAAGGAGAGGTCAATGATAATTAAAGTTAATAATCGTACGAAGGTTCAGTCAGTCAGACTTCTAGACTTAAAACATGTTAGAAGTGTTTTTTGTTACAGAATAACTGCCTGTTCTTTTCTCTCTTTTTTTTCAGAACACGACAAACCAGTAGAGAAAAATCAGACTTTGTTTTCCGATCCAGTGTCGGGTGAGAACAAACTCATATGAAACTGAACATCCAATGTCTGACACTTCAGCAGACAAAAACCTCTACAAGAGACTCTTCTTGATCTGGTCACAGACAACAGGGAACGTTCTGGCAAAGTTCTCTCAAAGTTCTTCCAGTAACGTTAATAGAACATTCATTCAATTACACAAATGGGCCTCATTCATGAAACTTTCTAAACTTTTAGTAAAACTGACCTTACTGCAAACTCTCCTCCGGATTCACAAATGCTTCTTAAACATCAGATTTGATTGTTAAACTTGGGTATGTTAATTAATTCCAATAATTCAAAAATAGGGCCTCATTCACTATTAGCATAATCCCCACCTATGAATTACAACGATGTAAATTACGTGTCCAGGAATCTTCTGGACTCTCTTCTCAGATTTGGCTCCAGTAAATTGCATAAATGCATAAGTTACTAATAGGCCAAATGACTGTAAATATTGAGTTAGCATGTGCCCACCAAAGTGTATTTTGCCAGCTGAAAAAATGCAAGGCATTCTTGAAAGCACTTTGGAGGTGCAGCTTTTTCCATCTGAGACGCTTTCATTGCTATGATTTGGAATATTGACAGCATCACTGGTATCTCATTTTGAAGGATATACTGAAATACTGAAAATAATAATGCAGTAACCATCAATATTAACTTCTCGTTTGTTGTGAATTCGTGAAATTTTATTAAGCTACATAGAGCATTCAAATGTTTTACACACCATTTACACGTGGTAGGGAGCAGTCGTGAATTTATGTCATACCAACTAACATTTTGAAAATACAAACATTTTCCTGAATCCGAAAATGTGTTTCATGAATGAGGCCCAGTGAGCATTTTCCCTGAAATGTTTTAGTTGGATGTTCGCCTAATAATTTTTAAATGTTACGACTTCTTTCAGAACGTTCAGAGAACATTCAAAAGTAACATTCCCATAATGTTGGGAATAATTGAATAATTGGGGTAGTCGTGGCCTAATGGTGAGGGAGTTGGGCTTGTAACCTGAAGGTTGCTGGTTCAATTCCCATGCTGGCAGGAATTGAAAGTGGGGATTGTGAATGAACAGCACTCTCTCCACCTTCGATAGCATGACTAAAGTGCCCTTGAGCAAGACACCTAACCCCTAATTACTCCCCTTGTAAGTCGCTTTGGATAAAAGCGTCTGCCAAATGAATAAATGTAAATGTAAATGTAATGTTTGAAGAATGTTACAATGGAATGTTCCCTTAACTAACCAAGAAAAAAAGCAGATTTTAAAACACTTAAAAAATTGCCATTTTGAAAGTTCAGAGAACATTCAGAAATAATGTTTCTGTAACTTAATTGGAACATATTTTTTGTTAGCAGGGCAAATGTTAAAAGTTTAGTAGTTGTAGTTTATGTCTCTATTCACATCTACTGTCCCATTGTTCCAGAGATCAGAAGAATACGTTCGTCTGCAGAGAGCCAGCTGCAGTGTGGCGTTCCCAATATGGAGTATATGTACAAACAAGAGGACGATATGACTTCCCATTTTCGCTGGAAACGCTTAGTAGGAGGAGAAGAGGCCTTACCGGTCAGTCTTGAAAAAGCAAACTTCAGAAACAGTATGATGATATATATTGTGGTTTCCACCTTCTGGCCAATCTCTTCCTTTAAAAAGAGATGCAAGACTCCAGATTGCCAAAGAATCTTTAATCTGGTTGATAAAGCATACAAACTTCTGATCGTGCTTTAGGGGTGGTTGAATATTTAAGATACTGCAGGCAAGACACAAATAATGCATATTATAAAAGTAAATATAAGATGCAGTCACGGTACGATTCTAGTACTATTGATCAGAATGTTCAGAAATCATTCAAACGAAACGTTCCCATAATGTTTACAAAGTGGATTTCATTTACATTTACAATTATATTTAGTCATTTAGCAGACGCTTTTATCCAAAGTGACTTACAAGTGAGGAATACAAACAAGTGATTCTTCATGAATTGGCAAATAACACAGGAAGTGCTCACAATACAAGTGTCATACATTGCTCAGTACCATAAGCTAGAGTAGGAAGGGAAAAGGGAAGGAAAGGGTTTTTTTTTTTTTTTATGAAGGGATTAAGTGTTCACGAAAGAGATGAGTTTTCAGCTGTCTCTTGAATATTGCCAGGGATTCTGTGTTCCTGATGAAAGTAGGGAGATCATTCCACCACCAGGGAGCAGTGAAGGAGAATATTCTGGAGAGTGATTTTGTGCCTCTCTGTGACGGTACCACAAGCCTTCGTTCCTTTAGTGATCGCAGGCTTCTGGTGGGGACGTAGCGTTGTAGCAGTGTGTGGAGGTAGGAAGGTGCAGAGCCTGTGGTGGATCTGTAAGCAAGTATCAGCGCCTTGAACTTGATGCGAGCAGCGAGGGGTAGCCAGTGCAAAGAGATGAAGAGGGGCATGACATGGGCTCTCTTAGGCTCGTTGCAGACAAGACGTGCAGCAGCGTTCTGGATCATTTGAAGAGGTTTGATTGCACTTGACGGCAGTCCAGCCAGAAGAGCATTGCTGTAATCAAGCCCTGAAATGACCAGGGCCTGGACAAGCAGTTGTGTTGCATGCTCAGTCAGGAGGGACCGGATTTTCCTGATGTTGTGAAGTGCAAATCTGCATGACCGCGCCGTCTTTGAGATGTGGTCTCTGAAGGTCAGTTGGTCATCGAAGATAACTCCAAGATTTCTGGCCGACTTTGATGGGGCAATGGTGGTTGTACCAAGCTGTATGTTGATGTCGTGTTGTAGAGTAGGAGTGGCAGGGAAGACGTGAAGCTCAGTCTTTACCAGGTTGAGCTGCAGATGGTGTTCTTCCATCCGCGTCGAGATGTCCACCAGACAGCTTGAGATCCGTGCAGCTACAGTGGAATCATCTGGTTGGAAGGACAGGTAGAGTTGTGTGTCATCAGCATAGCAGTGGTAGGAGAAACCATGTGCCTGTATGATGGGACCCAGTGATGTAGTATAAATGGAGAATAGGAGGGGTCCAAGAACTGAACCCTGAGGAACCCCAGTGATCAGTTCATGAGGTTTGGATACCTCCCCTCCCCAGGCGAGTCTGAAAGACCTACCTGTGAGATAGGACTTAAACCACTGAAGCGCAGTACTTGAGATGCCCAGTGACGAGAGGGTGGACAGAAGAATTTGATGGTTTACGGTGTCGAAGGCAGCAGATAGATCCAGTAGAATGAGAACAGATGATTTGGAACCAGCCTTTGCAATTCGCAGGGATTCTGTGACAGACAGTAGCACAGTCTCGGTGGAATGGCCGCTCTTGAATCCAGATTGGTTGACGTCCAGATGGTTGTTCTGTGTGAGGAAAGATGACACCTGGTTGAACACAACTCGTGTTCGATATGAATGGTAGGAGAGAGACAGGTCTGTAATTGTCTACAAGTGATGTGTTTAATGTGGGTTTTTTTAGCAGTGGGGTTACTCGAGCCTGCTTGAATGTGGTAGGGAAAGTGCCTGTGTGGAGAGACGAGTTAATAATGTGTGTAAGTGCTGGTAAAAGAGTGGGAGAGATGGCTTGTAGAAGGTGTGAGGGGATGGGGTCTAGAGGGCAGGTGGTGGGATGACTGGAGAGGAGAAGTTTTGATACTTCCGCCTCCGTGAGAAGAGAGAAGGAAGAGAGAAGATTAGTGGATGAGGAGGGGCTGAGTTCCTGTGTGTGTGGTGCAGAGAATTGGCTGCTGATGGAAGATGTCTTGTCAGTGAAGAAATTGGCAAATTGATCAGCAGTTAAAGATGTGGTGGGTGGTGGTGGAGGGGGACAGAGGAGTGCGTTGAATGTCTTGAAGAGTGAACGTGTGTTTGTAGCGCCGTTGATCTTGTCGTGGAAGTATGAGGACTTAGCTGCATGGACTCCACCAGAAAAAGATGATAGCAGGCCTTGATACGAACCTAGGTCAGATGGGTCATGTGATTTGCGCCATTTCCTTTCTGCTGCCCTGAGTTTGGTCCGGTCTTCACGAAGTGCATTGGATATCCAGGGGTTGGAAGGAGTTGCTTGTGCTGGTCTGGATGACAGAGGACAGATACTGTCTAGGGAAGAAGATAAAGTGGAGCATAAAGTGTGTGTAGCAGTGTTTACATCCAAAGATGAGAATTGTGTGTGTGAGGGAAGAGAGGATGACACAACAGAGGAAAGATGAGAAGGGGAAAGAGAGCGCAGGTTTCTTCTGAAGGAAACATGTGAAGTGGTTGGTGGTGCACAAATAAGTTGCAGATTGAAAGTGGGGGGAAGGGGGATACTTAAGTGTCCTGTCAGTTTCCTTACTCGGTGGAGTCGTGCAGGTAGAGTCGCAGGTCTTTACCCGAGTCGGTCTTCACATGAGGAGGCTGAACACGACGGCTGAACGCTTCCGCTGACGCTTCCGCGACAGCGCAGACAGACTAAATAAATATCTTTCTTACCAACACATGAGTGAAAACAGCTGTGCCCGCCCTAACAATTAGCTCAGCAAAAGATTTTCGCCGTGAATGGGCCAAATTGAAACTACTGCAGGAAGCGCACATACAGCACTTAAGTGCCAAACCCAGCAATACCAAAACTAACAACCGCTACAGTTCTTCTAAATGGCAGCAAATACAATTACAAACAAATACAAGTCAAAGCACAAACATACAAATAAGCAGAGAATTGAAATGAATCCTTCCTAGCAGCAAATAATAACTTGGCAATAGAGCAGAAACCGGTATTAAGTACAAATAAACACTCACACGCTCTCGCCGTCTTCAGTGATCTCACGCTTGTCCTGATCCCTTAACGTTCGCATAACCAAGACATTTTTAAAACATTAAAACATTTTTAAAAACTGGGCATCTGAACATTCAGAAATAACATTTTCATAACATAAAGGATTACTTCACTTTCAAATGAAAATTACCCCAAGCTTTACCAAGTTTTACCAAGGTTCTATCTGAAGAACACAATTGGAGATGTTTTAACAAATATCCTGATGCATCCAAGCTTCATAATGGCAGTGAACAGGGGTCATGAGTATGAGCTGAAGAAAGTGTCTCCATCCACATCCCTCCATCATACACGTACTACACATGGGTCCGGGGGAACACTGGAAACAGGTTTTTCATTGACCGTTTTGAATGATCCAATGTGTTTATTGAACATAAAAGAATATCTTAAGGTGCCCACATCCTTGACAATCCATCCGCATTCCCACATGTCGCTCTGCCCCGATGCTGCACCTTGAAGTGAAAGCCTTGGAGGGCTCTCAGGAGCCAGCGAGTCAACCTGGCATTCGTATCCTTTGCCCAGGCCATCCACTGCAGTGGAGCATGTGGCCCTACAGGTCATACCACAATTTCAGAACTGCCCACTTGATATCCAGGGCATGTCCATGTCAGTCTCTTGGGCTGCCCCTTCTTGGTCAGGTCTGTCAAGGGGCGAGCTATTGAGAAATTAGGGATGAAACACAGTTAGTTGTCCGCCAAACCCAGAAAGGCATGTACCAGGGACTTGGTTGTGGGCTGGAAATATGAGTGAATGACCTCTACCTTTTTTTTCCTGGGGCATGATCAGACCGCATCCAATCTGAAAGCCCAGTTGCTGGTTTTTGAGCATTTGGGACAGATTTATTGATGACGGACAAACAACACTGGAAACAAGTTTTTGAAGTATTCAATTCGTTGTTTTCGAATGACCTGTAAAGGTTTTAAATGTCCTGTTTTTCAGAGAACATTCAAAAGTAACATTTATAAACATTACAAAAGAAAAAACATGAACAAAGTATAAATAATGTTTTTGTGCTAATCTTTTGAGAACATCATTACCGATCAGATAACTGAGCAAATGTCTGACATGAGAATGTTCTCTGTTAGCTGGCACAATGTCAACAATGTAGTTCAACAATTTCACTAGGCAGCACATAATGACATGAAAAATGCCTCTTTGTTTTGGTTTGACCTCTGCGTGTGACCTTTGCCCCTGCAGACTCAGATACAGTGGCAGGCGGCCATACAAGACGAAGGCTCGATCCACTGTGGAGGGGCGTATCTGGGTGGCTGCTGGGTTTTGACCGCCGCCCACTGCGTCAGGTACAACCAATCAGCACACCTTTTGATAAACCTGTATAGAACAGCTACTGAGAAACAACTGAGCATTTGCGTGTCTGTAGGCCCAAACCAAAGTCCTACCGAATCCAGTTGTCCCTCTGGAGGAAGCGTCGGAAGCAGTCGACAACAGAAACTATCCCAGTGAAGAATATCATCATCCATCATGAATATAATCCACAAACCTACGCCAACGACATCGCTTTGATCCAGTTAGAGGAGCTGGTTCATTCCGACAAGTGCAGCTTTGACAACCCCGCGGTCCGAGCCGTCTGCGTGCCCTGGTCCACCCTACAGTTCCAGCCCAACGACACCTGCACCATCTCCGGCTGGGGCCGCGACAGAGGTTCGGTCTAACCTTCCATCCAATTGTGGAATCATTTTATGGATTTAGTTTTAATTCATTTATTTTGTTTTAATTCAATAATTTTGAACAGATCATAAACACAAGAAAAAAAAACTCTGCTATATTCTATAAAAAAGGTTTTTTTTCGTGGAGACTTTGAAGACTTGAAGGCCCATTCACACCAAGGACGATAACGATAAAGATGCTGTTCTAAAAATGGTTTTAAATAAAAATGAACCACAATTATAATAACGGCAGAGGAATAATCACTGGAATCATTTTCAGAGTGATTTTTTTCTTGGTGATGAGTGATAAAAACATTGAAAGCCAATCAGAATCGATCCTGCTTTAAATACCTCAAGCATTAAAAGTGACAGACGACAAAACTGCAGCCTTATAATAAAAAGAGCGATGTCATCCACTGGTGTGAACGCTTATATAGTTATTGTTATTGGTGTGAACAGGCTTTTACATTTAGTTCTTTTACTCCAGTGGGGTTACAGTTACAGTCGTTTATTGTCTCCATGTCTGTTTGTTTGAAGCGGGAATGTCACAGTCGATTCTAAAATGGGCAAATGTGACGATTATCGGCGACTGCAAGAATTATTACAAGGACCGTTTCCTCCCTGGAATGGAGTGCGCAGGTATGTGTGTGTGTGTGTGTGTGTGTGTGTGTGTGTTTGACTAAACACTATAATATGTGATCATGTGCAACATATAATCTCCCTACATATGCTATCAGAATCATCATAAATACAAGTTTGCTCTTCAGGAAACTGGATGTGAACAACTTTTCAAATCTTATTTACGAATGAGAGATAATTTCTGACATAATAGAGTCCTTAAACGTTTTTCTACGTCAAAATTGCACATTTAATTCAGTGTTACTTGCCATTTCTTTGTTATTTTTCTGTGTAAATTAGCAGATGAGCAGTACTTTTGTAATTAATGTTTAAGCCTTTGTTTAATTAACGGTAGCATGTACTTAGTGACCCTTCAGTCACCCTGTGCTCTCATTGGCTGTGCTCATGTCAGGTGACCTGGAGGGGAAGGTGGACTCATGTCAGGGCGACTCCGGAGGGCCGCTGGTCTGTGAAGATGCATCTGGTGTGTCGTACGTGTGGGGAATAGTGAGCTGGCGTGATAAATGTGGTGAACCCAATAATCCTGGGATCTACACTAAAGTGGCAGATTATTTCGACTGGATCCGCTTCCACACAGGCTGGGCGGCTGTAACCAAATATAACCAGTAAAATGAAGTGTTAACATTTACTGATTGATGTTACTATATGTGCTTTTGAGCCTTTGTTTGTTGTTGCTATTAAAATGCTGATTATTCATTCATCAGCCAATTTAAAAGCTCAGTTCTGTCTCTTTTGTTTTCATGTGTTTCATAGTTTGTTGCGTTTTTGAGAAATTTTTACAAAACTTTCATGGCTCTGCCATGATCAAAACAGATGGCGTAGAACGAGACAGCCTTTGCTCCAACCCATCTTGAAGGAAGTAAAGAATAACTCTGATCAGGCATGGACAGGGTTCTTCTTGTGGGAAGAACACGATTCATCTAACAGGGCCCACTTCAAAGCATAAGTGCGCCTCGTAGAGGGGGCTCTAGCTGTAGGGATTGTATTCCACCACCACTGGGGGTAGATCAGTTAAACCCTCCAAGTCCTGTCCAGAGACCACACATGGAGGTTCCAGAGATCTGGACGCGGGTGCCATATGGTGCTCTGTCCCTGAGAAAGGTCTTTCCTCAAGGGAATCTTCCAGGGAGTGGTTGTCGCAAGGAGCATGAGTTCTGGGTGGGCCAATATGGCGCAACCGGCAAGACCAGCTCCTCATCCTACCTGACCTTGCACAGGGTCTGCCCCAGTAGGCTCACTGAGGGAAACGCATACTTGTGTAGGCCCCGGGGCCAGCTGTGTGCCAGTGCGTCCATGCCGAGGGTTCCTTAGGTCAGGGAGTAAAACAACTGGCAGTAGGATGTGTCAAGTAGCACCTGGCGAAACCAGCGCAGGCCAAGTAATACTGCTAGCAACTCGGGGCAACTGATATGCCACTGCATAAGAGTTCCTGTCCAGGAGCCTGCAGCAGTATTCCAGTTACACACAGCACCCCAGCTCGAGGTGGAGACAACAACATGCCTGGACAATTGTTCTAGGGGCACCTCGGCCCATAGAAAAGCAAGGTCTGACCACGGGCTGAAATTTTGGCGGCAAGTCCGCTTGAAGGTCACCTGGAGTGTGCCACGGTCCCATGCCGGGACTCGGTCGTGTAGCCTGTGCTGAAGCGGTCTCATATGAAGCAATCCAAGCGGCGCGGCCACAGATGTGGATGATATATGCTCCAGGAGCCTCTGAAATCGTAACTGCATACCGAGAAAAGAAATCCTCTGCATGGGGGAGAGTCCTTTCCCAGTTTACCTGAAGCCCCAGATGGCTGAGGTGTCTGAGCACCAGGTCCCTGTGTTCGAACAACTGATCTCGTGAGTTGGCCAGAATGAGCTGGAGATGCAGACACCCACTTCCCGTAGTGGGGTAAGGGTGGCCTCCACAACCTTCGTAAAGACGCAGGGCGACAGGGATAGCCTATTGAATGGAAGCTTGTGAAGTCCCGATTCAAAACACGCAGATCCAGGATTGGCCGTAACCCACCACTCTTGAAGTAGGGGCTGTAGAACCCTGACCTCACGTCGGCTCCAGGAGGACTACAATTTCCACATGCAGGACAGGGGCCTCTACGTCCGTCACTGAGGTGATACGGATGCTGCTGAACCTGGGGGGTCACCTGGCGAACTGAATCGCACAGCTGAGTCTGATGAATGAGGAAATTGCCAAACAAAAAACGTTTCTGTCAGACACAGATGAGAGGATGGTAAGTTCAAAGTGTTTATTATAAACACAACAGCAACACAGAACAACAGAACAGTTGCAGATGGTGAGACAAAGTCTTAAGGTGATGAACTTAGCTTCAAGGTAGTAATTGTCCTTCTTGTAATTACAGATGATCGAGTCGGCAGAAACAGACAGAAGGTTTGGGACTGGACAAACGGACCAGGATGGCAGCGGGTAAGTCTGTAGAGTCCATTAAAGACGAGACCAGACACAGAATGGCTTGTGAGGTGAGCTCATATAGTGAGTGATGGTGATGGGAACAGGTGCAGGTGATTAGAACTCGGGTGATGCGGACCGTGTGATTGGATCGGGCATGGGATTGATGGTAGGCGTGTCGGTAGGCTCCGTGACAGTTTCCCTTAACGTTCACGTAAAATAGAAAAAAAGGAAAACTCAGAAATGTTTTCACAACCTAATGGGAACGTTGCCAAAACATTTTGTTAGTTGGGAACGATGCATGTTAATTACCATAGAGCTTACATAACGACATTTATACTTACACAATCAATTATTCTAATTCAGATCATTCGTGTTATTCGTGTCGGATCATTTGTCGATCTGTGTTTGTGGTTTCAGATCACATGACTTGCTGTTATTTGTCTCTCTTCGAGTTTTATTTGCTCTTTTAAGCTGTATTTGGTCTGATCAATGTGTTGATTCCTCTCCAGTGTCTTCTGTTCATAGGTTTTTGTTTTTGTAATATTATTAAATATAATTAATATAAAAATGCACTACAAAATATTTAGTGGTTTAGGAAATTTTTTTTGTAGTTTGGAAAATCAGTAAAATAATCACCACTTTTAGTGGGTTGGTTTTATATTAAGCTCATTTTCATTTTAGTGGTTGGAAACATTTATGTATTAATTTAGCATATGTAAGATTCAGTAAACGTGTATATTATTCATTCTGAAGATCTGATGAGTCAAAATTTTTAAAGAAATTTGCTTGATTGGGGCTGATGATAATTTCGGGAAACACTATCAAAAATTCAATAATTATCGTTCACGTCAATAACAAACTTCTGAATATGAGTCGAAGTTTCATGATATTTCAGACTCTTTGAATACACAATTTAGCTGCTTTAATACGATTTAAATTCTTACTGTACTTTGATGTCCACTCAGTCCAGAGGTATAAGTTTTGTTTGAGACTCTAGTTAATAATAATAGTTGAGTCAATAATTAAACAAACTCGATGTTTATTTACTGTCCTACTGAACCTCGGGTTTCTGATAAGTTCTGCACGTGTTTTCATGAAACTGTAAAATACATCCTTAACTCTGTTACTTCTGGTGGTTTAGATTGAGAAATACTATTGCATTTATGTGCAAATAATATCCGTGTGCAAGATATTCACAGTGACGTGCTCATGACACTGTCAACAACTAAATGTTTCCAAAACAAGAAGTGTTATCAGAAAATTAGAAAATATTTAATGTTAATAATATTATTATAATTATAATTAATTAATAATAAATAATATATAATTATAATTAATTAATATTTAAAAATATTAATTTAAGTACAACTGTAAATGCCGTCAATACAATAACTATTCACAATCTTGTTCACGTTGACCTATTATTTGTTGGTTTAAAGCAAGAATTTATATGGTTGCACCACCTGATGAATATCATATAATAATATAATAGTTGTGCCACCTGACACCATCAATGACGAGGAATACGCTGAATATTGGATTTTTTTGTCCACTTTAATTACATATAAAGAATAAAATACAAATCAAGTGTTTTAGACTTATTGTGTACATATACATTTTACATAGTTCTTACATTTGAAAAAAAACATGCCTGCATATTACATCTGTAATTAATTTTTGTGTTACCCCTTAACCTCCCCTTAAACCTACCCATACCAGCAAACCTGTCCTAAACTTACCCGTGTCCACCTCAATAACAACATTAACAAGAACAGCGTACATAAGATTTTTTCTGTGAGTACATAGTAGTTAAAGACACCTAATAATAAGAGTGACAGATTTACTTTACTTGACACAATAGTGGCGTCTAAAATGAAAATGATGGAAAGTGTAAAACATCAAATTAAAACGAACATTTTAGAACAATAATTAAAAAATAGGATAACAGACATTCTTAGCTTAAATGTATTACTTATTTAGCTAATGTTTTAATTTCATATAGAGACATTCAGTGCTGTTGAACCACCTGACTTCCTGGTTTTTGACTTTTGCAACTAATTTTACATCGATCAGGCATCTAGTTTGATGCCTGTATTAGCTTTTGCCTGTGCTAGCAAGTTCATACATAAAATGTTTAAGAAGTTTATGATAAAAGACCATTTTCCTAGTTTTACATCGGTTGCACCACCTGACGGTGGTAAGTGCACCAACATACCCATACTCGAAAGTAGCTGTTTTTATTCATATTAATATTTCTCTCTCCCACAAGTATCTCTGGATGCTGCATTATAATGCTTTCTGTCATTATTACCTCGTCAATTCATAATAAAAGACCCGTGTTTGCAGTTGTGCCTCAACAGCTTTAAAACGATTGATATTTGCAGAATTTGTTTATATGAAAGGTTTCTAGCATAAAATTATTCCATAGTATTTATTTTGAATTTCTTAATATTAAAACCCATTTTAAGTAGTTTTCTTAGTCTGTTCATTTGTGCAGTCGGTTGTGCCACCTGACATTTCGAGGGTTTACGATACCACAACATAAAATGATGTTTATTTTTTAAATATACTGTAAATGAATTCAACTTAAATAGGTTTTAAAGAATAAAGTGATACATAATGAATTTATCAAATTATTTTAAAAGGGAATAATGTACTTCGACACAAAAACATGCATGTCATGGCATTGACCCATGTAGCATTTACACATCACTGAAGTGTCAATAAACCAATAGCTGTGACCTTTCCCGGCAGAAGCGGCTGTGTTTCTCCTCCCACTGGTGTTTGTCTCGTCCTTCACGGTCTGATTCAGTCAGACGTCTATTGACAGCGGTTAATGACTTGATGGAAGTGCGTCTGCTGAGCAGAACCACACAACAGTCATGAGGGTCCTCATTGTTTTTGTCTTCATGTGTTTTCTCTTCCAGACCGCTGTAAGTTTGTTTCACCTCATCATATGAATTTTTTTCAAATTTATTAAATTTATTATTATTATTTTTTTTTTTTTTAAATCCTGACAATTCAATCAAGTGTGCTTCTGTATTGGAAACCTGTGCGAAAACAGTCATTATTTTTTTAATGTATTTGGTGTTGCTTACCCTAACCCTGGCAGAAATGACACTCTTTATTATGTAATAATGAGCGTTACATTTAATTATTTAATAATAATGATAAAAAATGTTTTATATGATAGAAATGTTATATTCATAACAAAAGATTCTAGATAAAAGTAAGTTCATGTTATTTTTCACTGTATTTGGTGATTTGATTCACACTTGTAATAAAACATTCAGAGTTTTGTTTTCAGGGTGGACACCTTTATCTGTCGCATCAACATGTAGCAAAATTGTTGCAAAATATGTTGTATTTTGCAACTCTCTCTCTCTGATGAAATTCAACTCGCCTTCTTATGTTCAGATTTTATCTGCTTTTTTCTTTACTTCATCTGTTTGTTTACCAGTTTATCAAACTACTAGCAAACGTTTTTACTCTTCTTTTAATCATTTTAATCTTTTCTATAATATGTTAGTAATATATGTATTATGGAATAAATAATATGTTAATTATGGAAGTTCGTTTCCGCCACAGAATAAAAAAGGTAAATGCCACTCTTTATCTCTCAATTATGACTTTTTTCTTATGATTCTGAGAAAATGTCAAAATTTCGATATATGAATTTGAGTTTTTTATAAATTACAATTGTGATGTAAAAACTTTGACAAATTACGACAAAAAGTCGCAATAAACTTTTTTATTTTTTATTTTGTGGTGAAAACAAGCTTCCATGGTTAATGCATTGATGTACATTTGACATTTAATTAAACTTTATTTTATCTTATTAGATAAACTTAGAAGAGGACACTGATTCAAAACAGGAGAAACAAACAAATTCAGATTCAGAATCAGACTTGGCTCAACAGCCAACAAAGAAACTTGAAAAAGCACCATCAAACCCTGCACTACAGTCCAATCAATCAAAGTCACATGGCGAATCATCGGCACCATCAAAATCCAAAACTGCCAGAATTTCCTCAAAAGAATCTGATTATGATTCCTTGATCAGCACCCAATGTCTGCTTCAGAAATACACACGGCTGTCTTGCTCGAAAGTGTTCTGTCCGCCATGGCGGCGATGTATCGAGGGACAATGTGTCTGTAAGATGCCGTACAAGTGTCCGCGGCAGGACTACCGCGCATGTACGCTGGACGGACCCGAGTATTACTCCATGTGTCAGGCCAAAGCCATCTCCTGCAGATCCAACAAGCCCGTTTTCTCACACTTCAGCAAAACCTGCGACGGTGAGGACATAATCCTTGATTAATGTGCATGAAAACAAGACAAGCAATGCCAAAAAAACGCAGCTTACAAAATATGTTCTAAGAACATTTTGCACTGTGTTATGAAAACGTTATTTCGGAATGTTCTTTGAATGTGCAAAATTAAAGTTTTTGTGCTTTTTGAGAACATTATTAAAGACCAGAAAACTCGATTCTACTGGAAAAACGTTTGTTCTTAACTTTGGGAGAACTTCGCCAGAACGTTTGCCAAAGTTCTGAGAACGTTCCCTGTTAGCTGAGTCATTATCACGTTTTCAACATCACCAATGTACTTTAGCGTGACACTGAACAGAATTGTTATATGGAGTTAAACAAAAGTTTCTCCGTGGTTCTTTAGAAAAGCATTTACTGTATCAAAGCCTAAATGCTTTTCAGATCTACAATGGCGGATAAAACATTTTGGAGGTTGAGGTTTATTCGCAGCTAAATTTACGTGCATAAACTGATCAAAATTTATGAGAAATTTGTGGAAAAACATCCTGGGCACAGGATTTCTGACAACAAAAACATGTCAGATGTGTTATAAAATAAGTGTCAGATGATTTGGCGTGTGATTATACAGTTTGTTTGCACATGTTTGTGTCCAGAGGAGAAGGTGAAAGTAACTCTGGAGGACTCTGGCTCTGACAAAGTGGTCATGATGAACACAGGGTCGGGAAGATATTTGGTATGTGGCAGTGGCTGGAATATGGCTGCAGCTAATGTTGTTTGCCGAAACCCTCTGGATGTCGCCAGGTAAACACACCCAACACATCACTACACACAAGACGGCTTTTCTCTCGACTCAACAAGCACTGATTGCTTTTCTTGTTCTGTCTGTGTCTCAGAGGAGCAGCGTCAGTGACTAAAATCAAGTACAAGTCTCTTGACGAACCTACTGATTGGCCAACGGAGTGTATGAGAGTTCGCTGCACGGGATCTGAGCTCTCATTGGCAGAGTGCACCATCTATGAGCCCCAGCCAATGACAGACACTGTGGCCAGTGTAAAGTGTTACAACGAATCCCAAGGTGCTTTTTCTTCCAGATCTACTCATCGTTTTATCTGAAGAAAATTAACATCCTACTTAATAATGAGTGAGTGCATTTGGCACTTCACACAAATGTTTCAAAGTGTTCTTTGCTTTCTTCATGTGAACTATAATATGTTTTATTCTTTTGAGTATCTTGAAATTGTACGAAATAAGATATTTTGCTTAAAGGAAATGAAGAGAGTTGCCACTTTGGTGTCCCATAATTTTTAGAGAATTAGAGGCACATGTTCAGTTCAGTTTCTCCGAAAACTGAAGCCTGATTCCATCCCAAATGGGTGAAGCCGACTGCCTATATAAGTCACGCTGGATGCCATCTTTTTATATCTTGCCAGAATCTTTATCAGGTGCTTTTTTTTCCAGATCTACTCATTGTTTTATCTGAAGAAAATTAACATCCTACTTAATAATGAGTGAGTGTATTTGGCACTTCACACAAATAGTGGCGAACTATTGGGTGGTATGGAGGGCCAGGTCCGTGGAGTGAGGGTGAATGTGGTGAGTTAAAGTGCACAGATGTCCAGGGAGGAGCAGGGCGAGCAAACGACTGTTGGAGGACAGGCTGTGCAGGTGGCCAGGGCGGGTCAGGCTGTGCGAGCGTCCACCCTAGCGGATCAAACCCTTCTGGCCACCACCATGAAAGATTGGGGGAAACTGTAACAAAAAACAGAGAGAGGTTAGTATTGGCCGCTAGAGCCATAACAGGACCAGCAAGGAGCTCAGGAGCAGCCCCAAAGGTTCTAGTTAGGCCCGCCTGACTAGTCACTTGGATGCGGGCAGACAGCTTAGGAGCCACCTTAGTGGTCATCTCAGGGCTGACAGGGCAGACAGATAGTTCGGGGCTGATAGACAGTTCAGGACTGGCAGACAGTTTGGGGTCGACAGACAGTTCGGGGCTGACAGACAGTTCGGAGTTGACAAAAACTTCATGCACGATCTCCGTGATTGCTTCAGGACAGACATAAAGTTCACTGCTGGATGCCACTGACACCTCTGGAGGTTCTACAGTGGTCATCTCAGCATTTACAGGGATGACCTCTGTGGTCATATCAGGACAGACAGGTAGTTCACTGCTGGATGCCACTGACACCTCTGGAGGTTCTACAGTGGTCATCTCAGCATTTACAGGGATGACCTCCGTGGTCATATCTGGACAGACAGGTAGTTCACTGCTGGATGCCACTGACACCCCTGGAGGTTCTACAGTGGTCATCTCAGCGTTTACAGGGATGACCTCCGTGGTCATATCAGGACAGACAGGTAGTTCACTGCTGGATGCCACTGACACCTCTGGAGGTTCTACAGTGGTCATCTCAGCATTTACAGGGATGACCTCTGTGGTCATATCAGGACAGACAGGTAGTTCACTGCTGGATGCCACTGACACTTCTGGAGGTTTTACAGTGGCTATCCCATCAAATACAGAGAGCTCAGGAGTGACTCTCGTGGTCGTGTCAGGGAGAACAGACAGATTCTGTGCAAACTCCGTGTTCGCTTTAGAGCAGACAGTCATTTTGGGGTAGAAAACGGATCGGGGTTGACAGAATGTTTATGGCAGACTGAATGCTCATGGCAGATAGACAGTTCAACGGCGACCTCCGTGGTCGTTTCAGGGCAGACTGGGCAGGCAGGTAATTCAGGAGTGGCCTCTATGGCCACATCAGGGCAGAATGACGGTTCGGGGATGACTTCCGTGGTTATTTCTTGGCAGACAGAGAGCTCAGGACTGACAGAATGTTCGGAGCTGACAGTCTGTTCATGGTTAACAGGCTGTTCAGGGCTGACATAAAGCTCCGGGCTGACCTCCGTGGTAGCGCCAGGGAAAACTGACTGTTCAGGGACTGACTCAGTTGCGCCCTCTTGACTTGTACTGGCATGCTCAGAGGCTGACTCGTGAGCGCCCTCTTGAGCTGAATTGAACTGCTCAGGGACTGGCTCGGAAGCGCCCTCTTGGGTTGTACTGGCGTGCTCAGGGGCCAACTTGGGAGCGTCCTCTTGAGACAGGTCAGGGGCAATAGTTTCCCCTGAGGACAGGTCAGACGTTGGAGCCGGTGTGTGTGCTGCCCACACACATAAAATTGTCAGGGCTGCATCCTCAGATAGCTTTGGCGTAGTAGGTGTGATGTGAGCCATTGCTGATGGCTGGACAGGCGTGACGTTAGCCATCTGAGGTTGGACAGGCGTGGCCTGAACCGTTGTCTACTGGGCAGAGGTGACTTGATCCGTTGGCTCAGGCGACGGAGGGTCTGGAGCGGGCTCGTGTAGCGCTGGAGCAGCCTTCTTACGGCGCGGCTTGTGCTTACGTCGAGGCTGGGGAAGATCAGTGGTCTCTTGGCTGGGTTCTTGATAATGATATATGATGACTTGACTTGGTTCACGTTGATCTAGATGACTTGACTTGACTCTGGACGAACAGCTGCGGCGTGCTGTGACTCTGGACGAACAGCTGCGGCGTGCTGTGACTCTGGACGAACAACGGGAGTGTAATGGGAGGTATTTTTCAGAGTGAACTTTGAACCACTCAGAATCAGTGCATATTCCAGATAGTCTCTGAGACAGCAATTAACACTTTCGTCAGGAAAACGGGGTCTTAGGGATTCATTAAGCCCCCGACGAAATAAGCACTTAAACAAGGCTTCATCATAATGGACGTATTCCGACAACTCAGAATTGAGTGAATTGAGTGATGTAATCCTCGATCGACAGATCCTCCTGTCGAAACCTGATTAGCCAGTCGAAATGATCCATCCTGTGACTGAGAAAACTGCTGGATCTTGGGGTGGCAAAGTCTTCTGTAATGAAGAGTCAGTGGGTAGAGATCCAAATGCAGTTTATTAATAGACGTGGTTAAACAGGCAATGGTCACAGATCAGCAAACAGCATTATAGGAGATAAAACAGGATTGTGGTCAGAGGTACAGGCAGTAGTTGAGGCAGGCAGCAAGAATCAAACACCGGGTAAAACAGACAGGATCAAGAACAAGAAAACAAACACAGGGAAGAACGCTCGGAATGGTCTGGGGTTAGCAAAACAATACTTCGCAAAGGCTGGATGTGTGAGTGGTGTTTTTATAGTGGAGTGATGTGAATCAGGTGTGATAGTAATTAGTCCTCGGGTAATGTGCTACAGCTGGCGGGGTGATCAGTGACTGGATGAGGGGTTTCTGGGAAATGTAGTCCGTGTGAATGAATGTGAGTGCGAGTGAGTGAGTGAGTGAGTGTCCATTGTGAAGTGCCTTCTAGTGGTTGACTCGGGTATTTTGACTGATAATCGTGACAGCATTATTTTCTGTGCAACCATGTGACTGTATGATTTACCCCAGTAGAACAAAAAGTAACATTTAATGTAAATTAATGTTGAGTTTGAATCTGTTGACGTTTCACACACACTGATGCTTAATCTCTGTGTAGAGGAATGTGGGAAGTTCCTCTGTGTGAACGGGAAGTGTTTAAACAAAGGAAAAGTCTGTGATGGTGTTGATGACTGTGGAGACAACAGTGACGAGATGTGCTGCCAAAGTGAGTCTCTACTTCCTCATCATTCCTCTTCCTGTTTCCCACAATCCTGTCTGTTGTTTGCCGTATTTATTTATTTTTAATGAAGTGCATTACATTTATAATTGTGTTCATAATAATCAAAATCTAAGAATACCTTATGTATTGTCTTAAAACACAGTATCAAACCCATGACTGTCCTAATATTACCATTTCTGTTGTGTGAAGAATGTAATAACAAAACAGCAGCGTTCCACTGCAAGTCAGACGTCTGTATTCCCCGTTACGCCGTTGGAGACGGGATCAGGGACTGTCTGGGAGGAGAAGATGAACTGGATGGTCAGTGAATTTATTTTATTACTGCTCAAAAACTGCTTCAGAATTCAGTTCCAGAAACAGCGCCTCATTTATTATGATCTTCAGATTCATCAGGTCCTACTCAGACAGGACTAGATTGTCTCCTGAGGAGAGAACATTTTGTAAATTCAATTGCATTCAAATCACATCATTGTTTTCTTCACACAGTTTGATTTATAAGTAATATATGAGCAATTTTGGTACAAATGACTTACTGTATTTCAGCCCTGCCATCCTCTGAGAAATCAGAACCTGAATGTGTCTGTGATTGACATATATTCTACAAAATGCTTCTACTTTCTCGACCTTCTTTGAACACACAACTAATTTCTCTTTGCGCCGTCTGGTGGACCTTCATTACGAATTCACCAATTGGTGAATTGGTTCATGTGTTTTTGAGCTGCTGGAATCATATGGAAATAGAATAAAAAAAAATAAAAAGCCAATTAAGACTTTTTACATTTATATTTGGTTTTTATCCAAAGCGACTTACAAGTGAGGAAAACAAACAAGCGATTCTTCATGAATTGGCAAATAGACACAGGAAGTGCTCACAACACAAGTTTCATACATTGCTCAGTACCATAAGCTAGAGTAGGAAGGGAAAAGGGAAGGATAGGGTTTTTTTTTTATGAAGGGATTAAGTGTTCACGGAAGAGATGAGTTTTCAGCTGTCTCTTGAATATTGCCAGGGATTCTGCGTTCCTGATGAAAGTAGGGAGATCATTCCACCACCAGGGAGCAGTGAACGAGAATGTTCTGGAGAGTGATTTTGTGCCTCTCTCGGTACCAGATGGAGATGTAGAGTTGTAGCAGTGTGTGGAGGTAGGAGGGTGCAGAGCCTGTGGTGGATCTGTAAGCAAGCATCAGCGCCTTGAGCTTGATGCGAGCAGCAAGGGGTAGCCAGAGCAGAGAGATGAAGAGGGGCGTGATGTGGGCTCTCTTAGGCTCGTTAAAGACAAGACGTGCAGCAGCGTTCTGGATCATTTGAAGAGGTTTGATTGCACTTGACGGCAGTCCAGTCAGAAGAGCATTGCAGTAATCAAGCCTTGAAATGACCAGAGCCTGGACAAGAAGTTGTGTTGCATGCTCAGTTAGGAAGGGCCGGATTTTCCTGATGTTGTGAAGTGCAAATCTGCATGACCGCGCCGTCTTTGAGATGTGGTCTCTGAAGGTCAGTTGGTCATCAAAGATAACTCCAAGATTTCTGTCCGACTTTGATGGGGTAATGGTGGTTGTACCAAGCTGTATGTTGATGTCGTGTTGTAGAGTTGGAGTGGCAGGGAAGACGTGAAGCTCAGTCTTTACCAGGTTGAGCTGCAGGTGGTGTTCTTCCATCCACGTCGAGATGTCCGCCAGACAGCTTGAGATCCGTGCAGCTACTGTGGAATCATCTGGTTGGAAGGACAGGTAGAGTTGTGTGTCATCAGCATAGCAATGGTAGGAGAAACCATGTGCCTGTATGATGGGACCCAGTGATGTAGTATAAATGGAGAACAGGAGGGGACCGAGAACTGAACCCTGAGGAACCCCAGTGATCAGTTGATGAGGTTTGGATACCTCCCCTCCCCAGGCGACTCTGAAAGACCTACCTGTGAGATAGGACTCAAACCACTGAAGCGCAGTACCTGAGATGCCCAGTGATGACAGAAGGATTTGGTGGTTCACGGTGTCGAATGCAGCAGATAGATCCAGTAGAATGAGAACAGATGATTTGGAACCAGCCTTTGCAATCCACAGGGATTCAGTGACAGACAGTAGTGCAGTCTCGGTTGAATGGCCGCTCTTGAATCCAGATTGGTTGACGTCCAGATGGTTGTTATGTGTGAGGAAAGATGACACCTGGTTGAACACAACTCGTTCAAGTGTTTTCGATATGAATGGTAGGAGAGACACAGGTCTGTAGTTGTCTACAAGTGATGTGTTTAATGTGGGTTTTTTTAGCAGTGGGGTTACCCGAGCCTGCTTGAATGTGGTAGGGAAAGTGCCTGTGTGGAGAAACGAGTTAATATTGTGTGTAAGTGCTGGTAAAAGAGTGGGAGAGATGGCTTGTAGAAGGTGTGAGGGGATGGGGTCTAGAGGGCAGGTGGTGGGATGACTGGAGAGGAGAACTTTGGATACTTCTGCCTCCGTGAGAAGAGAGAAGGAAGAGAGAAGATTAGTGGATGAGGAGGGGCTGAGTTCCTGTGTGGGTGGTGCAGAAAATTGGCTACTGATGGAAGATGTCTTGTCAGTGAAGAAATTGGCAAACTGATCAGCAGTTAAAGATGTGGTGGGAGGTGGTGGAGGGGGACAGAGGAGTGCGTTGAATGTCTTGAAGAGTGAACGTGTGTTTGTCGCGCCGTTGATCTTGTTGTGGAAGTATGAGGTCTTAGCTGCATGGACTCCACCAGAAAAAGCAGAGATTGATACGAACCTTGGTCAGATGGGTCGATTTGTGCCATTTCCTTTCTGCTGCCCTGAGTTTGTTTCAGTGTTCACAAAAAGCATTGGATAACCAGAGGTGGAAAGGAGTAGCACGCGCTGGCCTGGATGACAGAGGACAGATACTGTCTAGGGAAGAAGATAAAGTGGAGCATAAAGTGTGTGTAGCAGTGTTTACATCCAGAGATGAGAATTGTGTGTGTGAGGGAAGAGAGGATGACACAACAGAGGAGAGATCAGAAGGGAAAAGAGAGTGCAGGTTTCTTCTGAGCGTAACTTAAGAAATGGTTTGTGGTGCACAAATAGGGAGTTGTAGATTAAAAGTAATGAAGAAATGGTCAGAAATGTGTAGAGGGTTTACCAGAATGTTGTCAGCTGTCATGTTAGGTCCAGCTGGTTGCCAGATATGTGGGTGCTTGTGGTGATTGAGATCAAATGAGAGAGAGGAAGTCAGAAGCATAAGGTTTGCGAAGGTGAATATTGAAATCGCCAAATACTACAAGTGGATTGCCATTGTGTGGAAATGAGGACAGCAGCATGTCAACCATTATTTATCTTACAATTCTGACTTTCTTCCAGCAATTGTGAGTTTATATCTGTCACAGAGGCGAACTCCATGATTCCCTCCTCTGACCGACAGAGGGCGCCCTCGCCTGAATACTGACACACGCACACACTTTTCTTCACTACATTTCCCATGATCCCTGTACCTCGGCACTGATTGCAGTTCTAGCTGCAACCCATTGACAGACAGTATTTAAGACTACCCTGAACTCTAAGTCAACGCGAAGTCTTGTTTCCTTTAGGCACATTTCTGAGCGTTATTTACCCGTGTTTGATTTTCTGTTGTTGACATAAATCCTGTGGATTTATCTTTTGTGACCCTTTGCTGCCTGCCTCTTTGACCTGTTTGCCTGTTTCTGGATTTACGACTGTTTTCTGCCTGCCCTGATCTCTGCCTGTTCCCCGGTAACGTTTATTGGATTATCTCTGTCTACCCTGTTCTCTGGCCATTTACCCCTTGACTGTTTGACTACGTCTTTGTTAATAAAAGCTTGCAAATGGATCTCAACCCGAGCGATGAGTCATTACAATATCTCACCATTTTTATTTTTTATTCCGTGGCCGAAACAAGCTTCCACAGAAGTCCCAACCAATGTAAAAATGAAACAAAATAAATAAAGGAGAGGTCAATGATAATTAAAGTTAATAATTGTACGAAGGTTCAGTCAGTCAGACTTCTAGACTTAAAACATGTTAGAAGTGTTTTTTGTTACAGAATAACTGCCTGTTCTTTTCTCTCTTTTTTTTCAGAATACGACAAACCAGTAGAGAAAAATCTGACTTTGTTTTCCGATCCAGTGTCGGGTGAGAACAAACTCATATGAAACTGAACATCCAATGTCTGACACTTCAGCAGACAAAAACCTCTACAAGAGACTCTTCTTGATCTGGTCACAGACAACAGGGAACGTTCTGACAAAGTTCTCTCAAAGTTACGAACAAACGTTCTTCCAGTAATGCTAATAATATGTTTGTTCGTAGTTATCTGGTCTTAAATAATGTTCTCAAAATGTTAGCACAAAAGCATTATTTATAAATTGTTCATTGAGCATTTTTTCTGAAATGTTTTAGTTGGATGTTCGTCTAACATTTTCGAAATGTTACGACTTCTTTAAGAACGTTCAGAAAACATTCAAAAGTAACATTCCCATAATGTTTGAAGAATGTTTCAATGGAATGTTCCCTTAACGTTCACATTTAAAAAAACTGGACATTTTGAAAGTTCAGAGAACATTCAGAAATAATGTTTTTGTAACTTAATTGGAACATATTTTTTGTTAGAAGGGCAAATGTTAAAAGTTTAGTAGTTGTAGTTTATGTCTCTATTCACATCTACTGTCCCGTTGTTCCAGAGATCAGAAGAATACGTTCGTCTGCAGAGAGCCAGCTGCAGTGTGGCGTTCCCAATATGGAGTATGTGTTCAAACAAGAGGACGATACGACTTTCCATTCACGCAGGAAACGCTTAGTAGGAGGAGAAGAGGCCTTACCGGTCAGTCTTGAAAAAGCAAACTTCAGAAACAGTATGATGATATATATTGTGGTTTCCACCTTCTGGCCAATCTCTTCCTTTAAAAAGAGATGCAAGACTCCAGACTGCCAAAGAATCTTTAATCTGGTTGATTAAGCATACAAACTTCTGATCGTGCTTTAGGAGTGTTTTATATAATATGCAAACGCCTAACTATCCACAAATAAAGATACACTTAATCTGTTTTGGTGCAAAATTGCACATCTTTTTCAAAAGGTTTCAAAATGGTTTTACAACTGAACACATATTAACCCAGCTAATGTTCTCATAGAATGTTCTTGCAAGGTTCACTCAAAGTTATGAACATTCTTCCAGTAACGTTAATGGAACATTCATTCAATGTTATCTGGTCTTTAAAGTGATAGTTCACCCAAATATGAATATCATCATTTACTCGCCCTTATTCAAAATCTGCATGAATTTCTTTGCTCTGCTAAACACAAAGGAAGATATTTGGAAGAATGTCAGTAACCAAACTGTTCTCGCCTTTATTTATTTTTCTTACTATGGAACTTTGAGAGAACCTTGCCAGAGAATGTCCCCTGCAATGTCAACAATGTAGTTTAATCACTAATCTGGCAAATTTTCACTAAGCTGTACATAATGAAATGAAAAATGCCTCTTTGTTTTGGTTTGACCTCTGTGTGTGACCTTTGCCCCTGCAGACTCAGATACAGTGGCAGGTGGCCATACAAGACGAAGGCTCGATCCACTGTGGAGGGGCATATCTTGGTGGCTGCTGGGTTTTGACCGCCGCCCACTGCGTCAGGTAAAACCAATCAGCACACCTTTTGATAAACCAGTATATAACAGCTACTGAGTAACAACTGAGCATTTGCGTGTCTGTAGGCCCAAACCAAAGTCCTACCGAATCAAGTTCTCCCTCTGGAGGAAGCATCGGAGGCAGATGACAACAGACAGCATCCCAGTGAAGAATATCATCATCCATCATGAATATAATCCACAAACCTACGCCAACGACATCGCTTTGATCCAGCTAGAGCAGCTGAGTCTTTCCGACAAGTGCATGGAGGACAACCCCGCGGTCCGAGCCGTCTGCGTGCCCTGGTCCACCCTGCAGTTCCAGCCCAACGACACCTGCACCATCTCCGGCTGGGGCCGCGACAGAGGTTCGGTCTAACCTTCTATACAGTTCCATCAGGCACTTCATATATAGAGCCCCTTCAGGGGTTTCTATGGGATCATTTTATGGGTTTCGATTTACTCACACATCTTCTTTCAGACAAACACAATTGGGAGATATATTTAAAAATATCCTTGCTCCTCGAAGCTTTATAATGGGAGTGAATGCGGGGCAAGTTTTTGAAGCCCAAAAAATATGCATCCATCCATCATAAAAGTAATCCATACGGCACCAGGAGATTAATAAAGGCCTTCTGATGCGAAGCGATGCGGAAACAAAACACTGAATTAGAAGTCTAAAACGAGAAATTTTAAAGAGAAATGTCAGAGCATGAGTTTGTTGCCCAGCTCTATTTATTTAAAACACAAGAGACGTCTAAGTTAACGATACTACCGTCAGGGGTCAATCTTGTGGCATAAGTCGACTTGCACAGTATGTGTACGATCGTCTGCAGAAAGACAGTTGTCAGACACAGACAGGGAGTTCAAGTGGTTTATTGCAGACAACAGAGATGAACAGTAATCAGGTAAGTCAAACAGAATACAGAATGCAAGGAGACTTAGCTGGCGAATCACAGTCAATGTTCTTTTCCTTCCAGGGGATCGTTGTGGCAAGGCAGAGGTTTGATGACACAAAACAACAAGACGAGGGGAACACGGAGACAAGGATCACAGGAACAGGTAAGCATGAGCGGGTGAGTCTGTCGTGTCGAAGTGATACGAGACCAGACGCTGAACTGACCTTGAGCGGAGGGTATATGAAGGAGGTGATGATGATGACAAATCAGGTGCAGGTGTTAAAACTCAGGTGACTGTGATCGGATAATTGTCCTTGGTGCAGATGGTGTGGTGGGCGTGGTGACTGACTCCGTGACAGTACCCCCTCCTCCACGGCCGGCTCCTGACGGCCGACCCTGTCGACGACGGGGGCGCCCCCGACCTCTGGGAGCTGGTTCGTTGGGATGGAACTGGGTAAGTAGCATTGGGGCCCGGATGTTATTTCTAGGAACCCAGGATCTTTCCTCGGGTCCATATCCCTCCCAGTCTACAAGGTATTCTAGGCCTCCGCCGTCGAGAGTCCAGGATGGTGCGCACCTGGTAAATAGTTTCGTCCTCGGCTAGGTTGGGAGGAGGAGGTACTCCATCATTGCCATTTCCTGTGGGGGCAGACAAAGGTTCAGTGAAGGGTTTTAGGAGAGATACATGAAATGTAGGTGCTATACGATACGTGGGGGGTAGTTGGAGACGGTAGGTGACTTCGTTCAGCTGTCTCTGTACCACGAAGGGACCTGTGAAGCGGGGACTCAGCTTTCGACAGGGCAGGCGAAGACGAATTTCACGGGTGGAGAGCCGCAATTTCTGGCCTGGGAGATAAGTGGGAGTGTCTGAATGGCGTTTGTCTGCGTGTACCTTGTGTCTCCGCACTGCCCGTTGGAGATGGACGTGAGCTGAGTCCCACACCCTCTCGCTCCGCTGGAATCAGTCCTGAACAACTGGGACATCCAAAGGTTCGCCAGACCAAGGGAATAGTGGCGGCTGGTATCCTAGAACACACCGGAATGGGGTGAGTCCTGTCGTAGATTGCCTTAGGGAGTTTTGGGCGTACTCTGCCTATGGTAGGTAACGGCTCCAGCTGTTCTGATGCTGGTGGCAATACGCCCTCAGGTATCTCCCGATCTCTTGGATCTTCCACTCAGTCTGGCCGTTAGTTTGAGGGTGGTAACCAGAAGATAGACTGACCGAGACCCCCAGCAGTTGGAAGAATGCGTGCCACACTCGAGAGATGAATTGGGGGCCTCAGTCAGAGACTATGTCCTCAGGGATGCCAAAGTGACGGAAGATCTGGTGGAAGAGTGTTTCGGCTGCCTGGAAGGCAGTGGGGAGTCTTTTGAGGGGGATGAGCTTACAGGATTTGGAGAACCGGTCTACGACGACGAAGATGCAGGTGTTGGAGTCAGAGGAGGGTAAGTCGGTCATGAAGTCAATCCCTATGTGGGACCATGGACGTTGGGGAATCGGGAGAGGTACCAGTTTGCCTGCGGGGAGTTTTCTTGGGTTATTGGTTATGGCGCAGACTGAGCAACTTTTCATGAATCGGAAGACGTCCTGAGGCATTGAAGGCCAGCAGTATCTTTGACGGAGGAGCGAGAGGGTTCGCCGGCTACCTGGGTGTCCAGAGCCCGGGGAGGTGTGCGCTGAGTCCAGGAGGGGTTGGTGGAGGTTGGTAGGAACGTAGATCAACCCCTCTGGACCTCCCGGCGGAGCTGGGCCGGTAGTGGTTGCCAACCGAATTTGGTCGTCTATCTCCCACTGAATAGGGTTAATGATCATGGCTTGAGGGAGAATGGGTTCCGGAGGCCATGAATCGGGTTTGGGAGCGTGGAGACGGGAAAGGGCGTCCGCCTTAACGTTCTTCTTCCCTTGACGATAGGTGACCACGAAGTCGAACTGAGTAAAGAAGAGTGCCCACCGAGCTTGGCGTGTGTTGAGGCGTTTGGCATCCCGCAGATACTCCAGCTTTCGATGATCCGTAATAACCTCGAACTGATGGGTTGCTCCCTCCAGCCAGTGTCGCCATTCTTCTAGAGCAAGCTTGATGGCGATCAATTCTCGGTCGTAGTTTTGCTCCGCTGGGGACAGCTTCTTTGAGAAGAAGGCACATGGATGGAGGTGTGGAGGGTCACCCTGCCGCTGTGAGAGGACTGCCCCAACTCCCGTGTGAGAGGCATTCACCTCTACTACGAAAGGGAGCCTCAGGTCGGGGTGTCGTAGGACGGGAGCCGAGCTGTAGGCTTCTTGGAGGCCTTGGAGCGTCACAGAGGCGGATAGAGTCCAGGACAGGGACTTGGGCCGATTCTTGAGGAGTGAGGTGAGGGGTGCACTGATTTGGCTGTAATTCTTTATGAAACGGCGATAAAAGTTAGAGAAGCCCAGGAATCTTTGGAGTTCCTTTACGGTGCTGGGTTTGGGCCAATTCTGGATGGCCTCCACCTTCCTCTGGTCCATTTTCACCCCATGGCGATCTATGATGTACCCCAGGAAGTGGACGGAAGGGATGTGGAACTCGTATTTTTCGAGCTTCAGGAAGAGCTGGTTATCTTGGAGGCGTTGGAGGACCTGTTTGACATGGCGTTGATGTTCAGTGAGGGATTGGGAATGCTGGTGTCTGCATAGTGAAGCGTTGTGCTCTGGTCTTCTGTCAGACACAGACAGGGAACGGTGGTAAGTTCAAGTGGTTTATTGCAGACAACAGAGATGAACAGTAATCAGGTGAGTCAAACAGAACACAGAATGCAACAGGAGACTTAGCTGGCGAATCACAGTCAAAGTTCTTTTCCTTCCAGGGGATCGTCGTGGCAAGGCAGAGGTTCGAGGACACAGAACAACAAGACGAGGGGAACACGGAGACAAGGATCACAGGAACAGGTAAGCATGAGCGGGTGAGTCTGTCGTGTCGAAGTGATACGAGACCAGACGCTGAACTGGCCTGAGCGGAAGGTATATGAAGGAGGTGATGATGATGACAAATCAGGTGCAGGTGTTAAAACTCAGGTGACTGTGATCGGATAATTGTCCTTGGTGCAGATGGTGTGGTGGGCGTGGTGACTGACTCCGTGACAACAGTTATTTGAATTTATAGTCTTAAATATCTGTATTTTTATTACAATAAGGCATCGTTCGCTTCAGAAGGTCTTTATTAACCCCCTGGAGTCGATTACTTTTATGATGGATGGATGCACTTTTTTGGACTTCAAAATCTTGCCCCCCATTCACTCCCATTATAAAGCTTCGAGGAGCAAGGATATTTTTAAATATAACTCTGACTGCATTCGTCTGAAAGAAGATAGTCATATACACCTGGGTTGGCTTAAGGGTGAGTAAATCATGAGAAAGTTTTAATTTTGGGTGAACCTTTAAGGCCTGTTCACATCATGGATTAAAACAATGAAGGTAACGTTCTAAAAATCGTTCTAAAAATAAAAGAATATCAGAGTCCACACCACAATTATAACAATAACGGCAGAGGAATGATATCACATGAATCGATTTCAGAGAGAATTTATCCTGCTGGTGAATGATAAAAACATTGACAACCAATCAGAATCCATCCTGCTTTAACCCTTTCATGCACAGAGGTCAATACAGTGGACAGCTATTTCAAAAAGTGATTTACTCCGCCTCCAAACTAAGATGGCCAATGGCCTGTCAGAAATGCCAAGTTACTCCAGAATATCCATCCATTCCTTCTATCCTAAGAGACTCTTGCAGGTAAAAAAATATATAAATCCATTTAAAGTGGCAGACGATAAATTTGCAGCTTTACAATAAACAGAATATAGTTATTGTTATTGGTGTGAACAGGCTTTTACACTTAGTTCTTTTACTCCAGTGGGGTTACAGTTACAGTCGTTTATTGTCTCCATGTCTGTTTGTTTGAAGCGGGAATGTCACAGTCGATTCTAAAATGGGCAAATGTGACGATTATCGGTGACTGCAAGAATTATTACAAGGACCGTTTCCTCCCTGGAATGGAGTGTGCAGGTATGTGTGTGTGAGTGTGTGTGTGTGTGGGTATTCCCTACGTTATGGGGACCAAATGTCCCCACAGGTATAGTAATACTAGTAAATTTTGATCTTGTGGGGACATTTTTTTTGGTCCCCATGAGGAAACAAGCTTATAAATCAAATGTAAAATAGCAGAACATTTTGTGTGATGGGTAGGTTTAGGGGTAGGGGTAGTGTAGGGGGGCAGAATGTACAGTTTGTACAGTATAAAAACCATTACGCCTATGGAATGTCCCCATAAAACATGAAAACACAACATGTGTGTGAGTGTGTGTGTGTCTGTGTTTAACTAAACACTATAATATGTGATCATATAATGCAAGTTTGTTCATAAAGAAATTGGGCTTGAACAGGCTCTCAAATCGTATTTATAAGTTGTTACTTGCCACTTTCTAATTTTATGTCAAAAGTTTCTGAGTGAAAATGTTTCAAAGACATTTTTTTTTCAGTGTAAATGAGCAGCAAAGCATTTCATAATGAACTCGTACTGTAGGCCTGTACTTTTGTAATTAATGTTTAAGCCTTTGTTTAATTAACGGTAGCATGTACTTAGTGACCCTTCAGTCACCTGTTCCTGCGCTCTCATTGGCTGTGCTCATGTCAGGTGACCTGGAGGGGAAGGTGGACTCATGTCAGGGCGATTCTGGAGGGCCCCTGGTCTGTAAAGATGCATCTGGTGTGTCGTACGTGTGGGGAATAGTGAGCTGGGGTGATAAATGTGGTGAACCCAATAATCCTGGCGTCTACACTAAAGTGGCACATTATTTCGATTGGATCCGCTTCCACATGGGCTGGGCGGCTGTAACCAAATATAACCAGTAAAATGAAGTGTTAACATTTACTGATTGATGTTACTATATGTACTTTTGAGCCTTTGTTTGTTGTTGCTATTAAAATGCTGATTATTCATTCATCAGCCAATTTAAAAGCTCAGTTCTGTCTCTTCTTTTCTCTTCATGTGTTTCATAGTTTGTGGTGTTTTTGAGAAATTAAATGTTTTATGTTGCATTTCTGATGTGAATTTCCTTATCAGATTTTGAACCACATTTTAAATGTTCAAATTTGCAAAAACTGGATTCTGTTTGTTTGTTTTTCTTGCCAACGCAAACGTGTTTATATTTCCTGTAGAAAATTTATATGAAAATTAAAAACAAACAACAACAAAAAACAATTCAAGACAGTTTTCTCATTATACACTGATAAATTCACTGCAGTTTTGTACCGTTCCTACATATTTCAAACTTTAAGAATTGTATAAAAATAAAATATAATGTTCATGACAAATCAGTTGCACACAAGTTTGCTGTTCATCTGTTTGACCACCAGATGGCCACAGTCAATTATAGGTGTATAAAGCAGAATAATGGCATATATCTCCAAAACGCTGCAGTAAAAAGGTTTGATATGAGGTATGCATACTGTATGGGATGTCCCCTATAGAAATAGACCATTACTTTTTTCTACTAATTAGATATGGGGACTTTATAGGCCTCTGAAGTGAAATAATGTGACATATCTCTAAAACGCTGCAGGAAAATGGTTTTATATGAGGTATGCAAACAGTATGGGATGTCCCCTTTAGGAACTGACCATTACTTTTTTTTACTTATTAGAAATGAGGTCTTTATAGGTGTATAAAGCTGGATAATGGCATATATCTCCAAAATGCTGCAGTACAATGGTTTGATATGAGCTATGCCTATTGTATGGGATATATAATTCTTCAGGAGAAATTTTAACACAGTAAAAAATAATAACAAACAAACAAGAGAGGCATTTAGAACACAGCTAGTCATTCTTTCAGTCATTCTTTTTTTTGCTTGTTAAACCTTGCATATAAAACATTATCCATGTGTTTATTTTAATTTTGTTTATGTATTATATCATTATTTGTCATTGCTCATATAAAGGCCACCGGTTTGGCAAAACTGTAAGTAATGCCAATAAACCGAATTTGAATTTGAGAGAGAGACAGACAGAGAGACAAAGAAAGAAAGAAAGAAAGAAAGAGAAAAAAAGAAAAAAGAGAAAAAGAAAAAAGAGAAAGAAAGGAAGAGAGAAAGAAAAATATAAATATTTGAAAGAAAGAAAAAAAGAAAGAGAAAAAGAATAGAAAGACATTTGAAAGAACGAGAGAAAGAGAAAGAAAGAGAAAAAGAAAAGAAAAATATTTGAAAAAAAGAAAGACATTAGATAGATAGATAGATAGATAGATAGATAGATAGATAGATAGATGGATGCAACTCAAGCGCTCTGAAAGCGCGTTCTCTTTCTGCTCATCCTGAAATTACCGTAATCATAGTAATAGGCGCACACACTTCTTTTTTTAGCGGCTGGCTTGACCGTGTATTTTCAAACCGCGGCTGGCTTGACCGCAGTGCGAACGGTCAATTGAGTCCTTTTTGCTGGGAACGCTATTTGGCTCGATTTACCATGGTTTAGACTTAGAAAATGTTGTATTAATGCTGTTATAACGTGTTGTTTGACTGTAGGTCTCTTGACCTACTCAATTGAAACAGTCTTGAAGATTGTGTCATGTAATTGTTGTGATTAATGCTGCATTCTCCTGCAATTAGAATGATCCTAAATACGAGTTTCCATGGTAAAAAATTACTCATGAACACCCTCTGATGTCGTGTTTACCACTGGGAAGTTTGGAAATAATTTTGATACCCAAATTCCCGAGATGGACGTGCCAGAAATTTTAAACATAGTGGAGGGTAGAACTTCTGCTATTACATTCATCTTTTGAAGGGTATTGTATGTTTTATACACAACAAAAATAACCTGCATTTGACAAAATTACAGAATCGTACAGCAAGTGGAATATCTAGATATTGTTGTCAGTGCATGGGACACTAAATATAATTTTGGTTTTAACACGATTTTACATATGTATATATAAATATAGGCATGATTAAACCATGGTGTGCTCCACGATTCCCGTTCATTCCAACAACAAGCACTCGAACGCAACAAGCTTGTAAACTCGACTTCTGAAGTGGGAATTATGAAATTTCCGATAGCACGTGAAGGCAGCATTAAAACACTTAAAAATAAATGTAGAATTATTTTTGTTTAATATTAACAGCTGTTTGTGGGATTATTTTATGGCACCAAAATATTTTTTTTTGCCTTTATTGTACTGAAAGGCTTAATAGGAAGCCTATGTCTGCTTCTACTTTATTACTGTAACAGTTAAACTAATCAAGAGCAAAATGATCTCTTTCCTCTCTTTTGCCAGCAAAAGATATAAAAAATAAATTTTTCGCAAAGCTTCATGGCCCCCAGAATATTTTGTTGAATGAATATCTGAACATTATAACAAGAACGGAGCCTTATTTTATTCTAGCTTCATGCAATCTTTTTTTAAACACTTGAATGTGGGGAAGTTTCACACAAAACAGCCGAGAAAATCATGTTTCTGTCAAAGACTCCCTCCGGATGGGATTCAGAACAATGATCAAAACAGAAGATCGAGTCCATCAACACCTCCAAAGCTTCACAGTTGTTTCCTCGTCGTGGGTTCAACAATTTATAAAAGTATTAATGTGTGTATATATATAATATAGATGTTGTATTTTTTTGACCAATTGGAAAGCTATTAATTTTTTTTATCCTTGAAATCTACCCTTCTGCTGGGATCAGGACAACCCTTTTTTTTTTTGGATTGAAGTTATCCCAAGTTTTGAACAGCACATACTGACTGTTAACCATTGAATCCACTACTTCATTATTCTGATTTGTGAAATATTTTACAGTACAGTTCACTTCACTATAGGGTTGCGCGGTATACCGGTGCCGGCAAAACACCACATATATTTTATTTCAACGGTACGGTCATTTTGGTACTTGATATGCTGCTGTTGCAAAGTTCACAGCTACGCAGCAGTGTGCTACCAAAACTGACTTGAAACTGGATGCTAGTATGCTAGTAACATGATACTAGTATTATTGTAAAGATTAAAAAAGGGATTTCATTAATTGTAAAGGCAAAAGTTTGTTTAAAATGCCAATAAAATCATACGTGTTACAGGACTCGAACTGGAACAAAAAAAGCTGGTAACTGTGTTAAAGCGTCTTATCACGATGAGCTTTTACAGAGTGATGGAATGTAAGAGGTTAATGATGTACAAAACGTTCAGAGCTCTTCGGCTCATTATGGGAAGGGCTGCGCTCATGATAACATGTGCCTCACTCTCAAACAAAGCGGATCCAAAATTATTCAGAATCCTTAGCTGTTATTGTAATGGTTCAAATGAACATTAGCCCAAGTTTTACTCACCATCAAGCCATCCTAGGTGTATGAGACTTTCTTTCTGATGAACAAAGAAATATTAATATACATCTGACGCACCTGTGCTTCATAACGGCAGTGAACTTGAAAATGTTCATAGAGAGATCACAAAACTAAATCTAAATGGAGTGGTTTAGTCCAGATTTTCTGAAGATCATTGATCAGCAAACAAACAGATTACACAATACAGCATTCCAAAACAAACCAATATTTTATTTGGTATGGTGGCATTCGAAACATGGGCCAAGTCAGATTTGATTACCAACACATGAGTGGTTTGTTCTTCCACCATCACTTCAGTGAACAGGGGGAGAACTAGATTTTGTAGATAGTCTTGAATCGCAAGGAGAAATGGTTTTTTGAAGCAGGAGAGCGTCTTGTACCTTAGAGATAAGAGAATTGGATTTCTCTAGTAGAGCACTCGTAGAGGGGAAAGAACCAGATAACTTGGAGGATCTAAATTTGGCTTTTCCAGAGAGAATAGAATTTAAGGTTTTGGAGGAGAGAGAACTGGATTCAAAATGCAAACTAGAATTCTCAGATGGTACAATAGATTTTGTACTTTGAGAACTTAACTCCTCAGAGGATTTCTCATGTTTTAAGCTTGGCTTCTTGGAGAGCATGGAGGAGTTGTAGTCCATTTGACCAGAGGGTTCTTTATGTTTACAACTGAAGTTCGCTAAATGGCTCGGAAGAAACAACTTCTGAGAGGGAATGAAAGAACTGACTTTCATAGAAGTGTTGCGTTTATCAAGAAAACTGGATTTTACCGTGGCAATAGAACTGGATATCTCCAGTTTAGAAGTCAATTTCTCAGAGGGTAGGGAGCTAGACTTGTCAGATGGGAGGGAAGAACTGGGTTGCAAAGCAGCACTGGGTTTTTCAACTTTACAGCTGGGCTTCTCAGAAGGAGAGGGACATGGTTCCATGTGAGTACTTGGTTTCTTGGGTTTAACGTTGGGCTTCTCAGGTTTAGAGCTGGGCTTCTGAAATGGGTGGGAGAAACTAGGTTCCATAAGAGCACTAGGTTTCTCAGGTTTATAGCTGGGTTTCTCAGAAAGATTAACGCTTGACTTCTTGGATCCAGAGGAACTGGGATTCATGGGACCACTAGGATTCTTGGGTTTCTCAGAGGGATCAGAGCTAGACTTCTCAGATGGAGAACTGGGATTCATGTGATCACTAGGTTTCTCAGATTTAGAGCTAGGTTTGTCCGGTTTAGAACTGGGTTTCTCAGAAGGAGAGAGACTGGGTTCCATTGGACCAGTAAGTTTCTCAGGTTTAGAACTGGGTTTCTCGGAAGGAGAGAAACTGGGTTCCACTGGACTAGTAGGTTTCTCAGATTTAGAACTAAGCTTTGAGAATAAAATACTCAATTTCACTGGGAGAGGGGAACTTGAGGTTTCCAGTTTAGAACTAGGTTTCTTAGAAGGATGACCACTAGACTTCTCCGATGGAGAAGAACTGGGTTCCATTGGAACAGTAGGTTTCTCAGGTTTAGAACTGGGATTCTCAGATGGTTGAGACCTAGGCTTCCCAGATGGAGAGAAACTGGGTTCCATTGGACCAGTAAGTTTCTCAGGTTTAGAACTGGGTTTCTCAGATGGTTGAGACCTAGGCTTCTCAGATGGAGAGGAACTGGGTTCCATTGGACCAGTAAGTTTCTCAGATTTAGAACTAACCTTTGAGAATAAAATGCTTGATTTCACTGGGAGAGGAGAACTTGAGATCTCGGGTTTAGAACTGGGCTTCTCAGAGGGATGAGAGCTAGACTTCTCAGATGGAGGGGAACTGGGATTCATGGGATCACTAGGGTTCTCAGATTTAGAACCAAGGTTCTCAGAAGGTTGAGAGCTAGGTTTGTCCGGTTTAGAACTGGGCTTCTCAGAGGGATGAGAGCTAGACTTCTTAGATGGAGAGGAACTGGGTTCCATTGGACCAGTAGGTTTCTCAGATTTAGAACGAAGCTTTGAGAATATAATACTTGATTTCACTGGGAGAGGGGAACTTGAGGTCTCCAGTTTTGAATTAGGATTCTCAGAAGGATGACCACTAGACTTCCCCGATGGTGAAGAACTGGGTTCCATTGGACTAGTTTTTTTCTCCGGTTTAGAACTGGGTTTCTCAGAAGGAGGGAAACTGGGTTCCATTGGACCAGTAGGTTTCTCAGGTTTAGAACTGGGCTTCTCAGATGGAGAGGAACTGGGTTCCATTGGACGAGTAGGTTTCTCAGATTTAGAGCTAGGTTTGTCCGGTTTAGAACTGGGTTTCTCAGAAGGAGAGAAACTGGGTTCCATTGGACCAGTAAGTTTCTCAGGTTTAGAACTGGGTTTCTCAGATGGTTGAGACCTAGGCTTCCCAGATGGAGAGGAACTGGGTTCCATTGGACCAGTAGGTTTCTCAGGTTTAGAGCTAGGTTTGTCCGGTTTAGAACTGGGTTTCTCAGAAGGAGAGAAACTGGGTTCCATTATACCAGTAGGTTTCTCAGGTTTAGAGCTAGGTTTGTCCGGTTTAGAACTGGGCTTCTCAGAAGGAGAGGAACCGGGTTCCATTGGACCAGTAGGTTTCTCAGGTTTAGAACTGGGTTTCTCGGAAGGAGAGAACCTGGGTTCCACTGGACTAGTAGGTTTCTCAGATTTAGAACTAAGCTTTGAGAATAAAATACTCAATTTCACTGGGAGAGGGGAACTTGAGGTTTCCAGTTTAGAACTAGGTTTCTTAGAAGGATGACCACTAGACATCTCCGATGGAGAAGAACTGGGTTCCATTGGACCAGTGGGTTTCTCCGGTTTAGAACTGGGTTTCTCGGAAGGAGAGAAACTGGGTTCCTTTGGACCAGTAGGTTTCTCAGGTTTAGAACTGGGTTTCTCAGAAGGAGGGAAACTGGGTTCCATTGGACCAGTAGGTTTCTCAGGTTTAGAGCTAGGTTTGTCCGGTTTAGAACTGCGTTTCTCAGAAGGAGAGAAACTGGGTTCCATTGGACCAGTAGGTTTCTCAGGTTTAGAACTGGGCTTCTCAGATGGAGAGGAACTGGGTTCCATTGGACCAGTAGGTTTCTCAGATTTAGAGCTAGGTTTGTCCGGTTTAGAACTGGGTTTCTCAGAAGGAGAGAAACTGGGTTCCATTGGACCAGTAAGTTTCTCAGGCTTAGAACTGGGTTTCTCAGATGGTTGAGACCTAGGCTTCCCAGATGGAGAGAAACTGGGTTCCATTGGACCAGTAAGTTTCTCAGGTTTAGAACTGGGTTTCTCAGATGGTTGAGACCTAGGCTTCTCGGATGGAGAGGAACTGGGTTCCATTGGACCAGTAAGTTTCTCAGGTTTAGAACTGGGTTTCTCAGATGGTTGAGACCTAGGCTTCCCAGATGGAGAGAAACTGGGTTCCATTGGACCAGTAGGTTTCTCAGGTTGAGAGCTAGGTTTGTCCGGTTTAGAACTGGGCTTCTCAGATGGTTGAGACCTAGGCTTCCCAGATGGAGAGAAACTGGGTTCCATTGGACCAGTAGGTTTCTCCGGTTTAGAGCTAGGTTTGTCCGGTTTAGAACTGGGTTTCTCAGAAGGAGAGAAACTGGGTTCCATTGGACCAGTAAGTTTCTCAGGTTTAGAACTGGGTTTCTCAGATGGTTGAGACCTAGGCTTCCCGGATGGAGAGGAACTGGGTTCCATTGGACCAGTAGGTTTCTCAGGTTTAGAGCTAGGTTTTTCCGGTTTAGAACTGGGTTTCTCAGAAGGAGAGAAACTGGGTTCCATTATACCAGTAGGTTTCTCAGGTTTAGAGCTAGGTTTTTCCGGTTTAGAACTGGGCTTCTCAGAGGGTTGAGAGCTAGACTTCTTAGATTGAGAGGAACCGGGTTCCATTGGACCAGTAGGTTTCTCAGGTTTAGAACTGGGTTTCTCGGAAGGAGAGAAACTGGGTTCCACTGGACTAGTAGGTTTCTCAGGTTTAGAACTAGGTTTGTCCGGTTTAGAACTGGGTTTCTCAGAAGGATGAGCACTAGACTTCTCAGATGGAGGGGAATTGGGTTCCATTGGACCAGTAGGTTTCTCAGATTTAGAACTAAGCTTTGAGAATAAAATAGTTAATTTCACTGGGAGAGGGGAACTTGAGGTTTCCAGTTTAGAACTAGGTTTCTTAGAAGGATGACCACTAGACTTCTCCGATGGAGAAGAACTGGGTTCAATTGGACCAGTAGGTTTCTCAGGTTTAGAGCTAGGTTTGTCCGGTTTAGAACTGGGTTCCATTGGACCAGTAGGTTTCTCAGGTTTAGAACTGGGCTTCTCAGATGGAGAGGAACTGGGTTCCATTGGACCAGTAGGTTTCTCAGATTTAGAACTAAGCTTTGAGAATAAAATGCTTGATTTCACTGGGAGAGGAAAACTTGAGGTCTCGGGTTTAGAACTGGGCTTCTCAGAGGGATGAGAGCTAGACTTCTCAGATGGAGGGGAACTGGGATTCATGGGATCACTAGGGTTCTCAGATTTAGAACCAAGGTTCTCAGAAGGTTGAGAGCTAGACTTCTTAGATGGAGAGGAACTGGGTTCCATTGGACCAGTAGGTTTCTCCGGTTTAGAACTGGGTTTCTCGGAAGGAGAGAAACTGGGTTCCTTTGGACCAGTAGGTTTCTCAGGTTTAGAACTGGGTTTCTCAGAAGGAGAGGAACTGGGTTCCATGCGAGCGGTTGGCTTCTCAGGTTTAGAACCAAGGTTCTCAGAAGGTTGAGACCTAGGCTTCTCAGATGGAGAGGAACTGGATTCCATTGGACCAGTAGGTTTCTCAGGTTTAGAGCTAGGTTTCTCAGGTTTAGAACTGGGCTTCTCAGATGGAGAGGAACTGGGTTCCATTGGACCAGTAGGTTTCTCAGATTTAGAACTAAGCTTTGAGAATAAAATGCTTGATTTCACTGGGAGAGGAAAACTTGAGGTCTCGGGTTTAGAACTGGGCTTCTCAGAAGGATGAGCACTAGACTTCTCAGATGGAGGGGAATTGGGTTCCATTGGACCAGTAGGTTTCTCAGGTTTAGAACTGGGTTTCTCAGAAGGAGAGGAACTGGGTTCCATGCGAGCGGTTGGCTTCTCAGGTTTAGAACCAAGGTTCTCAGAAGGTTGAGACCTAGGCTTCCCAGATGGAGAGAAACTGGGTTCCATTGGACCTGTAGGTTTTTCAGGTTTTGAACTGGGCTTCTCAGATGGAGGGGAATTGGGATTCATGGGATCACTAGGTTTCTCAGGTTTAGAGTTAGGTTTGTCCGGTTTAGAACTGGGTTTCTCAGAAGGAGAGAGACTGGGTTCCATTGGACCAGTAAGTTTCTCAGGTTTAGAACTGGGTTTCTCAGATGGTTGAGACCTAGGCTTCCCAGATGGAGAGAAACTGGGTTCCATTGGACCAGTAGGTTTGTCCGGTTTAGAACTGGGTTTCTCAGAGGGATGAGAGCTAGACTTCTTAGATGGAGAGGAACCGGGTTCCATTGGACCAGTAGGTTTCTCAGGTTTAGAACTGGGTTTCTCGGAAGGAGAGAAACTGGGTTCCACTGGACTAGTAGGTTTCTCAGATTTAGAACTAAGCTTTGAGAATAAAATACTCAATTTCACTGGGAGAGGGGAACTTGAGGTTTCCAGTTTAGAACTAGGTTTCTTAGAAGGATGACCACTAGACTTCTCCGATGGAGAAGAACTGGGTTCCATTGGAACAGTAGGTTTCTCAGGTTTAGAACTGGGATTCTCAGATGGTTGAGACCTAGGCTTCCCAGATGGAGAGAAACTGGGTTCCATTGGACCAGTAAGTTTCTCAGGTTTAGAACTGGGTTTCTCAGATGGTTGAGACCTAGGCTTCTCAGATGGAGAGGAACTGGGTTCCATTGGACCAGTAAGTTTCTCAGATTTAGAACTAACCTTTGAGAATAAAATGCTTGATTTCACTGGGAGAGGAGAACTTGAGATCTCGGGTTTAGAACTGGGCTTCTCAGAGGGATGAGAGCTAGACTTCTCAGATGGAGGGGAACTGGGATTCATGGGATCACTAGGGTTCTCAGATTTAGAACCAAGGTTCTCAGAAGGTTGAGAGCTAGGTTTGTCCGGTTTAGAACTGGGCTTCTCAGAGGGATGAGAGCTAGACTTCTTAGATGGAGAGGAACTGGGTTCCATTGGACCAGTAGGTTTCTCAGATTTAGAACGAAGCTTTGAGAATATAATACTTGATTTCACTGGGAGAGGGGAACTTGAGGTCTCCAGTTTTGAATTAGGATTCTCAGAAGGATGACCACTAGACTTCCCCGATGGTGAAGAACTGGGTTCCATTGGACTAGTTTTTTTCTCCGGTTTAGAACTGTGTTTCTCCGAAGGAGAGAAACTGGGTTCCATTGGACCAGTAGGTTTCTCAGGTTTAGAACTGGGCTTCTCAGATGGAGAGGAACTGGGTTCCATTGGACGAGTAGGTTTCTCAGATTTAGAGCTAGGTTTGTCCGGTTTAGAACTGGGTTTCTCAGAAGGAGAGAAACTGGGTTCCATTGGACCAGTAGGTTTCTCAGGTTTAGAGCTAGGTTTGTCCGGTTTAGAACTGTGTTTCTCCGAAGGAGAGAAACTGGGTTCCATTGGACCAGTAGGTTTCTCAGGTTTAGAACTGGGCTTCTCAGATGGAGAGGAACTGGGTTCCATTGGACGAGTAGGTTTCTCAGATTTAGAGCTAGGTTTGTCCGGTTTAGAACTGGGTTTCTCAGAAGGAGAGAAACTGGGTTCCATTGGACCAGTAAGTTTCTCAGGTTTAGAACTGGGTTTCTCAGATGGTTGAGACCTAGGCTTCCCAGATGGAGAGGAACTGGGTTCCATTGGACCAGTAGGTTTCTCAGGTTTAGAGCTAGGTTTGTCCGGTTTAGAACTGGGTTTCTCAGAAGGAGAGAAACTGGGTTCCATTATACCAGTAGGTTTCTCAGGTTTAGAGCTAGGTTTGTCCGGTTTAGAACTGGGCTTCTCAGAAGGAGAGGAACCGGGTTTCATTGGACCAGTAGGTTTCTCAGGTTTAGAACTGGGTTTCTCGGAAGGAGAGAACCTGGGTTCCACTGGACTAGTAGGTTTCTCAGATTTAGAACTAAGCTTTGAGAATAAAATACTCAATTTCACTGGGAGAGGGGAACTTGAGGTTTCCAGTTTAGAACTAGGTTTCTTAGAAGGATGACCACTAGACATCTCCGATGGAGAAGAACTGGGTTCCATTGGACCAGTGGGTTTCTCCGGTTTAGAACTGGGTTTCTCGGAAGGAGAGAAACTGGGTTCCTTTGGACCAGTAGGTTTCTCAGGTTTAGAACTGGGTTTCTCAGAAGGAGGGAAACTGGGTTCCATTGGACCAGTAGGTTTCTCAGGTTTAGAGCTAGGTTTGTCCGGTTTAGAACTGCGTTTCTCAGAAGGAGAGAAACTGGGTTCCATTGGACCAGTAGGTTTCTCAGGTTTAGAACTGGGCTTCTCAGATGGAGAGGAACTGGGTTCCATTGGACCAGTAGGTTTCTCAGATTTAGAGCTAGGTTTGTCCGGTTTAGAACTGGGTTTCTCAGAAGGAGAGAAACTGGGTTCCATTGGACCAGTAAGTTTCTCAGGCTTAGAACTGGGTTTCTCAGATGGTTGAGACCTAGGCTTCCCAGATGGAGAGAAACTGGGTTCCATTGGACCAGTAAGTTTCTCAGGTTTAGAACTGGGTTTCTCAGATGGTTGAGACCTAGGCTTCTCGGATGGAGAGGAACTGGGTTCCATTGGACCAGTAAGTTTCTCAGATTTAGAACTAACCTTTGAGAATAAAATGCTTGATTTCACTGGGAGAGGAGAACTTGAGGTCTCGGGTTTAGAACTGGGCTTCTCAGAGGGATGAGAGCTAGACTTCTCAGATGGAGGGGAACTGGGATTCATGGGATCACTAGGGTTCTCAGATTTAGAACCAAGGTTCTCAGAAGGTTGAGAGCTAGGTTTGTCCGGTTTAGAACTGGGCTTCTCAGATGGTTGAGACCTAGGCTTCCCAGATGGAGAGAAACTGGGTTCCATTGGACCAGTAGGTTTCTCCGGTTTAGAGCTAGGTTTGTCCGGTTTAGAACTGGGTTTCTCAGAAGGAGAGAAACTGGGTTCCATTGGACCAGTAAGTTTCTCAGGTTTAGAACTGGGTTTCTCAGATGGTTGAGACCTAGGCTTCCCGGATGGAGAGGAACTGGGTTCCATTGGACCAGTAGGTTTCTCAGGTTTAGAGCTAGGTTTGTCCGGTTTAGAACTGGGTTTCTCAGAAGGAGAGAAACTGGGTTCCATTATACCAGTAGGTTTCTCAGGTTTAGAGCTAGGTTTTTCCGGTTTAGAACTGGGCTTCTCAGAGGGTTGAGAGCTAGACTTCTTAGATGGAGAGGAACCGGGTTCCATTGGACCAGTAGGTTTCTCAGGTTTAGAACTGGGTTTCTCGGAAGGAGAGAAACTGGGTTCCACTGGACTAGTAGGTTTCTCAGGTTTAGAACTAGGTTTGTCCGGTTTAGAACTGGGTTTCTCAGAAGGATGAGCACTAGACTTCTCAGATGGAGGGGAATTGGGTTCCATTGGACCAGTAGGTTTCTCAGATTTAGAACTAAGCTTTGAGAATAAAATAGTTAATTTCACTGGGAGAGGGGAACTTGAGGTTTCCAGTTTAGAACTAGGTTTCTTAGAAGGATGACCACTAGACTTCTCCGATGGAGAAGAACTGGGTTCAATTGGACCAGTAGGTTTCTCAGGTTTAGAGCTAGGTTTGTCCGGTTTAGAACTGGGTTCCATTGGACCAGTAGGTTTCTCAGATTTAGAACTAAGCTTTGAGAATAAAATGCTTGATTTCACTGGGAGAGGAAAACTTGAGGTCTCGGGTTTAGAACTGGGCTTCTCAGAAGGATGAGCACTAGACTTCTCAGATGGAGGGGAATTGGGTTCCATTGGACCAGTAGGTTTCTCAGGTTTAGAACTGGGTTTCTCAGAAGGAGAGGAACTGGGTTCCATGCGAGCGGTTGGCTTCTCAGGTTTAGAACCAAGGTTCTCAGAAGGTTGAGACCTAGGCTTCCCAGATGGAGAGGAACTGGGTTCCATTGGACCTGTAGGTTTTTCAGGTTTTGAACTGGGCTTCTCAGATGGAGGGGAATTGGGATTCATGGGATCACTAGGTTTCTCAGATTTAGAACCAAGGTTCTCAGAAGGTTGAGAGCTAGACTTCTTAGATGGAGAGAAACTGGGATTCATGGGATCACTAGGGTTCTCAGATTTAGAACCAAGGTTCTCAGAAGGTTGAGAGCTAGACTTCTTAGATGGAGAGGAACTGGGTTTCTTGGAAGGAGAGAAACTGGGTTCCATTGGACCAGTAGGTTTCTCAGATTTAGAACTGGGCTGCTCAGATGGAGAGGAACTGGGTTCCATTGGACCAGTAGGTTTCTCAGGTTTAGAACTAGGTTTGTCCGGTTTAGAACTGGGTTTCTCAGAAGGAGAGGAACTGGGTTCCATGCGAGCGGTTGGCTTCTCAGGTTTAGAACCAAGGTTCTCAGAAGGTTGAGAGCTAGGCTTCCCAGATGGAGAGGAACTGGGTTCCATTGGACCTGTAGGTTTTTCAGGTTTAGAACTGGGCTTCTCAGATGGAGGGGAACTGGGATTCATGGGATCACTAGGTTTCTCAGGTTTAGAGTTAGGTTTGTCCGGTTTAGAACTGGGTTTCTCAGAAGGATGAGCACTAGACTTCTCAGATGGAGGGGAACTGGGATTCATGGGATCACTAGGTTTCTCAGGTTTAGAACCAAGGTTCTCAGAAGGTTGAGAGCTAGGCTTCCCAGATGGAGAGGAACTGGGTTCCATTGGACCAGTAGGTTTCTCAGGTTTAGAACTGGGCTTCTCAGATGGAGGGGAATTGGGATTCATGGGATCACTAGGTTTCTCAGGTTTAGAAGTGGGCTTCTCAGATGGAGAGGAACTGGGTTCCATTGGACCAGTAGGTTTCTCAGGTTTAGAACTGGGTTTCTCAGAAGGAGAGGAACTGGGTTCCATGCGAGCGGTTGGCTTCTCAGGTTTAGAACCAAGGTTCTCAGAAGGTTGAGAGCTAGGCTTCCCAGATGGAGAGGAACTGGGTTCCATTGGACCAATAGATTTCTCCGGTTTAGAACTGGGCTTCTCAGATGGAGGGGAATTGGGATTCATGGGATCACTAGGTTTCTCAGGTTTAGAACTGGGTTTCTCAGATGGAGGGGAATTGGGATTCATGGGATCACTAGGTTTCTCAGGTTTAGAGTTAGGTTTGTCCGGTTTAGAACTGGGTTTCTCAGAAGGATGAGCACTAGACTTCTCAGATGGAGGGGAATTGGGTTTCATTGGACCAGTAGGTTTCTCAGGTTTAGAACTAGGTTTGTCCGGTTTAGAACTGGGTTTCTCAGAAGGATGAGCACTAGACTTCTCAGATGGAGGGGAATTGGGCTCCATTGGACCAGTAGGTTTCTCAGATTTAGAACTAAGCTTTGAGAATAAAATAGTTAATTTCACTGGGAGAGGGGAACTTGAGGTTTCCAGTTTAGAACTAGGTTTCTTAGAAGGATGACCACTAGACTTCTCCGATGGAGAGGAACTGGGTTCCATTGGACCATTAGGTTTCTCCAGTTTAGAACTGGGCTTCTCAGATGGAGAGGAACTGGGTTCCATTGGACCAGTAGGTTTCTCAGGTTTAGAGCTAGGTTTGTCCGGTTTAGAACTGGGTTCCATTGGACCAGTAGGTTTCTCAGGTTTAGAATTGGGCTTCTCAGATGGAGAGGAACTGGATTCCATTGGACCAGTAGGTTTCTCAGGTTTAGAGCTAGGTTTTTCAGGTTTAGAACTGGGCTTCTCAGATGGAGAGGAACTGGGTTCCATTGGACCAGTAGGTTTCTCAGATTTAGAACTAAGCTTTGAGAATAAAATACTCAATTTCACTGGGAGAGGAGAACTTGAGGTCTCGGGTTTAGAACTGGGCTTCTCAGAGGGATGAGAGCTAGACTTCTCAGATGGAGAGGAACTGGGATTCATGGGATCACTAGGGTTCTCAGGTTTAGAACTAGGTTTGTCCGGTTTAGAACTGGGTTTCTCAGAAGGAGAGAAACTGGGTTCCATTGGACCAGTAGGTTTCTCCGGTTTAGAACTGGGTTTCTCAGAAGGAGCGGAACTGGGTTCCATGCGAGCGGTTGGCTTCTCAGGTTTATAACCAAGGTTCTCAGAAGGTTGAGAGCTAGGCTTCCCAGATGGAGAGGAACTGGGTTCCATTGGACCTGTAGGTTTTTCAGGTTTAGAACTGGGCTTCTCAGATGGAGGGGAACTGGGATTCATGGGATCACTAGGTTTCTCAGGTTTAGAGTTAGGTTTGTCCGGTTTAGAACTGGGTTTCTCAGAAGGATGAGCACTAGACTTCTCAGATGGAGGGGATCTGGGATTCATGGGATCACTAGGTTTCTCAGGTTTAGAACCAAGGTTCTCAGAAGGTTGAGAGCTAGGCTTCCCAGATGGAGAGGAACTGGGTTCCATTGGACCAGTAGGTTTTTCAGGTTTAGAACTGGGCTTCTCAGATGGAGGGGAATTGGGATTCATGGGATCACTAGGTTTCTCAGGTTTAGAACTGGGCTTCTCAGATGGAGAGGAACTGGGTTCCATTGGACCAGTAGGTTTCTCCGGTTTAGAACTGGGTTTCTCAGAAGGAGCGGAACTGGGTTCCATGCGAGCGGTTGGCTTCTCAGGTTTATAACCAAGGTTCTCAGAAGGTTGAGAGCTAGGCTTCCCAGATGGAGAGGAACTGGGTTCCATTGGACCTGTAGGTTTTTCAGGTTTAGAACTGGGCTTCTCAGATGGAGGGGAACTGGGATTCATGGGATCACTAGGTTTCTCAGGTTTAGAGTTAGGTTTGTCCGGTTTAGAACTGGGTTTCTCAGAAGGATGAGCACTAGACTTCTCAGAGGGAGGGGATCTGGGATTCATGGGATCACTAGGTTTCTCAGGTTTAGAACTGGGTTTCTCAGAAGGAGAGGAACTGGGTTCCATGCGAGCGGTTGGCTTCTCAGGTTTAGAACCAAGGTTCTCAGAAGGTTGAGAGCTAGGCTTCCCAGATGGTGAAGAACTGGGTTCCATTGGACTAGTAGGTTTCTCCGGTTTAGAACTGGGCTTCTCAGAAGGAGAGGAACTGGGTTCCATTGGACCACTAGGTTTCTCAGGTTTAGAACTGGGTTTCTCAGAAGGAGAGGAACTGGGTTCCATGCGAGCGGTTGGCTTCTCAGGTTTAGAACCAAGGTTCTCAGAAGGTTGAGAGCTAGGCTTCCCAGATGGAGAGGAACTGGGTTCCATTGGACCAGTAGATTTCTCAGGTTTAGAACTGGGCTTCTCAGATGGAGGGGAATTGGGATTCATGGGATCACTAGGTTTCTCAGGTTTAGAACTGGGTATCTCAGATGGAGGGGAATTGGGATTCATGGGATCACTAGGTTTCTCAGGTTTAGAGTTAAGTTTGTCTGGTTTAGAACTGGGTTTCTCAGAAGGATGAGCACTAGACTTCTCAGATGGAGGGGAATTGGGTTTCATTGGACCAGTAGGTTTCTCAGGTTTAGAACTAGGTTTGTCCGGTTTAGAACTGGGTTTCTCAGAAGGATGAGCACTAGACTTCTCAGATGGAGGGGAATTGGGTTCCATTGGACCAGTAGGTTTCTCAGATTTAGAACTAAGCTTTGAGAATAAAATAGTTAATTTCACTGGGAGAGGGGAACTTGAGGTTTCCAGTTTAGAACTAGGTTTCTTAGAAGGATGACCACTAGACTTCTCCGATGGAGAGGAACTGGGTTCCATTGGACCAGTAGGTTTCTCCAGTTTAGAACTGGGCTTCTCAGATGGAGAGGAACTGGGTTCCATTGGACCAGTAGGTTTCTCAGGTTTAGAGCTAGGTTTGTCCGGTTTAGAACTGGGTTCCATTGGACCAGTAGGTTTCTCAGGTTTAGAACTGGGCTTCTCAGATGGAGAGGAACTGGATTCCATTGGACCAGTAGGTTTCTCAGGTTTAGAGCTAGGTTTTTCAGGTTTAGAACTGGGCTTCTCAGATGGAGAGGAACTGGGTTCCATTGGACCAGTAGGTTTCTCAGATTTAGAACTAAGCTTTGAGAATAAAATGCTTGATTTCACTGGGAGAGGAAAACTTGAGGTCTCGGGTTTAGAACTGGGCTTCTCAGAGGGATGAGAGCTAGACTTCTCAGATGGAGGGGAACTGGGATTCATGGGATCACTAGGGTTCTCAGATTGAGAACCAAGGTTCTCAGAAGGTTGAGAGCTAGACTTCCCAGATGGAGAGGAACTGGGTTCCATGCGAACGGTTGGCTTCTCAGGTTTAGAACCAAGGTTCTCAGAAGGTTGAGATCTAGGCTTCCCAGATGGAGAGGAACTGGGTTCCATTGGACCAGTAGGTTTCTCAGGTTTAGAACTGGGCTTCTCAGATGGAGGGGAACTGGGTTCCATTGTACCAGTAGGTTTCTCAGGTTTAGAACTGGGCTTCTCAGATGGAGGGGAATTGGAATTCATGGGATCACTAGGTTTCTCAGGTTTAGAGTTAGGTTTGTCCGGTTTAGAACTGGGTTTCTCAGAAGGATGAGCACTAGACTTCTCAGGTGGAGGGGAACTGGGATTCTTGGGATCACTAGGTTTCTCAGGTTTAGAACTGGGTTTCTCAGATGGAGAGGAACTGGGTTCCATTGGACCAGTAGGTTTCTCAGGTTTAGAGCTAGGTTTGTCCGGTTTAGAACTGGGGTTCTCAGAAGGAGAGAAACTGGGTTCCATTGGACCAGTAGGTTTCTCCGGTTTAGAACTGGGTTTCTCAGAAGGAGAGGAACTGGGTTCCATGCGAGCGGTTGGCTTCTCAGGTTTAGAACCAAGGTTCTCAGAAGGTTGAGAGCTAGGCTTCCCAGATGGAGAGAAACTGGGTTCCATTGGACCTGTAGGTTTTTCAGGTTTAGAACTGGGCTTCTCAGATGGAGGGGAACTGGGATTCATGGGATCACTAGGTTTCTCAGGTTTAGAACTGGGCTTCTCGGATGGAGAGAAACTGGGTTCCATTGGACCAGTAGGTTTCTCAGGTTTAGAACTGGGTTTCTCAGAAGGATGAGCACTAGACTTCTCAGATGGAGGGGAACTGGGATTCATGGGATCACTAGGTTTCTCAGGTGTAGAACTGGGCTTCTCAGATGGAGAGGAACTGGGTTCCATTGGACCAGTAGGTTTCTCAGGTTTAGAGCTAGGTTTGTCCGGTTTAGAACTGGGTTTCTCAGAAGGAGAGAAACTGGGTTCCATTGGACCAGTAGGTTTCTCCGGTTTAAAACTGGGTTTCTCAGATGGAGGGGAACTGGGATTCATGGGATCACTAGGTTTCTCAGGTTTAGAACTGGGCTTCTCAGATGGAGAGGAACTGGGTTCCATTGGACCAGTAGGTTTCTCAGGTTTAGAGCTAGGTTTGTCCGGTTTAGAACTGGGTTTCTCAGAAGGAGAGAAACTGGGTTCCATGCGAGCGGTTGGCTTCTCAGGTTTAGAACCAAGGTTCTCAGAAGGTTGAGAGCTAGGCTTCCCAGATGGAGAAGAACTGGGTTCCATTGGACCTGTAGGTTTCTCAGGTTTAGAACTGGGCTTCTCAGATGGAGGGGAATTGGGATTCATGGGATCACTAGGTTTCTCAGGTTTAGAGTTAGGTTTGTCCGGTTTAGAACTGGGTTTCTCAGAAGGATGAGCACTAGACTTCTCAGATGGAGGGGAACTGGGATTCATGGGATCACTAGGTTTCTCAGGTTTAGAACAAAGGGTCTCAGAAGGTTGAGAGCTAGGCTTCCCAGATGGAGAGGAACTGGGTTCCATTGGACCAGTAGGTTTCTCAGGTTTAGAACTGGGCTTCTCAGATGGAGGGGAATTGGGATTCATGGGATCACTAGGTTTCTCAGGTTTAGAGCTAGGTTTGTCCGGTTTAGAACTGGGTTTCTCAGAAGGAGAGAAACTGGGTTCCATTGGACCAGTAGGTTTCTCAGGTTTAGAACTGGGTTTCTCAGAAGGAGAGGAACTGGGTTCCATGTGAGCGGTTGGCTTCTCAGGTTTAGAACCAAGGTTCTCAGAAGGTTGAGAGCTAGGCTTCCCAGATGGAGAGGAACTGGGTTCCATTGGACCTGTAGGTTTCTCAGGTTTAGAACTGGGCTTCTCAGATGGAGAGGAACTGGGTTCCATTGGACCAGTAGGTTTCTCAGGTTTAGAGCTAGGTTTGTCCGGTTTAGAACTGGGTTTCTCAGAAGGAGAGAAACTGGGTTCCATGTGAGCGGTTGGCTTCTCAGGTTTAGAACTAAACTTTGAGAATAAAATACTTGATTTCACTGGGAGAGGGGAACTCGAGGTCTCCAGTTTAGAACTAGGTTTCTCAGAAGGATGACCACTAGACTTCACCGATGGAGAAGAACTGGGTTCCATTGGACTAGTAGGTTTCTCAGGTTGAGCACTAGACTTCTCAGGTGGAAAGGAACCAGGTTCCATGTGAGTGCTTGGTTTCTCAGGTTTAGAACCAAGGTTCTCAGAAGGTTGAGAGCTAGACTTCTCAGATGGAGAGGAACTGGGTTCCATTGGACCTGTAGGTTTCTCTGGTTTAGAACTAGGCTTTGAGAATAAAATGCTTGATTTCACTGGGAGAGGAGAACTTGAGGTCTCGGGTTTATAACTGGGCTTCTCAGATGGAGAGGAACTGGGTTCCATGTGAGCCATTGGCTTCTCAGGTTTAGAGCTAGACTTCTCAGATGGAGGACTGGGATTCAAGGGAGCACTAGGTTTCTCAGTTTTAAAGCTGGGTTTTTCAGAGGGAAGAGAGCTAGACCTCTCAGATAGGGAGGAGGAACTGGGTTCCATGTGAGCGCTTGGTTTCTTAGGTTTAGAACCGAGGCTCTCAGAAGGTTGAGAGCTAGACTTCTCAGATGGAGAGGAACTGGGTTCCATTGGACCAGTAGTTTTCTCAGAAATAGAACTAGCCGTCAAGAAGAAATTACTTGATTTCCCTGGGAGAGAAGAACTTGAGGTCTCGGGTTTAGAACTGGGCTTCTCAGAGGGATGAGAGCTAGACTTCTCAAATGGAGAGGAACTGGGCTTCTCAGGATTAGAACTGGGATTCTCAGAAGATCTAGTTTCCAAGGGAGAACTAGGATTCTCAGGTTTAGAACTGGGCTTCTCAGTGGGTTGAGAGCTAGAGTCCTCAGCTGAGAAACTGGGTTCCATAGAAACATTAGGTTTCTTGGCAGGATGAGAGTGAAAATTCTCGGCTGACGTAATAGATTCCCAGGGAGTATTCGTATTCTCAGGTTTAGAACTGTACTTCTCAGAGGGATAAGAGTCAGACTTCTCAAATGGAGAGGATTTGGGTTCTATAGACACAATAGGTTTCCTAGAAGAAAGAGAGCTGGAGTCCTCAGATGAAAAACTAGGTTCCAAGGGAGCACTAGGTTTCTCAGGTTTAGAACTGGGTTCCACAAAAACCTTCAACTTCTCAGGTTCAATGGAAAGCTCCTCAGATAACTTTGGTTTCTCCATTTCAGAATTAGAGTTCCCAAAATGGGTTGAATTACAATCATGTTCAGTCTGACCTATAGAGAGCATTTGAATAAACTTTAATTATACAGGTGGCAACACACTATAGGAATGAGATGGTCTTCATTTGAATACAACATTGTAGTTGAAACATTATCAAGCAAGTGCATATATCTTTATGCCAATTAAGATAGATAATTCACAACCAAACCTTTGTTCTCTTGCAGTCCATGACCAGCATCACTCCAGTCAGACACATAGTCCCATTCAGTTGGGGAACAAAACACTAAAAGAAAACTTGAGGTGAATAAGAGAAACAAATATTTAAATATTCATATACTGAAGTTAAATTACCTTCACTACGTTGATTATACAGATATAATAAAATAATGATTTTAAAAGAAACCATTTTGACCACAGGTTCAAACATTCAGTCTGCTGGTCTAACCAGACATTTTAATGATGAGCATTGCCACTTATTTGCATCACCTGTGCTCCTCATTAACAAACAGTTGCAACGTTGTTTCATCATTAACTCCCAGTTTAAACTTATGCATTGATGGATTTTTCTTTTAAGTTTAGAAATACAGTTTTGACAGACTTACAGGATTAAAATGAACCTAAATAATAAATTAAGTGTTACAGTATAAGTGTATGTTTTTCAGAAGGGTGTGACTGTTCAAAAGTGTCCTGGCTGTTCCTTCGAACTGTTTCATAATGTCCTTGATGAATATGTAATTTTATGTGTTGTTTTTATCATTTGGCTTTTTTTAAGTTATATTAAAGCACATTGGTAAACCTCACCAAATCCATCAGGAGTCAGCATGTCCATCAGTCATGCCTCCAAGTGTTTGTTAATATTCGAGGCTCTGCGAATTTGTGTCTTTGGTTAACAGAGAATGCACAGATTTCAGTGAACTTCTTTACCATTGAAGTATGCTCTTTTGTTGTCTCATTTCACATGGTGTTGTTCTTTGGCCAGTATATTGTTTGGACCTATGTTTGGACAGTAGGTGGAGAAAGCCAGGATGCTGCTGATGGGTCCGTTCTATTTTGACCCCTGTCTATTTAACTGTTCAGCTAAGTAAAGATTCTGTGTAACTAAATAAAATGTTATGTCTTTTTGAATGGGTTGTTTGGTTGGTCCATCTTGCTGTTAGATTTGCTGAAAGAGATTTTACCGCCACTTGGATTAGTTTGTAATGGCTTTATTGTTATGTTGTGGATAACAGGAGGCCTGTCTTTTTAGGTGAGGTTTTGCCCAACAAATATTGAGCTGTGAAGTAAAGTGAGCACTGATTCTTCCCAGGTTAATTTCTTTGAAGACTCTGATAGGATAAAAGTGATGGTATTAATTGCCTTAAATGCAAAATATTGAAAAAGTTAAATGTCATACTGCCTTGCAGAAACAAGAATAGTTTGCCCAACACTAAACTAGGTTACTTTCCATGATATTGCTCTAAAGCCTTGTTGTTTTCATTCATGAGACACTAGGCTGGAGGGGAAGTTTGTGACTAACTGTCAATCTTCAAAAAAGCACACTTAATAATTATGATCCGTATGTAGTCAGTGTGATTTGCGCGTCCGTTAAAGTTGTTTTGCTCTGTGTCAAAAACTGCCCCGAATGAGGTGACGTCATGCACATGTGTATTACGTGTTAAATCAATCCACATTATTTTTCAACGAGGAAGTAGGGTGTTTTCTGTGAATGTATGAAACTTCTGATTTATTAGCCGCTATAGGGATATAACAAGAATGATCAAAGTGCAGTTAAATATAATGTGGATGGGCATGTGTGTTTGGCCCGAGTGCTCTGTGAAAGAATGTAGGCATCGCCTAAAAACTTGTCTGGCACGCATAATACGTTTTTAGTCTTTTTCGCAGATCTGTGTGAACAGGGATACTTTTGATACGGTAACATTCATGTGTACTAAGAAAAAACTTTTCCCAATGAATCAATTAATCACAAGATATAAACTTTGAAAGTTTAGTTCCATGGGATATAACGTCAGCTATGCTGAGTGATTAATTATTGATCTCATTAATTAGCAGACCAATTATGATTTAACGAGTCATCCAAGTTGTACAAATGGTTTTCTGTTTGGCTTTAAAAGATCTGGTTGGTTTGGTGCTTTTAGCTAACGCAGTTAGATTGTTTTTTTTGTTTTGTTTTTTTAGTGGTTTGGGTTGTAGTAGAATGGGTTTGGTTAAAATTGCTGTTTTTGTCGTCCTTTATCACCAACTGGTATGGCATGGTGAGTTTAGTTTTTTGTTCGCTTGTAGTAAAATTACTTGTTTTTTTTTTTGTTTGTTTTTTTTTAATGTTTGTGCTGTTCAGTTTTCAGCTCCCCAGTTGAAGATGGATCCTTACATTCATCCTGGAGTGATGTTTGGAGAGTAGATAAAGAAAAAGGTGTTTCTTTGTGTTTCTCAGTCTAATGCACTCGTGCTGTATTAAAGTAACGAACTCTTATTAAACCGTTGTTGTCATTATTATGATTTATGACCCTTTTTTTCTCTCTGCAGAAAATCAGGTCCCTGAGGGGTCCGCCTCTGCGAACGCCAGCCTGGACGACGCTCTGGGGTCCGCCTCTGCGAACGCCAGCCTGGACGACGCTCTGGGGTCCGCTTCTGCGAACGCCAGCCTGGACGACGCTCTGGGGTCCGCTTCTGCGAACGCCACCCTGGATGACGCTCTGGGGTCCGCCTCTGCGAACGCCAGCCTGGATGACGCTCTGGGGTCCGCTTCTGCGAACGCCAGCCTGGATGACGCTCTGGGGTCCGCTTCTGCGAACGCCACCCTGGATGACGCTCTGGGGTCCGCCTCTGCGAACGCCAGCCTGGACGACGCTCTGGGGTCCGCCTCTGCGAACGCCAGCCTGGACGACGCTCTGGGGTCCGCCTCTGCGAACGCCAGCCTGGACGACGCTCTGGGGTCCGCCTCTGCGAACGCCAGCCTGGACGACGCTCTGGGGTCCGCCTCTGCGAACGCCAGCCTGGACGACGCTCTGGGGTCCGCCTCTGCGAACGCCAGCCTGGACGATGCTCTGGGGTCCGCCTCTGCGAACGCCAGCCTGGACGACGCTCTGGGGTCCGCCTCTGCGAACGCCAGCCTGGACGACGCTCTGGGGTCCGCCTCTGCGAACGCCACCCTGGACGACGCTCTGGGGTCCGCTTCTGCGAACGCCACCCTGGACGACGCTCTGGGGTCCGCTTCTGCGAACGCCACCCTGGACGACGCTCTGGGGTCCGCTTCTGCGAACGCCACCCTGGACGACGCTCTGGGGTCCGCCTCTGCGAACGCCACCCTGGACGACGCTCTGGGGTCCGCCTCTGCGAACGCCAGCCTGGACGACGCTCTGGGGTCCGCCTCTGCGAACGCCACCCTGGACGACGCTCTGGGGTCCGCCTCTGCGAACGCCACCCTGGACGACGCTCTGGGGTCCGCCTCTGCGAACGCCACCCTGGACGACGCTCTGGGGTCCGCCTCTGCGAATGACACCCTGGACGACGCTCTGGGGTCAGGTTTTGAGGATGCACCTGACGAGTCTGGTTCTATTTTGGCCCTTTCTATTTAGTTGACAAGCCAAGATTGTGTAACAATAAAATTTTTAATGGTTAACTTGGGGTTTTTTTTTTTTTTTTTAAATCAATTTTGCTTGTAGATTTGCTAAGAGCTTTTACAGCCACTGGGGTTGGTTTAGTATTCATTTGACATGTGGTTAACAGGAGGCCTGTCACATCGAGGTCTGGTTTTGGCCAACAAATCTTAAGCTGTAAAGTTCAGTGACCTGTTTGTGTGGGGTTTTTTTTTTTTTTTTCCCTGAGTAACATGCTCTGAAAGTGAATTCCATATTCCAAGATCAGTGAGTGCTTGAAGTCATACTGCTTAGTACAGTATGAACAACTTGCCCAACATAATCTAATTTGCTCCTATATATTGTGGTTCTAAAGCTTTGTTTTTGTCTCTAACTGTCTCTCCAAATATTCTGAGCTCTCCTACGCTGATATAAACTAAAATGGAAGGCTTTCTTTGTAAAAAGTTACCACCAGTCTCCATGCAAAGATCCACAAAAACTACTAAACACTGTGTTATGCAGGGCAGGTGTTAGTTATGTCACTTTGTAGAGAAAGACTACGTGTTCGATTCCGGCTGTAGAGTAGGGCAACTTTGTGACCGTGAGGCGGCCTAGTTGTGGGAAAAAACGCCGCTCTTCCGTTCCGACTGAGAATCCTGTTGAAAGTGCCCTAGTTATTGGCGATTCTATTACACGGAACGTGAAAATAGAGACACCAGCCACCATCGTCACATATTTACCGGGGGCCAGAGCGCCTGACATCAAAGCAAATTTAAAAGTGCTGGCTAATGCTAATCGTAAATACTCTAAGATTATTCACGTCGATACTAATGATGTTCGACTTCGCCAGTCGGAGATCACCAAAATTAACATTAAAGAGGTGTGAACTCACACGCTCGATGTCAGACACTGTAATTTTTTCTGGACCCCTTCCTGCTCGTAGGAGTGATGAGATAATTAGCAGACTATCATCACTCAATGGCTGGCTGTCTAAGTGGTGTCCACAGAATAATATAGGTTTCATAGACAATTGGAAAAGTTTTTGGGGCAGACCTGACCTGTTGAAAAGAGATGGTATTCATCCCTCCTGGGGTGGTGCCGCTCTTCTCTCTAGTAATATGGCACATAGTCTTAGAGCTCAACCTTGACTAACTGGGGCCCAGGTCAGGAAGCAGACAGACTGGCTAAACCGACCGTCTGCTAGCTGTCTCACGTCACAGAATTCAGATAAATCCCAACATATAGAGACTCTTTCACCTAGATATCATCACATAGAGACTGTGTCTGTACCCCGAACTAATAAATACAGAAAACTTCCAAACCCATTTAAGGGTAAAAATTTAATTGATGTTCAACAAGAAAAAAACAGAGATAATAAAGATGAACAAATGATAAAGCTTGGGTTGCTGAATATTTGATCCTTTCTTCAAAAGCACTTATTGTAAATGATATCACAGAAAATAATCTAGATAATCTTGACCTCCCTAGGGAGGTGTTCCCGGTGTGTCCCACCGGGAGAAGGCCCCGGGGAAGACCTAGGACACGCTGGAGAGACTGTCTCTCGGCTGGCCTGGGAACGCCTTGGTGTCCCCCCGGAAGACTTGGATGAAGTGTCTGGGGAGAGGGAAGTCTGGGCATCTCTGCTGGATGGATGGATGGCCTCTGCAACCTATTTCCATGGGGAACAGCCATGCCTGCCATCCCTTGTCTTTACACTCCTGGATTAATGGCTGATATTTCAAGGCCTTCCTCTCATAAACTTATGCATGTTCTTTTACTCCTGTTAAAATGCACAAATTTAAATGTTATTAGTCTTGGTTAAATTGGCTGGCTACTACAATTACTAATGCGAACATTGTAGTTAATGATTCTAATTTCCAACAGTTGTGAGTGGGGAGAAATCTTGAGAGTCTGCACTCTATTTTCTAGTCCAGGTTGGATGAAGGCTACAGGTTGTTTGGTCAGAACAATGATGTCTCCAAACAAACTGAATTAGTAATGCAGGACTGAAGGTACGTTCAATTTATCCATCATTAGATCATTCCCACCAAGACACAACACAATGCAACAAATATGGTGTCAAAGCAATAATTGATTTATTTGCTGTTTGCAGACAGTAAAATGAATCGCCGTGAAGCCATCAAGAAGGAATCTGTGTCCATGCTAGTGAGAATATCAGAATGAACTGCATGTGAAGTTATGCATTTGAAGATGATTCTCCAAGTACAGTCAGCAATATATAATCTGAGGATTCGCATGGCTTTATGTAAACAGATCATGTGCAGCTTTCGTCCAATCAGTGACGGTGACATTGCAAATACGCAAATAGGGCCATCAACCCAATATTTAGCAATGTACAGTGTGAAACGTCTGCTTATGAACAGGGTTAGGGAGTAACAAAATACATGTAACTCTGTTACGTATTTAAAACGCAAAATTTGAGTGTATTTCATTTGTTACATTTTAAGAACTTTTCCACATCAAAGACCGTTTTTATAAATGTGAGCGTTGATGTACGTAATGTGTGGAGCATCAGAGCAAGACCAGCATTTGTGGTTAAAAAAAATATAATGTTTATTTTTTTAATAAAATGTGCAATGGTTTCTCTAGATCAGACTCTTATTCCTCGTCTGGATCATGTAGATCCTTTGAAGCTGCACTGAAACTGACATTTGGACCTTCAACCCGAAGTGAAGTCCACTATATGGAGAAAAATCCTGGAATGAGTTCCTCTTCATTTATTTTCCACTGAAGAAAGAAACACATGAACATCTTGGATGGAGGAGAGGAAATTATCAGGACAGTCTCATTCTGAAGTGAACTAATGCTTTAAAGAGGGACCAAAAATTCATGTTTTACTTCATATTCACCTGCTGCCAGTTTCGCTCTGACACAAATACATTTGTTTTCATCACACAATTCTTGAAAAGGTGGCATAAATTAATCATTTATTTTGATCAGTTTTGTGATAAAGAATCTTTTTACACTGATATTTAACAAAAGGAACTGGGAAGCAGACGTTCAGTATAAACAGAAGCTGATGGTGCGTCAGGCTCAGGCCGCGCGGACGCTGAAGAACGGCAGCGCTCTGATGAAAGAGTCCAGTTTGGTGTTGAACAGATCGCTCTGAAGAGTCTCGCCCAGCACACACAGCGGGTTCTTCACGATGTACTCCACGTACAGCTGCAGAAGTCAGACAGAAGCACAGTTACCACGGTAAAATGAAGAATACTAGAGTACCAGAGTACAGTGAGTGTCTTACGGTGCTGTAGATCTGCTGCAGTGTGTCTCTGCAGTTCGGCACGCCCAGGTCTGTGTTCATCACCAGTTTGATGCCCGTCGGAGTTTCATAATAATGCAGCTTATAACGGCTGGTCTGGAACGCTAGAAACCCATCTTTCCTGAAGAGTTTAGATAAGGAAAACACACTTACAACACACACACTCGCTTACACACTGACTTGCATGTACACACACAATTGATCGCACACAATCACTCGCACAAATGCACAAATACCCGCAAACACATTTTCTCACTCGCACGCACACAATCTCACTCTTGCACTCACTCGCACGCTTGCTTCCGCACACACTTGCACACGGTCACTCAGTCACACACACTCACACTTGCGTGTGCGCTCGTGCTCACACTCGCACACACGCACTTACTTGCACACACACTCACTCGCACGCTCACTCGCAGACACACACTCGCTCGCACATAAATACTCGCACTCTTGCACTCGCTCGCACACACACACACTCGCACGCACACGCACACAGAAACACACTCTTGCACACTCACTCGCACGCACACACTTGCTTGCACACACTCAAACTTGCGCGTGCGCTCGTGCTCACACTTGCACACACTTGCACGCTCACTTGCAGACACACACTCGCTTGCACACACACATTTGCTTGCACACACGCAAACACTCGCATTTTCTCATTCCTGCGGACGCACTAGCTCACACACACGCTTGCGCACAACTCACTCGCACGCACTCACACTCTTGCACACTCACTTGCACGCTCACACTTGCTTGCACACACTCACACTTGCGCTCGTGCTCACACTCACTCGCACTCATGGTCGCACGCATACTCGCACACACGCACTCGCACATAAATACTCGCACACACTTGCACTCACGGTCGCACGCTCACTCGCAGACACACACTCGCTTGCACACGCTTACTCGTCTTTGCTCGTGCACATGCAAACACTTACACACACACTTGCTTACACACTCGCATACACACTTGGACTCACTCCACACACGGTAGCACACACGCACTCTCGCTTGCACACACACGCAAACACTTGCATGCACATTCACTCGCACACATGCACACACGCACTCTCGCTTGCACACACTCACTCACACACACATTTGCTTTAACACACACGCAAACACTCGCAGACACACACTGGTTTGCACACACTCACACACACACACACACTCTCACACACACACACACACACACACACACTCTCACACACACACACACACACACACACTCTCACACACACACACACTCACACACACTCTCACACACACACACACTCTCACACACACACAGAGGAAGGATACATGTCCAGCGGACTCATCTTGCTGACGAAGGATCGGATAGAGAACAGCATCCCGTACATCAGCTTAAACTCCTGTGACATCAGAGGGAATAGAGTAATGACGTCACTCTGACTGTACTGCCAGTCACGAGCTAATCTAAAACATGACAACTGGAAGAATATGGGCATATGCAATTTAAATGAACACATCAAAGAAGACGAGATTAGAACAGAGCACAAACGATAAATATAACCAATACACAGGAAATAATGCGTGTTTGTACCTCTTCTTTGGAGATTCCGGCCTGTTTCTTGCGGTTCCACTCGCTGTAATGAAGACAGGAGCCATTGCGGTCAAATATGTAGAAGTTGTGAACGGTCATCTGAAAGAGATGAGGCAGATTATTGAGATGAGGAGCGTGTAATATCAGTCGCACAGGTCCTCAGTATGACGCAGAACACAAGATAAATGTCGTGTCGATTATCTGTGGTGTGTTTAATTCATGTTCATTGCAGTAACAGCTGATGGGTTTCATTATTTACCTTCCGCGCGGCGTCAGCCCTCAAACTGACCGGACACCTGCCTGAACAACTGTCAAACACTCCCCCTGAAACAATACACCAATGTAATATCCTTCAAACGAATATTATTTAAACAAAAATATGGATGTTCAAATTATGCATTCCCGCAGCTGCGTTTCCTAATCTATCAGACAGGCGTGGTCGTTTAAGACAGGCACAAGTGCGGACTCCTACCGCGGGGTCCTTCAGTTACGTTGTTGTTTAGAGAAGATGGCAGCCGCTCTCCACTTTCCAGCTAATGTTTCATCTTTTAATAGTTATAATGATTTTTTTCCGGACTGGACGCAGAGGGAAGTCAGCACAGGGGTGAGAAGTACTCATAGTTACAGTATTAATCGAGTTGTGGTGTAGAGAAACGCGTTTATTGGTCATAGTCGGATGAAACTCGGTGAATGATGCAGCAGAACTGACCGAGTCTCGTTATACTGTAACATCCACTGAAATATGAATCTGTCGCGTATTTAAGTTTGTATCTATTATTGTCCTGTTTATCACTGTGATGCTGCTTTGATGTAGAAATAAGTGCGACTTGACCGAGTAAATAGTTTGTATAATTTTTGTGTTAAATTAGTAATCTGCTACTATAATAAATATAACATTTAATTGTGCTTTATAGATGATGTTATAATTTATAGATTAATCCAAACTGCGAACAGATAAAACAACAGAACCAAACAATAAATGTAATGTTTATCTCTAGAAAATGACATTTATTCAGTCATTCAGCAGAAAAAAAAAATGTTTCAGTAGTATCTAGATTTTATCATACATTTATATTAATTAATATTTAATTTAAAAATAAATTTTTAACTAATTTAATTAATTTTACATTATTTAAATAAATCTTAAATAAATGAAAGCGTTTTAAATGGTGTAATTAAAAAAAATAAAGATTAAATGACATTTAAATGATTTTAAATAATTAAAAAAGTCTTTTTGATTCATTAATATTGATGATAAAAGTAAGTGAAATTCTTAGTTTCCTGTTCTTCATTTTAAAGTAATTTCTGATGTGAATGTGATCGTTTGTTCAGACCACCATCATGGCGGTGGAGTTCGACGGTGGAGTCGTGATGGGCGCCGACTCTCGCACGACCACCGGGTAAGAGCGCGAGAGACTGCTTCTGAGTTCAGGTTATGAGTTTAACCCTTGTGCATTGTTCAAATTCACGACCCTTTCGTTATGTTCGATTTTAACTGCTTTAAAAATGTATCAGATAAATATTTTTTTCAAATTTTTTTGCTTAAATCTATTAATCAACCTCAGTCCTGATCAAAACTACTAAATTTAAAAAAAAAAATTCAGGATTTTAACTCTTTAAAATGTTAAAATCTGATGCTGCACAAAAACTAACAACGCATCAAAGCCAATGTTGTTTCTAATCTTTGACACGTTTTTTCCCAAATCAGTGACATCATTTATGAATTTGGCAATTAAAGAGTTAAAATCCTGATTTTTTTTTTTAAATGTAGTAGTTTTGATCAGGACTGAGGTTGATTAATAGATTTAAGCAAAAAAATTTGAAAAAAATATTTATCTGATACATTTTTAAAGCAGTTAAAATCATAACGAAAGGGTCGTGAATTTGCCCACAGAGTACTGTTGAGTTTTTTCAAAGCATTTTCCCAAAATATGTGTCAAAATAAGATTTGTCACCAAAAATCATTCCATTTGCTGAAACACGGAGAAAGTTATGGCCAAATTAAGACTCAAAAATTCCCCATAGTGGATGAAAACATCCCGAACAGCACAGAAGGGTTAATGACTGTCTAACAGACGGTGAATGTGATCTGTGCAGCGCTTACATCGCCAACCGCGTGACGGATAAACTCACGCCCATCCACGAGCGGATCTTCTGCTGTCGCTCGGGCTCGGCGGCCGATACGCAGGCCATCGCCGACGCCGTCACCTACCAGCTGGGCTTCCACAGGTATCATCATCTCCTTTATTTGGCAATATGACCAAAACCTTAAATGAGTCGTGTATCTCACAACAGAGGTTTCCAGCCAAATGTACTTGAATATAGATATCAACAGTTTAGATAGCGGTGAAGTTTTCATAATCATTTGATGAATTGCTCGGCCCTATGAGGCTCCAGACGGACATTAACTCTCAGCCTCTCTCTGGGCTTCAGTATCGAGCTGGACGAAGCTCCTCTGGTCCAGACGGCGGCCAGTCTGTTCCGGGACATGTGCTACAGGTACAGAGAGGAGCTGATGGCCGGGATCATCGTGGCCGGCTGGGACAAACGGAAGGGCGGACAGGTACGGGTTCAGCAGGAGCAGCACTCACAACAGCAGGACGAGAGGATGTGCTCATCTGTGTGTGTGTGTGTGTGTGTGTTCAGGTGTACACAGTGCCGGTTGGAGGGATGATGACCAGGCAGCCGGTGTCGGTCGGTGGATCCGGCAGCAGCTACATCTACGGATATGTGGATTCAAACTACAAAGCCGGAATGAGTAAAGAGGAGTGTCTGAAATTCACTGCAGGAGGTCAGACACACACTCACACACTCACTCACTCACACACACACTCTCACACACTCTCACTCTCACACACACTCTCACTCTCACACACTCTCTCACACACACACTCTCTCTCACACACACACACACACACACACACTCTCATACACGCTCTCACACACACTACTGGTAATAAGTCTGAAGTCATGAGCATGTTTTTGAAAGAAGTCTCTTCTGTTCATCAAGGCTGCATTTATTTATTCAAAAATACAGTAAAAAAAAAAGTGAAATACTCTTACAGTGTAAAACAGATGTTTTCTGTGGAAGCCCGTTTCCACCACAGTTAAGAGTTATTCAAGTCATAATAATAAGAAACTTTCTCGTAATAATGAGAAATTTTCTCGTAATGATTTAGTTCCTTGTAATAATGAGAAACTTTATCATAATAATGACAGTTTCTTGTAATGAGAAACGTTCTTGTAATTATGACTTAGTATTTAATAATAATGAGAAATTAAGTCATTATTACGAGAAAGTTTGTCATTTATTATGAGTTTTTCCCAGAATATTATAACATATTAACTCATTATGAGATAGTTTCTCATTAACGGATACCAAGTCAAAATTACAAGAATGTTTCATCATTATTATTATTATTATTATTATTATTATTATGACAAACTTAGTCATTATTATGAGAATCTTTCCCAATATAATGAGATACTAAGTCATAATTATGAGAAAGTTGCTCATTATTATGATGAACAGAATTATATTTTTTACTCGACTGTGGCGGGAAACGGGCTGACAGTTTTCTGTGTGAATATATACAAAAATGTAAAGCTGAATTCAGCATCATTACTCCAGTCTTCACAGGAATAATTACAGTAGTTTACAGTATATTCACACAGAAAACGGCTTATATTTCACTGTTTTTACTGTATTTTTGACCACATAAATGAGCAGAAGAGACTTCTTTCAAAAACCTATATCTATATATCCATACAAATGTTTTTTAGTCGTGATGTTAGAAGGTGTGTGTGTGTGTGTGTGTGCAGCGCTGGCTCTGGCCATGGAGCGGGACGGCTCCAGCGGAGGGGTGGTGAGACTGGCTGTCATCACGGAGCAGGGAGTGGAGCGACAGGTCATCCTCGGGAACCAGTTACCGCAGTTTTCCACTGTCTGAATCCCTCACTGATCTGTCAGTTATGAAAACCTGTAGATGTTTGTCATACAAAGTTCCAATAAACATGACTTCTTTAGAACCGTTTGGTGTTTTACTGTTTTACGTTTGCTCATCTAATAAACTGTGTGTTTGTGGGCGGGATTGTCTGTTTGACTGACCAATGACCACATAACGCTTTTCACTCAAAAACTGAGGTATATAAACTCAGATAACAGGCTAAAGTATTCAGCTGATGTTTATAAGATATAAGTTATTTTTTAGGGATTTTTCCAGCAAATTCATTAATGGTATGAAGCTAAAGGACATGAACTGGTGTTAAGAAAAAAATTGCGCTGCAGAATATTATGTTCTTTCCTCTGTATTTCTATCTTGTTTTCCAGCACAAATATCTAAACTTACAGGAGAAGCAAAATGACTGAAGATATCAAGACTTAATTACTAAAAAATGCATCAAAATTAAGTGACTTTATGCTAAAAACAAGAGTGGGGTCAGAAAAATAATTTTGTCTTCACTTTAAGTTTATTTTTCTGTAGCTACATTGAAACAATGTGTTGTGAGAAGAGCTACACAAATAAAACATGACAATTTTTTGGCTTGGAATCGATCAATATTTTAGAGTTAATGGGCGAGACCAAGTTATGTCCATTGATGGTTCACTCCAGACCGATGGTGGAGGGCTGGCCAATCAGAGAGCAGGACCTCTGATAGGCCACGCCCCCATCACCCATCTTCCATTCCCCAACCACCCACTGCATCTCCTGCTGTGGTCCTCTGTCCTCCCTCAGGATCAGACTGTAGCGAGCGGTTGTTCCCTCTCCGCTCTGCACCCAGCGTTCCTCTTCCTGTCTCCATCCATCTGCTTCCTCTTCTCGGCTAATCACCCTGTACAGCGTCTTCCTGAACACTTCCCCACTCATCATCGGCTCTCGTTCCTTATCGCTTCCTTCGTCCACTACAGAAACCACTTCTATTTTAGAAGAAACCTCTCTGCCTTTAGTCTCACTCGCTTCGTATTGCTCCTCCCTCTGGTTGATGAAGAGGACGCTCCGAAATACGGCTTGAACATCTTTGATCTGTTCTAGGGCTAAAAAGCTCACGCTCTCACCTTCATTCTCCCTCGTCCGTGTATTTTCAGTGCATCTGTATGCCCGTAGGATGACCCCGTCGCTGTCCGAGCGAGCCAAGCTGTGACGCTTGAGCCGCCGGTAGACGGTAAGGTAGTTTCTCAAGAGCCAAAGAAACAGAAAACTAGACGTGAGAGCCGACAGCACACACAACAACACAAAGCCAGCAAATAACCACCAGCACCATGGAAGCATCCTTCCATCCACGTCAAGAGCTTCTGCCCGGTGCGGACCCACGCTGGTTGACAGTTCTATTAAGGCAGTGGTCCGCTCAGCGGTTGGCGGGTCGGTCTGGACCGTGATCCAGGTGTGCGATTCAGGTCGGGTGGTACTTTGACGTTGGTATCCGGCAGTTATGAGTCCAACGGTTGATGTTTTGGTCTTCATCTTGATTGTTGTTGAGGTGTGCGGATCCAGTTGGCCAGTACTTTGACTTTGAGATCTGGCAGTACTAGGTCCAGTGGTTGGTGATTCAGAAGTTGTGGGTTGTGTGTTGGCAAGTGATTTGGTGGGAATATCAAGTGTCGGAAAAGTCACTGGATTCAAGATAAACTCCGACATGTTCCAGAAATGAGACCATTTTTCAGTCCAGGACTCTGTGACCCAGGACCCAGCGACGGTCCAGGTTTTGGTGGAAGCGGGCAGGTGGGCGACGGTGGTGGTGTCGTGTGCAGCATCCTGGTCTCCGCTGGGGTAGAGCGGTGGATCTGGAGGGCAGAAGTCATTCTCCTCCAGTTCAATGATGCGTCGTTGGAATAGGTGAGGCGGTGCAGAACACACAACGCTGTCAGCACCGGGAAGGATGTCGTTCGGTCCATCATGCACGTAGACATTGTGTTCCTGGTCATTCAGGTAGCTGTGGAGGTAACCTACAGCGCAGCTGCAGAGCCAGGGATTGTGGGACAGGTAAACGTAAGGTAACTCAGGTTTGGACGAGAAGAACCCATTGGGCATCAGCGAGATGCTGTTATTCTCCAAATCAAACGTCTTCAGGACGCTGGAAGACACTCGCTCCAGGAGGCGAGACGGCAGGGCGGGAAGCTTATTCTGAGACAGATTGATGACCTCCAGACGTGGCAGTTCGCTGAAGGTGGCGTCGTGAAGGGAACGGATCTGATTGCCGTCCAAGTAGATCTCCATCAGGTGGGGAGCGCAGCGGAACACCAGTCCTCCCAAACCAGTTAACCTGTTCCCAGACAAACGCAACACTCTCAGGTTCTCAAGCACTGGACCTGAAAGAAACACACAGAGAGTTTGAGATCTTTCTCTGAGACTCGAGTGAGATGACTCCAGAGCTTCCGTTTACCTGGCGGTTCCAGCGTGGCGATGTGATTGTGGCTCAGGTCCAGCTCGTGCAGCTGTGTGAATCCAGAATACGAGGACCAGGACAGAGAACTGAAGTGGTTTCGTGTGAGAACCAGAACCTGCGTGTCCGGCTGGATCCCGTCGGGAACCGCCGTCAGGCTCTGACCCACACAGCTCACGCGGGGCCGGTGGTCCGGGTTCATGTCTTTCGGACAGCTGGCGCTCATGACGACACAGCACTGCATCAGGAGGAAGATGAACCGTCGCATGACGAAGACTGCAAGAAACCAAGGCCTTTTTGAGCATAACTGTGGAACAGTCTCACAAAACATGTGAAGTACACTACACAAAAGTTTGGCGTCAGTAAGATTTTTTTTTAAATAAATTAACATTTCTATTCATTAAGGACACATTAAATTGAACAAAAGTGACAGTAAAGACAGTTATAATGTTACAAAAGATTCTTTTTCAAATAAATGCTGAACTTTTGAACTTTCTTTTCATGAAAAGTATCCTGAGATTTAAAGTATCATGATTTCAAGAAAAATATGAAGCAGCACAACTGTTTTCAACATTGATAATAATCGTGAATGTTTCTTAATCAGAATGATTTCTGAAGGATCATGTGACTCTGAAGACTGGAGTAATGATGCTGAAAATTCAGGAATAAATGACACTGTACTATATATTCACATAGAAAACATTATAATATTTCAACATTTTTACTGTATATTTGATCAATTAAACGCAGTCTTGGTGAGCAGAAGAAAGCTACCCCAAACTTTTGAATCATAGTGTACATTTGTAAAGCAAAATTATGATACACATCATGACTGGAAGATTTTCTTTATTACAGAATAATGTCACAACACAGAACAATCTCAATAGTCCCTAAAATAGGTTTCATGTATTTTATGTAAAATATATTTGACATCTTCACAAGATACTCAAAAAAAAAACAGGAATCGCTGTGATAGCAAACAATAGTATTGTGTTCAGCACACCACACAAATGTGATGTTTCACCTTCAGAATAAATAATAAATGAATAAATGACTGTTTGAGTCGGTACCTCTGCGCTGACGTCCGTATGAAGCCGCTTTCCTCTCGTCTGGATGGAGAGCGTCGTATCTCCTGCTGGATTCACAGCTCTATCTCTCTTCCTCAGTATCAGACACAAACCGCTCCATATATGAGCACACATCCAGACTTCCACACAGAGGGTTTTTCCACATCAACCCCTGGCCTTTTATTCTTCCTTGGGTACAAAAACGCATTTGCTAGAAAAGATATTGATTTCTAAATCTAAATCAATTATTATTATTTTTGTAAAATGCATCTGTATGTTCTAAAAAAATAAAAATGTGAGCACTGCTCATGTGAAACTTGATGTTGGTGTTGTAGGTGCTTGTTCCATTGCTTTATGTCACGGAGGTCAAGGATATTGTTTAATCTTTTTTGTTGTTTTATCAGGATTGCTCAGAAAAACACTCGCCTTCCACAAAAACAAAATGACGAACAACAGCAGAATTATTCAGCAGTTTCTGCAGTCAGATATTGAAGAGACAACAACAAAAACACCCGAAACAATTGCTTTTATACATTTTCCTTTAATGACATTTTGCAATTTTTAAAACAGACTTTTTTAAAACTCAAAAAGTAACTCAAAATCCAGAATAAAAGAGCAACAGAAGAGCAGAAACTGAAGCGGCAGCTTGTGTCCAATGACACGTGAGGTTCATCATGTCAGAAGCAGAACGTCAGCCTCAAAAAAAACAAAACAAAACAAAACAAAAAACACACACAAGTGAAGAATGCGTGTGCGTGTTTGTGCAAATGAACTCAGCGGATTTCCTCATACACACACGCGACGGCACAAACACACATTAATCAATTAAATCATAATCAAACCAAAGAAGGCATGATGAAACTAAACAAGCGGCATATTACGGCAGGAAACAGTCTGCGAGTGTAAATAAGAGACATCATCATCATCATCATCAAAACACACACGACACAATCAGAAGATTGTCCTGAAATGTTAAAGGTCACGATCAGAAATGCTCCTGTGCTTCTTGAGTGATGTCATGTCTAAAGGTAATCTCGCATAACTCCGCCCACCGGCAACAATTACCATGACATCACTGAACACAAGAACAGCCCCCGGCATGTCCCGTTTGCTCTGTCTGACGGGATACAGTGGGAATCTCCAGTAAGAGTCTAAAGTGGAAATATCCATTGGGAATCTCCAGTGGGAATCTAAAGTGAGAATTTTTCTAGTGGGAATTTAAAGTAAGATTCTTCAGTGGGAATCTCCAATGAGAATCTTCAGTGGCAATCTAAAGTGGAAATATCCATTGGGAATCTCCAGTGGGAATCTAAAGTGAGAATCTCCAGTGGGAATCACCAATGAGAATCTTCAGTGACAATCTAAAGTGGAAATATCCATTGGGAATCTCCAGTGGGAATCTAAAGTGAGAATCTCCAGTGGGAATCACCAATGAGAATCTTCAGTGGCAATCTAAAGTGGAAATATCCATTGGGAATCTCCAGTGGGAATCTAAAGTGAGAATCTCCAGTGGGAATCACCAATGAGAATCTTCAGTGGCAATCTAAAGTGGAAATATCCAGTGGAAATATCCATTGGGAATCTCCAGTGGGAATCTAAAGTGAGAATTTTTCTAGTGGGAATTTAAAGTAAGATTCTTCAGTGGCAATATAAAGTGGAAATATTCATTGGGAATCTCCAGTAAGACTCTCCAGAAGGAATCTAAAGTGAGAATTTTTCTAGTGGGAATCAAAATCTCCAGTGGGAATCTCCAGAGAGAATCTCCAGTGGGAATCTCAAGTGGAAATATCCAGTGGGAATCGACAGTGGGAATC
>CM076067.1:28901632-28906632 GCA_038088235.1 Zacco platypus
AGATCAGACACGCACTACAGAACCTCTCCTGACCTATCAGACATCAGCAGATCAAACGAACCTCTCAGAAACATCGTCTGTGTTGAGAATGGAAGACTAGTGCACTGTACAGTGAAATGTTCACTGCTGACAGTCAGTGTTTATGGTGTATTAATTCAGTTTATAATGAGAAATCACAGTTCACGCGGTTTCATTCGAGTCAAGCGTGTTGCATTGTGGGATACGACATCACATTTTGACAAATGTCTGTTCCATACATATATAAATCCACAGAGACAGAAAGACATGAGAGTGAGAAGCTCTTTCCACTCATTTCCCTCTGTGTGTGTGTGTGTGTGTGTGCGTGTGTGTGTGCGTGTGTGTGAGTTGCCATGCCAACAGCTGTTTTAAACTCTCGTACATGTCAGTCACATAAATCACACACTGAATCTTGAAATGGAGGTTCATCTCCGTCAGATCTCACATGACTCTCTGAAGGAGCAGAAGAACAGGCCGAATCTGTTCTGTGAGCATCATGTGACTCCTGAAATATATTTATTACACTTTGAGTGTTTACAGGATTAATTCACTCCAGAATGAAAGTTTCCTGATCATTCACTCTCCTCATGTCATCAAGATGTTCACGTCTTTCTTTCTTCAGCCAAAAAGAAATGAAGGAAATCATTCAGGATTGTTCTCCATATAGTGGACTTCACTGGGGTTCAGGGGCGGACTGGCCATCGGGAGCACCGGGACATTTCCCGGTGGCCTGATGGTCATTCTGGCCTGCCGCTGTAGATCAGACTGACGTGCAATAGGCTGGTGTGCAACTGTGAATTAATTGACGCACTTATGAATCTACGAATCAGGCGATCGCGGAGTGAAAATGACACCACCACATGACCCAACATCGGCGAAGCACTGCCTAATTGGCTATATCCAGAGGCAGGCTTTATCTTGGAAAATAGTGCAAAAAATGGAGCGTAAACGCAAAGGAGGAGCAGAGAGGGAACGCATGAAAAGGAGAAAAGCCCTGGCCACAGACGCAGCAAGTTGCTGCAAAATCCCAGCCATGTTCACCGGTAAGGGAACAGGTCGGTCAGAATTACATTTACATAATATTTACTAGGGGTGGAAAAAAATCGATCCGTTCGGTTCTCCACGCGCTCGGACGGTCCGCTGTTCAACTTAAATCTGACAAAGCATCTGTAATATGGTTTACTATAAATAACACGTAAAACAATCAGGGTTCAGTTAATATATGTTTCTGTTGATGGATGAACATTCTGGGTTCCCAGACATTACAACAACAGCGATGAAAAAAAAAACGAACTGTGAAAAAGTTGAACTGTTCCACCCCTAAGATTTACTTAATCATTTGGCAGATGGACGCTTTCATCCGAAGCAACTTACAATAGATAAAATCTATTCTTTATAAAAAAAATAACACAAATATATATATAATGATAGAAGTTTTAAAAGCGCATCTTAATGACAAACTAGCACATTGTTTTACATACTGTATGGGGATTCATAGAGCATTGGAAATAAATAAAATATAAATATTTTAACATGTGAATATGTATCTTTTATTATCCCTTCTTAAAATGTGTAAGCCAATTTTATATTTGTCTTTGGTGTGGTAGTATAGATGGTCTATTCCTAGTGAGTTTTTGAGGGTTTATTTATTTATCCCTTCATATTATGAATGGCAGTCTACCTGTTACATCAACTAACAGGGTTACCCTATAAGTTTAGCAGGCTGGTGGACACATGAATTTGGTGGTGGTGACTGCAGCAGCAGAGGTGGCCTGGGGTGGAGTCAAATTCCCGGCCTGATTTACTGTCCCAGTCCGCCACTGCTGGGGTTCAACGGGTTGAAGATCCAAATGTCAGTTTCAGTGCAGCTTCAAAGATCTACATGATCCAGACGAGGAATAAGAGTCTGATCTAGAGAAACCATCGCACATTTTATACAAAAATAAACATTATATAGTTTTTAACCACAAATGCTGGTCTTGCACTGCTCTGATGCTCCACACATCACGTCATCACGCTGGAGAGGTCACGTGACGCAGGAGGAAGAACTGATCCAGTGTTTACAAAGGGAAGATCAAAGACTGAGTCAAACGGCTTTACAAAAAAAGGTAAAACAATGATGTTCAACGATTTTGAAGTTGGAGGAGAAAATTAGTTTTTCACCCTACTGCGGTTCTTCCTCCTGCGTCACGTGACCTCTCCAGCGTGATGACGTGATGTGTGGAGCATCAGAGCAGAGCAAAACCAGCATTTGTGGTTAAAAACTATATTTTTGTATAAAATGTTGATGGTTTCTCTAGATCAGACTCTTATTCCTCGTCTGGATCATGTAGATCTTTGAAGCTGCACTGAAACTGACATTTGGACCTTCAACCCATTGAACCCCAGTGAAGTCCACTATATGGAGAACAATCCTGGAATGAGTTCCTCAAAAACCTTCATTTCTTTTCCACTGAAGAAAGAAAGACATGAACATCTTGATGACGTGGAGGAGAGTGAATGATCAGGACATTCTGAACTGAACTAATCCTTTAAAGATTCCACTGTCAGATCAATAGAAGAGCACTGAATCCATCAGGAGAGACTCTGACCTGATGAACCCGTCACATCAACTCAAAGACTGATTCACTGTCACACACACTCACACACACACTCACACTCACACACACACACACTCACACACACTCACACACACTCACACACACACACACACACACACTGTCAGAGGGTGTTTAAAGGACAGAGGAATGTCATGTGTGTTTGCTGTTAGCCGCTTCAGCTGTCACAATGAACACACACACACTCACACACACACACACACACACACTCACACTCACACACACACTCACACACACACACACACTCACACAGCTCGAATCTGTTCAGACATGTTGTGTCTGTTGCTCATAACTACACTATCATTACAGGATGATTTAATGAAGCTCTTTAATGGGAAATGCTTTCATCATTAAAACTCAATTAACTCATCAACCTTATAAAGCTACTGCATCATAATTGATACACAAACAGCTCTAAATGATCAAAAGCAGTCACACTGCCATCTGATGACCTTATTTTATCAAGTAAACATGGTAATATTTCTACTGGAAGGAACTTGATGATTGTCATCATTTATCAGAAAAATCATGAGTATCAAATATGATCATCAGGTTTTAGAGGAACGGTAATTACTTCATCTGTCAACCACAAACCCACACAGATGATCATGAGACTCATTTAAATATCACCTTACTCAGACATATTATTGGCAGATATAAGATCTCATTGATTTACATCAGAATTTCATCATAAACATCAGCATGGGCACCAAACTGCACATTTTTGCTCATTTTGAGCCTCTGAGTTAAATCGAGCTGCTTTCCTCCATATTCTCTCTTTATCAGACCATCTTGATGGATCAAATATGACACTCAACATGAAAACATTATATTTTCTGACTATTATTCCACAGTGTTGAGCTGCACATGATTGTATCTCATGACTCACCTTCACCGAGACTCTTCACTCTCCGGATGAGAGGCTTCACCGAGGGTTTCCCGGAGGGCGCGGGCGGGGGCGCTGCGGCTCTCAGTTTCTCACTTTCACTCTATTTTTATTTACACACAAACTTTGACAGTTTTAAACGTCTTTTCTCTGCTATTTGTGCGGCTGACGGGCGAACCTCCCTGTCGTTAAATCCCGGAGCCGCGCGAGATTCCCGCCGGTGTCCTTTAGCTGCTGTCACGAGCGCCGGTGAGAAACTTTCCAGCGGAGGCCGCGCGCGGCTGATCGCCCGCAATCCCGTCGGTGACGCTGCTCTCCAGCCGCTGGAACGCTCGTCCGGCGTGTTTCGGGGCCGATGAGGGTGTTTTTAGGGAGAAGAAAATGAAAAATATGTAGGAAAAAGTCGCCGCTGGCCGCGGTGTGTGCGCGCGCCCCCCACCCCGTCCTGTCCTCTCCTCGCGCAGCCGAGAGTCCAGCGAGTGACGTCACGAAAGCGAACCGGACACCGGGGCGGAACCTTAAACACACACAAAGATATTTACTTTTTGAGACACACAGATACAGTCGTGTAACAACAAACTCTACAGAACTGGTGCAAACTGCTGTCCCACAACCAAAAACACATTTAAAAAGCAGTCAAGTATTCAAATTCTAGATGTTTACTAAGATCTATTATCTATTGAATCACACAATAATATTTGAAATATCAGTAACCTTAATATATATATATAATCATCATTTATTGGGTTCTTTCAGTTGGGAGGAACCGAACCCTAACCCCTGAATTCCATGAAATTGATATTGAAATAATTGTTACATTTTTTTCCATTGTTTTTAAAAATATCTCTGATTTTTTTTTTAAGTTAAAAAATTATTTAATTATTTATTTTTAAATCATGAAACTTGATGTAAAAAAGTGTCCATCATTGTCATGTCACACTGAATCAGTGTGTTTTAGTTCATTGTCTGAGATTTTAACGCTGAAATATTCCTGTTCCTCCTCTCATGGCCTCTCTTTCACAGCAGATACACCATCATTTTGAGTTAAATGTGTTCAAAACTCTGAAATCTGTGTGTGACTTTAAGGAACGTCACTAACAAACACCTTTTTCTGCAATGAAGCAACTTTTTTGGGTGTTAATCCGTAAAATGTAGTTTATATGAGTGTAAAACTGTTCAGAACTGTGCTAGCTAACATGTGCTGATTAGCATCTTTGAGCTGGACTCAAAATATCTCAAACTGTCACGACCGAAACTTCACCACATGTTTCAGTAACGACATCCTTGTTTCGGTAGTGACATCATTGTTTCGGTAGTGACATCATTGTTTCGGTAATGACATCATTGTTTCGGTAGTGACATCATTGTTTCGGTAATGACATCATTGTTTCGGTAGTGACATCATTGTTTCGGTAATGACATCATTGTTTCGGTAGTGACATCATTGTTTCGGTAGTGACATCATTGTTTCGGTAGTG
>CM076067.1:28911632-28921632 GCA_038088235.1 Zacco platypus
TTCCCAGTGAATGCATGAACTGATGAAATGTAAAACTGCAGAATCTTTTTAATGCTTGTTTAAATCAACAGAAGTGATGTTCTCTCTTGTGACAGTGGAACTCTCGGGCGAAGAGAGAAAAACTCACTGAACTCATATTCGAGCATTACAACATTCCCGCCTTCTTCCTGTGCAAGACCGCCGTGCTCACCGCGTATCCAATCAGCAGCCGCCGCTCAGGAACATCAGCCAATCAGAATCCAGAGTGATAGAGAGCTTGAGTTGCCTCATGTATTAATGATGTTTGTAGCCGCACGTCACCTTAACCTGATCGACTGCAGGTTTGCTAACGGTCGAGCCACGGGCCTCGTGCTGGACAGCGGCGCGACGCACACCACTGCCATCCCAGTGCATGATGGGTATGTCCTGCAGCAAGGTAAATAGACGAGCGTGGATTCGATTTTTCTGACTATTACTTCAAGGACCATCTGGTGTTCTGACGTGCCGTGTGTGCTCTTGTGTTCAGGGATCGTGAAGTCTCCTCTGGCCGGTGATTTCATCACCATGCAGTGCCGTGAGTTGTTTCAGGAGATGAACATCGACACGGTTCCTCCGTACATGATCGCATCAAAGGTGGCGTGTCTCCTGCCGCCGTTCTCCACTGTTGTCACTGGTGGTTTAGGATTCACTCCCATATTTAAATGTGGTTTTCACTCCTGAAAGTGTGTGAGATCTCGAGTCTGTGTGTGTCCGTCAGGAGCCCGTGAGGGAAGGAGCTCCGCCGCTCTGGACCAAGAAAGACAAACTCCCTCCAGTCACCAAGTCCTGGCACACGTACATGTGTAACGTAAGAATCTGGAAGAACACATGAAATGAATCCGTATGTGCAGTGAGTGTCGTGTGATTTGTGAATGTGATTCTTTCAGGAGGTGATTCAGGATTTCCAGGCGTCTGTGCTGCAGGTGTCGGACTCTCCATATGATGAGCAGTGAGTGGAACACACACACACCCACACACTCACACACACTCACATACCTGATCTCCGTGTCCATGTGTGTTCAGGGTGGCCGCGCAGATGCCGACGCTGCACTACGAGATGCCGAGCGGCTACAGCACAGATTACGGAGCCGAGAGGTTACGGATCCCAGAGGGCCTGTTTGATCCGTCCAACGTGAAGGTGAACCGAACACTGTCCTCATCATGAGTAGATCAGTCAGTGCTGATTTTAATTCATTCCCTCAACAACTACAATTTTACTTAAAATCCAAGATTCCCATAACCCTGGAAAACCAAGATACACAATGAAGCGCACATTTAAAAGTGTGATTTCTAATAAAATCTTGCAAAATCGTGGAAATTAATAACATCTTGAAAAATCATTGACATTAATAAAATCCTGAAAAATCATGGAAATTAATAAAATCTTGCAAAATCATTGACATTAATAACATCTTGAAAAATCATGGAAATTAATAAAATCTTGAAAAATCATAGAAATTAATAAAATCTTGAAAAATTGTGGAAATTAATAACATCTTGCAAAATCATTGACATTAATAAAATCCTGAAAAATCATGGAAATTAATAAAATCTTGAAAAGAAATCATGGAAATTTATAAAATCTTGAAAAATCATGGAAATTGATAACATCTTGAAAAATCATTGACATTATAACATCTTGAAAAATCATTGACATTAATAAAATCCTGAAAAATCATGGAAATAAATAAAATCTTGAAAAATATTGGAAATTAATAAAATCTTGAAAAGTAATTGAAACTGATGAAATGTTGAAAAATCATGGAAATGAATAAATCCTGAAAATAATAGAATTTAATAAAATCGGAAAATCGTAGTAATTAATAAAATCTTGAAAAATCATGGAAATTAATTAAACCCTGAAATATCATGGAAATGAATAAAATCTTGAAAAAAATCTAATTTAATACATTTTTGAAAAATTAATGAAATTAATAAAATCTTGAAAAATCATGAAAATTAATAAAATCTTGAAAAATCATGAAATTAATGAAATCTTGAAAAATCATTGAAATTAATAAAATCTTGTCATAGAATAAAAATAAAGTCATAGAAATAATTAAATCTTGAAAATCTATGTGCATTTTTATGAATGAATATAAAATTTCAAATTACACCAAGCAATGAAATACATTTTATAGAATAGAAATTGCTATTTGTGAGTAAAAAAATAAGTATAAAAAGAACCCTGTAATCACAAACGGATGGAAGAGTCATGAAGTCGTGTAAAGCGAGTCATAAACAGTGTGAACTCTGAAGAAAACATGTCTGTAATCATGGAATTGAAGTATCTGAATATATTGGCAGTCGCAGCAGGAGCAGAGATATCGCGTGTGACCCGCGTGTGCTGCTCTCCTCAGGGTCTGTCTGGAAACACCATGCTGGGCGTCGGACACGTCGTCACCACCAGCATCGGCATGTGCGACATTGACATCAGGCCGGTGAGAGAGCGAACGCTTGGGTTCCTGTATATTCAACAGTAGCAAAACCACTGGTGTTCTCAAAGTGTGTGTGTGTGTGTGTGTTTAGGGTCTGTACGGCAGCGTGATCGTGACGGGGGGAAACACGCTCCTGCAGGGCTTCACCGAGAGACTCAACAGAGAACTGTCTCAGAAAGCGCCGCCGGTGCGTTCCTGCGCTCAGTCTTTCTCAGCCTGATCTCATCTTCTCAAACTCACGGCTGTCTGTGTTTGCAGAGCATGAGACTGAAGCTCATGGCTTGTAACAGCTCCATCGAGAGGAGGTTCAGCTCCTGGATCGGAGGATCTATTCTAGCGTCGCTGGTGAGACCCCGAGTCTCAGTTTAGTGGAGGTTCAGGCTGATCTATCCCCTTAACTCTCAGTGTCCTGCTCTTTATTGCCCTTTCCCTCATCACATATTTTAGTAGTCATCATTGGAAAGCTTAAACATTTCATCCTTTTGAAATCAAACATCGCTTTACCATCGCTGATCATCTGGCCGGAATGAGAGGTTGAGTTGTGTGTCTTCAGCATAGCAGTGATGGGAAAAACATGTTTCTGAATGAAAGATCCTAGTGAAGACATGTAGATGGAGAAGAGAAGCGGTCCCAGCACCGAGCCCTGAGGCACTCCGGTGCGATTTAGACCACTTAGACTTCTGCCTCCAAGAGCAGATAGTGTGCAGTGTGTGTGTGTGTTTGCTGTTAGACGGGTTTATCAGTTTGAGGTGTGGAGAATGGGCAAAGTTGTCGACTGTTACAGTTGAGGAACGAGGAGGAAGAGAGAGTTTTGAAGTGTGCAACAGTCAGAAGAATTGTTCATTGTGTTGTAGTTGAATGTCATTTTAGCATTGGAGACATTTTCAGAGAAGGAAGAGAGGAGTGACTGATACAAACTAAGGTCAGTGGAATCTTTCGATCTTTAGTCCTCTAGTTGAATAAAAAGTAGTTTAAAGAGCACGGATGTCTGTGTAAATCCACGATCCACTTCGAGCTCTGAGAAACTCTCACACACATCTACAGAGTTCACCTGTCAAACAGAGTCAGGTAGAAATGTTTGATCGATGAGCTGGACTGTAGATCTGCACTGACCGCATGTGTGTTCGTCCACAGGGAACCTTCCAGCAGATGTGGATCTCAAAGCAGGAGTATGATGAGGGAGGAAAACAGAGCGTGGAGAGAAAATGCCCCTGAAACACACACACACACACACACACACACTCACTCTCTCTCTCTCTCTTACACACACACGCACACACAGTCTCACACACACACTCACACTCACACACACACACACTCACACATATACACACACACACTCACACACACACTCACACACTCACACACACACACACACACACACACACTCACACATATACACACACACACTCACACACACACACACACACACCCTCACACACACACACACTCACACATATACACACACACACTCACACACACACTCACACACTCACACACACACACACACACACACACACTCACACATATACACACACACACTCACACACACACTCACACACACACACACACACACCCCAGTATGTCGTATAACACATGCGTCACCCTAAATAGCTGAATTATGATTGTGTACAAACTCAGTATATACAGAAACTCAATAAACTGAGAAATGACTGGATTTGTTCAGAAAGCTTCATTCATACAGAAAACATCCACTAGAGTGTTATAATTATGGAGCATATAATACATACTAATGTTATGAAAAAAAATGTATACAATATTAAAGTATACATATAATATGTATTTAGTGTTTTAACATTTTAATAGTTTAATACACTGAAAAGTGAATAATTTAAAGCTTGTTGTGAGTTCAGTGGAGTGAATCTCATGAAACGCTGCAGTCATTATAATATCACCATGGTAAATATGATGAGGATAGAAATACGTCACCAGGGAAAGCACAGACGTCAGCGCGTCCGCGGAAGCGTCACTCACGGTACCGGCCTTGACGTGACGGCCGGCGCTGACGTCGCGGGAGCGCGCACGGGAGATAAGTGACGTTTAAATGCGGGATGAACGAACGAACGGAGCGGAGTCACCGCGCGCACTCACGGTAAGAGCCAATTTCATTGGTATTTCGTTTATGTAAGTTTAAAGAGGAGAAAATAAAGTACAATATATGAATATTAACAGAATTGTTAATCATTAATTCAAACACTATTTGACCATGTTCACATTTAAATGTCTTTAACAAGAGCAGACACAAAAAAATCATTGTGTTCAAGTTGTTCTGAACAGCAATTATATGTTTTAATATATTTTATAAATTTTAATATTTATATATATAATTTATATATGTATATATATATATATATATATAAATTACATATATATATATATATGTTTGTTTAATTTTGTTTTCTAGTGTATTATTGTTTTGTGTTTCTTAACAGGAAGTTGATCTTGTTGATTGCTGCGATCTGATTGGATGGGTCTCACACTGTGCTGTTGGCTGCGGGACGGCCATCTTAAAAAACACCACAGATCCTCGTCAGCATTCTGTCCGTTTTCTATAACCCCGCCCATTCGGCTCGCGGTGCTTTTAGCCACGCCCCCCGTCGCCCCTGGAAACCCCCGATCACAGTGGAGCTCTACTCACCTGTCGCCGAACCTGCAGGTGTGTCCGTCGGGTGGGCGTGTGCGTCGCGCCCGCGTGGAGCAGAGCAGCGATGCGGTCCGTGGCGCGGTCGGCACGGCGGCAGGTCTTCATATATGGGAGGTGCTGTGGGAGGAGCAAGAGAGAGGAAGCCACGCCCTACTGGGGGTGTCCACACACAAATGCCCCCTGCAGGCCTCGGGATACACGGCGTTGATAGGCGGAGACTCGTGTTCCTGGGGCTGGGAGCTCTCGACCAATCAGCTGTGGCATGATGGGAAGAGGAGGAGGCGGTACCCCGGGGGTGGAGCCACGGACGTCTTAAGCGTTCCGGATCGCGTATTAGTGGTGGTGGACGCAGACGCGGGGACGCTGGGATACGTGGTGGACAACTGCTATTTGGGCGTGGCCTTTCAGGACCTCCCCAAAGGGGCGGAGCTTTTCCCTGCGGTGAGCTGCGTGTGGGGAGGAGCTCAAATTTGCATACGCTACCTGTGTGGCACGACACGTGAGTGTGACATCATCACATGTTAGAAAATCAAATCCAACACAAATTACTAAACATTAATAATTATTTCTGATTGTGTTAACTACAAACACGTATTTATGACAAGTTATGAATATTTTTATACTCATCGTTGTGCATTCTGGGATTGCTCATGTGATGTTTTAAAAGGCGTGGTGTTCCTCAGGTGACGCGCCTGCTCTACAGGCTCTGAGTCGTTTATCTGCGCGACGGGCCCTCGGATCGAACCGGAGCCGGACTCTGGCGCTCCCGCCGGCTCTACAGCGCCTCCTCCTGGACACTGCAGAGGAAGTGCAGCGAGACCTCTGATCACTATTGTTTACCAGTAAATTATATACAAGTTTATTTAAAGTCATTTTGAATTATTGTATTGCAGATGTGTTTCAGTTTTTGTTTTGCATATTAGAATGAAGAGCAAGTCTTATAAAGTAATAAATATTTGATTAAAGTCTTTTAATTAGGATTAAATTCAGTGTTTGTTTATTTTAATGCCTTGATATATTTGAGATTCTGAAGTCAAGATGACAAACACCTTGATCATGAAACACACACAAACACGCACACACACACACACACGCACACCCACGCACTCGCACTCACACACACACGCACGCACGCACACAAACACGCACTCACACACACACACTCACACACGCATGTGCACACACACACTCACAAACACTCACTCACACGCATGTGCACACACACACTCACAAACACGCATGTGCACACACACACTCACTCACACGCATGTGCACACGCACACTCACACACACGCATGTGCACACACACACTCACACACACTCTCACAAACACGCATGTGCACACACACACACACACACACACGCACACTCACGCATGTGCACACGCACTCACACACACGCACTCACAAACACGCATGTGCACACACACACACTCACACGCATGTGCACACACACACTCACTCACACACACACGCGCGCACGCACACTCACACGCACTCACACACACACACTCACACGCGCGCACGCACACTCACACACACGCATGTGCACACACACTCACACGTGTGCACACACACTCACACGCACTCACACACACACACACACAAACCCTGGAAGGAAAACACACAGTCCTTGAAGACGTTTGAGTTTTTATTTCAGATATCATAAAGCACATAAATAAATAAAAGAGTAAAACGATCATCTCCAGACTCTCTGAGATCCTCCTCTGCGGCCGGTGGATCTTCTGCTCTGAACGGCACGAGACGAGACGCGCATCTGAAACACAAACACACACTTCAGAAACACTGATCTGCTCAGACGGACACAATCCACAGGACGCTCGGAGCCACAAACATGTGACTGATGATGTCATGCGACGCTCTCAGAGCTTCACTGGTGACGTCACAGACACTCAAAACACTCGGGTTATGAAAATACTTTAAATGATTTACAGTCGATGACAACATGAGAACGCACAGAGAAAATCACTAGTTTCTCTAATTCAGACCATGTTTAAAAAATATGACTATACAACAATATCACATTTTAAAAATAAATATTAGATAAATATATATTAAATCATAAATACTAAAATATATATTTGTATATTATAAATATTAAATATAGACATTAAAATGACTAAAGTAAAAATACTGCTGTACTGACAATATTTTATATTAAATCATATCATATTAAATTATAAAAATTACACTAAAATAAATATGGAGTATGATAATATTAAATTATAACAATTTAAACAAACAAGTAATACTTATATATATATATTATTGTACTGTAAAATAAAGATAGTGTAATTTATAATTTACTATTGAATACTAACAATTATACTACTACAGTAATAAATGCTGTACTGTAAAAACATTGCATCTAATAATAAATCAATATTATTATTATTATTATTAACTTCTTTTACAGAACAATAAAATAAAATTACTTCAGTTGTCTCAGGCCACATTCAATACGACTATACAATAATAATAATAATAATAATAATAATAAATTAAATATATTATTACACTAAAAATATAGTAAAATAAAAAAGATTTTTTAATAATAATAATAGCAGCAACAATAATAAAAATATATTTTAATATATCATATTATATTTAATAATTTATTTGACTTATTTAACAATAAAATATCAATATTAATATTCATGAATTTCTTCATTTAAAGGTTGTAGCTCGTTTCACTCTCACTTCACTCCCATGATTCCTCACAGACACCCTCCAGCTCTACACGAATCACACGTACACATGTAAACTCTCAGCCAATCAGAGCACCTCTTGTTTGTCATCTGGTTTCTGCTCCAGGTTGGATCTCAGCTCGCTCATGTGACGCAGCTTCTCAGCAGATTCGGGGCACCGCTGCTCTGTGATTGGCTCGTCCAGGGGGTCACCAGGGGAACGTTCCAGCAGCTGACACCACAGACAGGAAGAGCGTGAGTGTGTGTGATTGTAGAGTCGTGTGTGTGTGTGTGTGTGTGTGTGTTGTACCTTTGACACGTAATACTGCAGCTCACTCTGTCTGCCGTCATTAAGAGAGGAAACTCTAGTCCTGGTGGGCGGAGCTTCATCTCTGGTGGGCGGAGCCTTCTCTGCATCAATATAGTACAACCGTCCAGAAGCTCCACCCCTGTCCAGCTCACTCTCTGCAGCGGAGCTGTGATTGGTCCGTGTGTCAGCGGGGGCGTGGCTCAGCTTCTGCTTCAGGTTCAGGTTGGTTTGCGTTTGTCTCGTCTCCTCCTTCCTGTCTTTCATGGTCTCATCCTCTGCGAACACAGGCCTGACCCACAATCCACTGCAGTCACTGAGCGCTACGACACCAACACACACAGTGGAGAGATGGGAAATCAAATGCCTTCAAACTTCATACAAAATGCCTGCAAATGTCAAAATATGTGGGCAAAAAATGCAGCTCTAGGGGCCGTTCACACGTCGAGACTTTAGAACGCTCTAATACATCATCTCAAATGTGTATATACACACACATACTGTATATATTGGTGATTTTTATTTTATTTACCAATAAATTCTTGACTCTAAGTGTCTCTGCTGACCTCTTGAGGACAAACATGACATTACTCTGCATTTCATCTCTGGAGACTCTACTGAGAGCAAATAAACTGGAATATGGGAACAAAAGTTCAACTTGAGTTTGCTTTGTATGCATTCAAATAAAAAATTAAAATTTAAAAATTTAATTCATTTTATTATATATTTATGTAGTGCTGTACATGTGTGTGTTTGTGTGTGAGTGAGTGAATGAGTGTGTGAATGAGTGTGTGTGAGTGAGTGAGTGTGTGCGTGTGAGTGTGTGTGTGTGTGTTTGTGAATGAGTGAGTGAATGAGTGTGTGAATGAGTGTGTGTGAGTGAGTGAGTGTGTGCGTGTGAGTGTGTGTGTGTGTGTTTGTGAATGAGTGAGTGCGTGTGTGTGTGAGTGAGAGTGTGTGAGTGAGTGAGTGAATGTGTGTGTGTGTGAGTGTGTGTGCGTGTGAGTGAGTGTGTGAATGAGTGTGTGAATGAGTGAGTGTGTGCGTGTGAGTGTGTGTGTGTGTGAGTTTGTGAATGAGTGAGTGCGTGTGTGTGAGTGTGTGTGTGTGTGTGTGAGTTTGTGAATGAGTGAGTGCGTGTGTGTGTGAGTGAGAGTGTGTGAGTGAGTGAGTGAGTGAATGTGTGTGTGAGTGTGTGTGTGTGTGAGTGTGTGTGTGAGTGTGTGTGTGTGAGTGTCTGAATGAGTGAGTGCGTGTGTGTGTGAGTGAGAGTGTGTGAGTGAGTGAGTGAATGTGTGTGAGTGTGTGTGTGTGTGTGTGTGTATGTGTGTGAGTGAGTGTGTGTGTGTTTGTGTGAGTGAGTGTGTGTGTGTGTTTGTGTGTGAGTGAGTGTGTGTGTGTGTGTGAGTGAGTGTGTGTGTATGTGTGTGTGTTTGTGTGTGAGTGAGTGTGTGTGTGTGTGTGCACTGCATTGGGAATATTCTACAGTCTCATCCCTTCATTTGAGCGTGTTCATCTGTTCTCCATTTTCTACTCATTCCTCATGGATTTGTTTCTATTTTCAGTACAACCACAAAAACTCTTTGAATCCAGCTGATGTTTCTGAGAAGTGTCATTTCAGGTGTGAACGGCTCTTGCAGAACTCAGATGAAAACAGGACGTGTCATCACGTGTGTACCGGTCAGATCCGTGTGATCCAGCTGCGGCTCCAGAGGAGAGAAGGAAGTGCTGAACTCAGCGTTTGAGCTCGTCTCTCGGTGTGTCCTCGTCTCCGGCTCCTCGGGTCTCATCCCTCGCTCCTTCTCTCGGGACAGATGCAGAACCACGGCCTGCGGAGCTGTCGGGTTACAAAAACCAAGTTATGA
>CM076067.1:28931632-28941632 GCA_038088235.1 Zacco platypus
TGTGTGTGTGAGAGTGTGTGTGTGAGTGTGTGAGAGAGAGTGTGAGAGAGTGTGTGTGTGAGAGAGAGTGTGTGTGTGAGAGAGAGTGTGTGTGTGTGTGAGAGAGTGTGAGAGTGTGTGAGAGAGAGTGTGTGAGAGAGTGTGTGTGTGAGAGAATGTGTGAGAGAGTGTGTGTGTGTGTGTGTGTGTGTGTGTGTGTGTGTGAGAGAGTGTGTGTGAGAGAGAGTGTGAGAGAGAGTGTGTGTGTGTGTGTGTGTGAGAGAGTGTGTGTGTGAGAGAGAGTGTGAGAGAGTGTGTGTGTGTGTGTGTGTGAGAGAGAGTGTGTGTGTGTGTGAGAGAGTGTGTGAGAGAGAGTGTGAGAGTGTGTGAGAGAGTGTGTGTGTGAGAGAGAGAGTGAGAGAGTGTGTGTGTGTGTGTGTGTGTGTGTGTGTGAGAGAGTGTGTGAGAGAGTGTGTGTGTGTGTGAGAGAGTGTGTGTGAGAGTGTGTGTGTGAGAGTGTGTGAGAGAGTGTGTGTGTGTAATTGTGTCTCAGCTTTTCAAATTCTGTCAATGAAGGAACTACAGGTTCCAGTACAGTCACAGTGTTACTTCTGAGACGTACTTCAGACTGTCGTTGTGTGTCTTGTACTCCATGATGGTGTTTGGCGGGAGGTTCAGCACGCGCCGCAGCGTGTCTCGTATCCGTGACGTGGTCACCTGATCATGGGCTGTTTTATTCCAGATGGACAGGATGTCCTCCTGCACACACAGAATCAAACATCAGCACAGAACTCCAATTCCTACACGCAAAATATCATCTTTTGTGTTTCGCTGAAGATACAAAGTCATGCAGGTTTGGAGGAAATGATGTCATGTCTGGTGGACGATTGCAATCAAGAGTCTCGATTCCCAGAATGCAGCAGTACCTGGAATCGGATGGACACGACCACACCGCAGATCTCCTCTCCCACCATGAACTGCTCTCCCAGCATGGCCAAGATGATGTTCTCCCAGAAACGAGACGCCAGACCCTTCCGCAGCCGGATGATCCACTTCCCTCCGTTTTTATTGGCCTCGTCCTGATTTACACACACGTCAGAAACAGAGTCAGCACTGAGGTAAAGCTCACACACACACACATACTAGGACACAGTCTCCTCTCGCACTCACTGACACTCTCGTACTCACACTCTCACACACTTGCACACACACTCTCACACACTCTTGCACGCACTCTCACACTCACACACTCTTGCTCGCACACTCACACACACACACATACTAGGACACAGTCTCCTCTCGCACTCACTGACACTCTCGTACTCACACTCTCACACACTTGCACACACACTCTCACACACTCTTGCACGCACTCTCACACTCACACACTCTTGCTCGCACACTCACACACACACACAAACTCACACATGCACACTCTCACGCACACTCACACACTCTCGTACGCACACTCACACACTCTCGCACGCACACTCTCACACTCTTGCACACACACACACACACACACTCACTCTTGCACGCACAGTCACTCTCACACTCTTGCACACTCACACACATTCTCACACACACACACACACACACACACTCTCACACACACACACACACACACACTTGCACACACCCACACACACTCTTGCACACACTCTCACACACTCACTCTTGCACGCACTCACACACACACTCATGCACACACTCACTCTTGCACGTACACTCACAAACACACTCACTCACTCTTGCACACACACACACTCTTGCACGCACTCTCACACTCACACACTCTTGCTCGCACACTCACACACACACAAACTCACACATGCACACTCTCACGCACACTCACACACTCTCGTACGCACACTCACACACTCTCGCACGCACACTCTCACACTCTTGCACACACTCACTCTTGCACGTACACTCACAAACACACCCACTCACACTCTTGCACGCACACACACACACACACACTCACTCTTGCACGCACAGTCACTCTCACACTCTTGCACGCACACTCACACTCTTGCACACTCACACACATTCACACACACACACACACACACACACACACTCACTTGCACACACCCACACACACTCTTGCACACACTCTCACACACTCACTCTTGCACGCACTCTCACACACACACACACACACACACACACACTCACACTCTTGCACACACTCACTCTTGCACGTACACTCACAAACACACTCACTCACTCTTGCACACACACACTCTCACACACACACACACTCTTGCACGCACTCTCACGCTCACTTTTGCACGCACACACTCTCACGCACTCACACTCTTGCACACACTCTCACACACATTCACACACACACTCACACTCTTGCACGCACTCTCACAAACTCTTGCACACTCCCACACACACACTCTTGCACGCACTCTCACACTCACACACACTCTTCCACGCACACTCACACACTCTTGCACGCACACTCTCACACACACTCATGCACGTACACTCACACACACACTCTTGCACGCACTCTCACACTCACACACACACTCTTCCACGCACTCACTCTCACTCTTGCACACACTCTCACACTCTTGCACACCCACACACACACACACACACTCTCACACACACTCACACTCTTGCACGCACTCTCACACTCTTGCACGCACTCTCACACTCTTGCACACACTCACACTCTTGCACGTACACTCACACACACACACTCACTCTTGCACGTACACTCACTCACTCTTGCACGCACACTCACACTCTTGCACGCACTCACACTCTTGCACGTACACTCACACTTGCATGCACACTCACACACAAACTCACTCTTACACAAACACTTGCACACACTCACACACACTCACACACACTCTTGCACACACACTCTTGCACGTACAAACTCGCATGCGCATTCTGTCCCCCTACCCCCCACCCCTAAACCTACCCATCACAGAAAACATTCTGCATTCTTACATTTTTAATAAAACATTGCTGAGTATGTTTTTAATGCTATTTGAAACATGAGTACGTATGAAATGTCCTCATAAAACATGTTTACATCATAACACCAGTGTAATACACATGTCAAATGTGTGTCCTCATGAATCACACTCACTAACATCCACTCTCGCTTGCACACACACACACACACACGCACACGCACACGCACACACACACACACACACACACACACCTCCCACATGGGTTTGATCCCCTCCTTGAACAGGTGAAAGTCGCTGTGTCCCGTCAAGTCTCCAGGTCGCACCAGATGGCTGTAGAACTTCCAGAACTGCTCCACCTGAACCAAGTGAGAGCGAACGCAAAACACGGTCACAACACCACAAACACACAGGACAATAATCAGCAGTGAAGGTCAGGAGGAGCGAGTGCGGACCGACGCCACGGTTCCCATCTGCCGGATGTTCTGCTCGTAGCTCTGGGTGTTGGCGGGTCTGCTGGGCGTCCGGCGCGAGTACCAGAAGGTGTAGTTGTACTGCAGCGGGTGTTCGCCTGGAGCCGGGGTCACCGTCTGCACACACAACACACGCGTTAACCTCACACTCCCTCCGCACGCGCGCGGCCTGCTGTCAGTCTCACCTTGCGTCTGATTCTGATGTTGTTGTTGTTGTTGTTTATCGATCCTCCGTCCGAGTCATTACTGTCCTTCATCTCCTCCTGCTCACCAGAGTCTTCCTCCTTTAAACTACAAACAAAACATTTACTGTTAATGAAGTCATCATTTAAAGACTGAAATCACTAATGGATCATGTTAATCAATTATAATAGTTAATATAATACTTGAATAATAATAAACAACAATATTAAATAATGTTTTTAAAGGCTATTTGCATATTGATTTGGAATATTTATGATTTATATTATATGTGTGTGTGTGTGTATATATATAAACATCAACATATACACGTATTTAAACAGTTAAACAAAAATAAACATGTATATGAACATTTAAAAACACGTTCATCATTTGTTTACATTTATTACTGTTGTTATTACTATTATTTTACAACTTAACCTATTTACATAAGGAAATAATATTTATATGATGTTTTTAATGTCAATAACTCGTAAATCTATGAATGTTGCTGTTCTTATGTCAATAAATAAATGTGAAATGGTCAATTAGCCGTTAGCCGCTAACTTACTGTTCAAACTGATTCATTCCGCTCTGTCGTTCTTCCTTCTTCTTCCTATAAGAGCGTCTATTTATCGACGTTATAATATTTATGATAACAATAACAATATATACAATCAGATACTATAGTCTTTAATTCAAATAGAAGAGAATAAACTCAACAGCATGCTACACTGAAGCCAACAGTTTCACTGCGCATGCGCGGACGTCATACGGCATCCGAGCGAGAACAAACAAAATGAATCGAATCGCATTTTCCCGAAGCTAGCTAATACCGTAAAAACATCTAAACGGAGAACTAGCTGACGTTCTTCTCAAAGTTATGAACAAACGTTTTTCCAGTAACGTTAATAGAACGTTTGTTCAAAGTTATCTTGTCTTTAATAGTGTTAATACTGTATTAATAAAGTGATTTTGAACCATACTATAGTCAATTGTAGTATACTGTATATATTGTAGTTTTACAACACTTTGTTAATGAATGCCACAGTATACTGTAGTACTAACTATAGTGAACTTAATAACTAATAAATACTGTAGTATACTTTAGTTTTTACTACAGTAAACTGTAGTGTATAGTACTGTAATATTCCCTATAGTTGTAGAAAACAAAACAGTATTGGGTGAAGTAATTTGTTGATATTACTATAGTTGTTATTTTACCACATGAATTCAAGTACACTATAGTGTTCAACACTCAACAGTAACGTTCCCGTAATGTTTGAAGAACGATCAAATTTGTTCATGTTTGTATAACCAAAAAATAAACTGGACATTTTCAATGTTGAATTAACTGTCCTGTCAGCATTATTACTACTCTCAAAACAACAGAGTGTGTGTCAGTGAGTGTGTGTGTGTGTGTGTCAGTGAGTGTGTGTGTGTGAGTGTGTGTGTGTGTGTGTGTGTGTGTGTGTGTGTGTGTGTGTGTGAGTGTGTGTGTGTCAGTGAGTGTGTGTGTGTGTGTGTGTGTGTGTGTGTGGAAACAGGAAGTGTCGCTGAGCCGCTGTTGTTGATTTCCTCTATGTGTGACCTGTATTGTTGTTGAGGTCAGTGTGATGATAGTGACGGATGAGACTCACTTCATCTGCTTTACACGCGTCATGTGTGTGTGTGAGTGTGTGTGTGTGAGTGTGTGTGTGTCAGTGAGTGTGTGTGTGAGTGTGTGTCAGTGAGTGTGTGTGTGTCAGTGTGTGTGTGTGTGTGTGTGTGTGTGAGAGTGTGTGTGTGTGAGTGTGTGTGTGTGTCAGTGAGTGTGTGTGTGTGTGTGTCAGTGTGTGTGTGTGTGTGTGTGTGCGTGTGTGTGAGTGTGTGTGTGTGTGTCAGTGAGTGTGTGTGTGTGTGTGTGTGTGAGTGTGTGTGTGTGTGTGTGTGTGTGTGTGTGTGTGTGTGTGTGTGTGGAAACAGGAAGTGTCGCTGAGCCGCTGTTGTTGATTTCCTCTATGTGTGACCTGTATTGTTGTTGAGGTCAGTGTGATGATAGTGACGGATGAGACTCACTTCATCTGCTTTACACGCGTCATGTGTGTGTGTGAGTGTGTGTGTGTGAGTGTGTGTGTGTCAGTGAGTGTGTGTGTGAGTGTGTGTCAGTGAGTGTGTGTGTGTCAGTGTGTGTGTGTGTGTGTGTGAGTGTGTGTGTGTGTGTGTGTGTGTGTGTCAGTGAGTGTGTGTGTGTGAGTGTCAGTGAGTGTGTGTGTGTGTGTGTGAGTGTGTGTGTGAGTGTGAGTGAGTGTGTGTGTGTGTGTCAGTGAGTGTGTGTGTGTGTGTGTGTGTGTGTGTGAGTGTGTGTGTGTGAGTGTGAGTGTGTGAGTGTGAGTGAGTGTGTGTGTGTGAGTGTGAGTGTGTGAGTGTGTGTGTGTGTGTGTGTGACTTTATTAACTAACAAGTGTGAGATTAATGCTCAGGTCTCGGACACAGATCTGGTGTTTATTGTTTGAAGGTCAAAGGTCAAACACGTCTACAGTATCAGGATTTTGGACACACACTCCCTCTTCCTCACTGTTCCTCACTCTCTGCGGAAGCTTTTAATCCTGGTTTGCAGGGAAAACAAACTTTCGTCCATGTGAGTCAACAGACTGACAGACAGCAGCTGAGAAAACAGACTCATGGGAGCGATTCAGACCTCGAGAGTCTCTCCTGCTCACCAACGCTGCGCTTATTTGATCAAAAATACTGTAAAAACAGTGAAATATTATTCTAATGTAAATCATCTGTTTCTATGTGAATATATAGTACAGTGTAATTTATATCCAGTGATCACAGCTGAATTTTCAGCATCATTACTCCAGTCTTCAGAGTCACATGATACTTCAGAAATCATTCTGATATGATGAAGAAACATTTATGATTATTATCAGTGATGAAAACAGCTCATATTTTAGAGGAAACCGTCATACATCAGGATTCTTTGATGAATAGAAAGTAAAGAAATGAATGGAACTTATTAGAAATAGAATGTTTAGTAGCGTTATAAATGTGTTTACTGTCACTTTTGATCATTTTAACACATTCTTGATGAACGAAACTGTTGTTTTCCTTTGATAAATGGAAGGTATGTTGTTCTGATTTTACGGTGTTTGTCCAGCAGGGGTCAGACTCCTTCATGAAAACACTTGAATCACTGAATGGAGACTGTCGAGAGCAGAATAAAGCTCAGATCTACCGCAGTACACGAGTGTAGAGCCGCCTCGAGCTCCTACTATCAAAACACCTCGCTGACACTCTTCAGACGTCAGGGGTCAAAGGTCATGAGGTGCACGGACAAACACGCACTGATGTTTGAGTCATATCTGCTCTTAAATAGACTGGAGGAGGAGAATCATGGAGAAAAACACTCTGATAACAGACGAACCAGAGCGGGACGAGTGAGAGACAGAAACAGACAGAGAGATGGTGTAAATATGAGACAGACGATGGTCTGATTGATACTGTGATGGAAAACAATCTGAAAACAGCATGAAATACTTCAGTGTTTCTGAACTCCTTCCACAATGAAACGCTGATGTTCTTCCTCAGTATTTTTGTCTTGTTTTCCAGAACGAATATCTGAAACAACTCTTCATATCTTCAGTCATTTTTCTTCTCCAGTAAATGTATCTTGATTTAAGAATGTTGAGATGTTTGTGCTGGAAAACGAGACAGAAACTCTGAGGAAAAACTGAGATTTACTTTGAAACACGTTTCACTCAGAAATAGCTGGTAAAAACACATCGAATTAAACGTTAAATTCTGAAGTGGAAAAACTGAGATATTTTCTTATAAACACACTCCAATAATCTTTACAGCTTTGACAAGTCATTTTTTTGCAGTGTGTTACAGTTTTACTTGTGTGAGCCGCGCATATGAATCGAGAGTCTACATCATGTTTATACTTTTAAAAATTAATTTGTCACTGACGCTGCTGAAACTATTAACATGAACTGGTTAAAATGATTATTAAAAATAATGAGAAACTGGTGACTAAAACACACACCGTCAAAAAAGCTTTTTCAAAGTTGTAAATAAAGCAAAGATTATTGGTGGATGTTTTACAAGAAAATACTATTTCTGTTTTTTTTACTTTGAAATTTCATGTTTTATTCGATGTGTTACTTGCCATTTTGTAATTAGTTGTGAAATTTACTTGCAATTTATGAACGAATATTGATTCTAATTTTAATTTTTTGGTGTACAGTAATATTCATATCACACTCACACACACTCAAACACATTCACACACACACACTCAGAGATACACATGCAAACACACACACACACACTCACAAACACACATGTAAACACATACACACACACATACACACGTTCACACTCAACACACACACACACACACACATATACACACACTCAAACACACTCACAAACACACACTCAAACACATTCACAAACACACATGTAAACACATACACACACACATACACATGTTCACACTCAACACACACACACACATATACACACACTCAAACACACTCACACACACTCACAAACACACATGCAAACACATACACACGTTCACACTCAACACACACACATACGCGCACACACACACACACGCAAACACACAGACACACACATATGCACACACTCAAACACACTCACACACGCTCACAAACACACATGCAAACACATACACACACACATACACACACTCATACATACACTCACACACGCAAACACAGACACACACATATGCACACACTCAAACACTCACACACGCTCACAAACACACATGCAAACACATACACACACACATACACACACACACACACTCATACATACACTCACACTCACGCACACACACACACACACACACACTCATACATACACTCACTCACACTCACACTCACGCACACACACACACACACACACAGCAGATAAGAATTCAGCTTGGCTCATGTTTTCATTCCAGTGATGTTGTTTTAATTTCAGAAGTGGGTTTTGACCAGAGAGCATTGTGGGTGGAGAGGGGGGTTGTGGGTAGATGCCTGTCTGGTTTCTATCAGAAGTCTCATTTTTCACTCATCTGTCTTTTCCTCCCTCTCTCTCTCTCTCTCTCTCTGGTTTTCTCAAATCTCTTCATTCCAGCACAAATTCCTGCCAGATGTGGGCAGTGACGGATCAGAGGACTGACAGAATAAACCACACACACAGACACACATACAGGAAGTGAAGATCAGCCACAGGAAGTGCTCACTGGACTGACCCTTCATGAGTGTCAGAGACCATCAGAGATCAAAGGAAAACTCACATCACACTAGAACAAACTCAATCCGCAACATTCAACATATATAATCATATATGATCAGTCTGTGTGTGTGTGTGTGTGTGTGTGACACGGCAGACAGTGATGTTCTTCCTCAGTGTTTTTGTCTTGTTTTCCAGTACAAATATCTCAACATTCTTAAATCAAGATACATTTACTGGAGAACTTGAATTCCAAAGCCACCACACCAAGGGAACAGATCCTTCCCCACAAGGCTGTGTGATCTGCACAGACAGTTGTTGAGCCCACACTGGGCCCTGGATCAACCATGAAGGACTCGAGATCCTTGGCTTGAATTCCAAAATGTAAAACCTGATGAACGTGTGCAGAGAGGACAAATCTGCTGCAGCACATGCATCATATAAGGGTGCACCCCTAGCAAGGGCTCATATGGTGCTTCTGCTAAGGCTCCTAAAGCCAATGCTAGATCCCAGGAGGGAACTCGTGACCAGCAGATAGGTCTCAACCATCTGGCACTGTGCAAGAACTGAGATACCAAGGGGTGCCTCCCAACAGAAGCTCCTTCTAAGGGTGTGTCTCAAGCAGAAATAGCAACCACATAAACCTTAAAAGTAGCAAGGGCCAATCCTGCTGAAAGATATTCCTGAAGAAACTCCAGCAGGGCAGTTAACTGGGTTTAAGTGATGCTGTTTACACCACAACCTCCTAGTGGACAGAGCTCTAGAATTCAATATTGTCTCAGCAACCTTGGCCGAAAGATCAGAATCTATGAGCTGGTGGCCCTCAGGGACCAGACCCAAAGTTTTCTGATCTCTGGCCGGGATGAAATGTTATCCTCTGAACTTGGGATAGAAGATCTCTCCAGACTGGGATCTCCCAGGGGACAAGGTTAGACTGAAAGGAGCATGGGGACAAGGTTAGGCCAAAAGGAGCATGGGGCCAAGGCTAGACGGAAAGGTGCATGCGGACAAGACTAGGCCAAAAGGTGCATGGGGCCAAGGCGAGACGGAAAGGTGCATGGGGACAAGACTAGGCCAAAAGGTGCATGGGGCCAAGGCTAGGCCAAAAGGTGCATGGGGGCAAGGCGAGACGGAAAGGTGCATGGGGACAAGACTAGGCCAAAAAGTGCATGGGGCCAAGGC
>CM076067.1:28949132-28954132 GCA_038088235.1 Zacco platypus
GGGAACAGCAGCAGGAAGTCACATGACCCTTCGTGAGTTTATCTCTCAGCCAATCACAGGCTGAGTGACAGGCACCTTCATTACCTGAGAACACAGGTGTGTGTGTGTGTGTGTGTGTGTGGGAGAGAGAGACATTCCACAAGGAAGGAAAGAGAAAAAACACAGGAAACAAAGGATGAAAAAACAGGAAAACCGATTTTACAGGTGAACGCAGCTGAAGACAGACAGACAAAACACTGTGCAGAAAAAATAACATCAGACTGATAACATCTCACTTATTTCTCCTTCTCCTGCTTTATTACAGTTAATTAAAATAAAATAAAATAAAATAAATATGTACTATTACATATATGTACGGATTCTACAGAATTGGTTCAAAGTCAGAGTTGGAAACGTCTTGAAATAAATGTATGTGTGCAAACTGTATAATATCCATTTACAGTAATTGTGCAGTTAATTCTCATATTGTATTTTTAGAAAGTTTTGGAATATTTTTCCTCTCCCCAAATTTGTCACGACCGAAACACAGTAATAAATAATTTAATAAGAAGAGTTACAGTGACTTATAGAGATTGTGTTCACATCTGCAGTGTAAATATATTTTTTGCTATTTTTTAAAACAAGTTTTCACAGGCAAATCAATAACAATTACAATTTTAACAATATGTAAAATTGTATATGTAACAGTGTAATTTATGAGGGTTTTTTTGTATTTTGAATCCAATCTTTCTTTGTAAAAGTCAAAGTTTATCAAACTGATTTCAAAGTGAAAGATTCATTATTTTGAATAAACATTGAATCAAACACTATAATAAAATCATATTTGATTATTCAATGTACTTTATTTTTGACAAATCATCCATGTTTCGGTCATGATGCACATTTTCGGTAGTGACATCATCACATGACAGAATTTAATATTAAATACTAATGATTTGCATATCTGTACTAAAATTGTGTTTATTTCCCCAAATAAATGATTGTGTTCCCTTTAGTCACTACCGAAACAATGATGTCACTACCGAAACAATGATGTCACTACCGAGACAATGATGTCACTACCGAAACAATGATGTCACTACTGAAACAATGATGTCATTACCGAAACAATGATGTCACTACCGAAACAATGATGTCACTACCGAGACAATGATGTCACTACCGAAACAATGATGTCACTACCGAAACAATGATGTCACTACCGAAACAATGATGTCACTACTGAAACAATGATGTCATTACCGAAACAATGATGTCACTACCGAGACAATGATGTCATTACCGAAACAATGATGTCATTACCGAAACAATGATGTCACTACCGAAACAATGATGTCACTACCGAAACAATGATGTCACTACTGAAACAATGATGTCATTACCGAAACATGTGGTGAAGTTTCGGTCGTGACAGTTTGAGATATTTTGAGTCCAGCTCAAAGATGCTAATCAGCACATGTTAGCTAGCACAGTTCTGAACAGTTTTACACTCATATAAACTACATTTGACGGATTAACACCCAAAAAAGTTGCTTCATTGCAGAAAAAGGTGTTTGTTAGTGACGTTCCTTGAAGTGACACACAGATTTCAGACTTTTGAACACATTTAACTCAAAATGATGGTGTATCTGCTGTGAAAGAGAGGCCATGAGAGGAGGAACAGCATCTAGAAACAAAATGTATTAAATAAAAAATAAGTGTACAATAAACACACTATACATCACTCTAAATTAAATTAATTTATTTTACAACTTAATTTTTTATATTACTATATTATATATGACTGCCTTTTTGTAACATAAATGTGAATTAAATATGTAAACGAAATAAAACATTCCAGAGTTTAACTCAATTTCATAATGTAGCTGAGATGGGGGTTTCTGAATTTGATTAGAATTATGACATGATTATTCACAATATTTCAAACGAGATTTCCACATTCTTTATCGTGTTTTCTGGACGAATGTTTGTTTAAACAGCTCATCTCTCAACACGTGCGTTGATTTAAAAATCATATAATTTCGATATACACACTAAATATGTGTATTGAAAACTTCCGGCATTTTAGTTCTCAGAAGTTGAAGTGAATTAGTTGCTCGAACGCAGTGTTTGTTGTTGACGTCCAGCAGGGGGCGCTCTAGATGAACCAAGAGTTCAGTTTACCATCTGTTTATTGTGAGTTATGAGTGACAGAGATTCTTCCACACTGTCTGCTGCAGTGAGGTCAAAGGTCACGACCTCTAGGGTTAACTAACCCGACCCTGACAGCTGTTAACCAATGAATGTGAGGTTAACTGACCAACGACAGTGTGTGTGTGTGTGTGTGTGAGCTGCTTTGCGTGACTGTCAGATCTGTTTAAGAGAACTACGTGTGATTGATTCTGACACGCTGCAGAAACACACACACACACTCACACACACACACACACACACACACACACACACAGTGGGGTGTGAAATTGAAGGGGTTCACAGGCAGTCAAGGTCAGAGGTCAAGTGGGGAGTGAGGAGAATGGAATCTCTCTCTCTCACACACACACACTCACACACACTCTCACAGTCACGGTTCAAACAGTCTCTCCTCATGTCAAACACGACTTTGTGGTTTCAGCAGCAGTTTTCAATTACCACTGCAAACCTCCATGTGTCCGTCTCTGCCTGTCTGTCTCCGATCTTTCCATACGCTCATCCGTTTACATTCACTCACACACACACACACACACACACTATGTGGATTAGACGCCATGATGTAAATATTAGTTTCTTCTGGAGACTCTTATCTAATGTAATGTTGAAGCTGCGTGAGTTTAAAACCTTTTACAATTCTGTCACTTCACTGACAAAACAGTCCAGCTAACAAAAACATGTTGTAAAAACGTTTTGTTTACGTTCCCATTAAGTTAAGGTTGAAAATGTCCAGTTTTTTAATGTTTTTTCTTGGTTATATGATCGTTTAAGGAACATTACATTGTATCACTCTTCAAACATTAACGTTACTTTTGAATGTTCTCTGAACCACACACACACACACACACACACTTACACACACACACACAATAACAAAAGAGATTTGTTTCTCAGATCAGATGAGCTCAGATCAAATAAATCTTCATCATCATCATCATCAGAGTCTCCAAAACACACAGTGAAATCCCTCATAAACTCAAACTCTGGACATTAATCAAACCTCGTCTTTGTTTCTTTCACTCTGTCAAATAAACCCGAAGAGTCAGAAACATCCGACTGATATTAAAAAATAATCTGAGAACATAAACAGTCCAGACGACTGTAACCGTATCTCGCAGCACGATGGGATGTTTTATGTTCGCTCTGGTGTATTTATATCCCTTTTCTTTCTTATTTAGAATTATTGAACGCAGGATTGAAATCAGCAGGAACATCATTCAGTCTTGATTTCCCGCCGGTCGCCGGAGAGAACGGACTTCAGTTCACGCTGACGTCACCGGATCCGACAGCTGTCAATCAAACACTGATGAGATCATTCCCTGAACAAACATCCGGAGCTGATGATTGGAAACCCTTCCGTTGTGGTGATAATCTGCTCAAACTGACCCTCATTGGTTTCCGTGCAATTCGTTTTAGATTTATGTAAAAAAGTAAATTTAATTGTCTTTTATAGCTTTCCAGGGACTAAAATATATAATATGTGAGAAATATGTCAGTTTTTTTCCATCATCACATATTTTAGTAATCATCATTGAAAAGCCTAAACATTCAAAATTCATCCCATTTTAAAATCGGACATGGAAACGGTACTTTAAAATCTTTTTGCAGCTTTAGTCATTTTAACTTCAAATTTGGAACAACTTGGTGAGACAAATGGCTTTGATTTTATAGCACTTTTAGAGGCCAATTAATTTAGTAAAATATGTATTTTGTGATTGATTTCATTGATTTTAATCAGCAGATCCTCCTGATGAATGGTTCTGACTCCCGGAGTGCCTCAGGGCTCGGTGCTGGGACCGCTTCTCTTCTCCATCTACATGTCCTCACTAGGATCTGTCGTTCAGAAACAGGTTTTTCCCATCACTGCTGTGCTGAAGACACACAGCTCTACCTCCCATCCGACGGGTGTGATCTCAGCCTGCCTGAAAGACGATTCGTGCCGGATGAACCTTGCGAAGACAGATCTGCCTGTGGTCTCGGCAAACCCAACATCTCATCACAACTTCTCCATTCAGGTAGGTTTATCATCTATAACTCCATCCAGAAACCTTGGAGTTGTGATTGATGATCAGTTAAACCCGATCCTGCAGATTTCCTTACTCAACAACATCAGGATCCGGCTCTTCCTGTCGGAGCACGCTACTCAACTCCTCGTCCAAGCTCTTGTTCAATCCAGACTTTATTGTACTGCTCTCTTGGCAGGCCTTCCAGCAGGAACTATCAAACTCTGTAACCGATCCAGAATGCTGAAGCAAGAGTGGTTTTTAACGAGCTGAAGAGAGCGCGCTTTATAAACCTGCACTCGCTGCCAATAGCTGCTCGCATCTGACGTTCCTACAGAACAACCACGACTGTTCACTACTTCAGACCCGTGTCCTCCAGAAGCTTCCCGAAGAGCACGAAATCCCAACCTTCACCTGGACCATCCCTGCTGGAGAACGACGAACTCATCTCGAGCCTCTGAGGCTTCTCAACAGCTGAAGATACTTCAGCTCAAGTGTTTCATGCAGGTCATCGTTTTCACGTCCAGCTCCACGTTGTTGCCCTCGTGTCTATCTGGTCTGGTGTGTTCAGGCGTATCGCTGTTTTGAGGAACTGAAAATGACTGTGACCAACAGAAACCTGCTCTGAAGTCGATGACGCAGTATTTTTGTATTTAAAGTGTGTTAGTGACACTTGTTACACATAAACATGCCAAATATAAAAATAAAAGCATTCCTCTCTGGAGAATCATTCAGTCTTTCCACTTGCAGATTCCGTCATGTGTAGATTGAATCCTCCATGGAGCGCAACTGGACTGTCATGGGAATGTG
>CM076067.1:28959132-28969132 GCA_038088235.1 Zacco platypus
TACGGAAGAGGATGAGGGCCAAGCAAGAATATAAAAATAAAACCATCCCGAGATTAAAGTCATTATAATGTGAGATTAAACTCGTTAAATTGAGTCAAAGTCAAAATACAGAGAATTTTGAGAATATTTTTCCCACAACACAACTTTATTCTCAAAATGTGATTATTTAATTCTCAACATTGTATTTTGACTTTTTGCTCAAAATTTAACGAGTTTAATCTCACATTATAATGACTTTAATCTCGAGACGGTTTTATTTTTTGGCCCTAATCCTCTTCCGTAGTGTGGAGCATTCGAGAATTCAGCGAATTAATTAAACTGTGATTGCAAACATCACAAAAATGTTGTATCTTAATAAAAAAACAAAAACCAAGGAAATTTCCTGTAAAAATTCTGGAAATTTCTGCTACAAAATCAGATATTCTTAGGAAAACAATTTGAAAAATGTGATATCCTAATTCTAAAAAATGCAAATTTTCAGTCAAAATCTGGAAGTTCCCACCACAAAACCTGCTAATCAAGCTGAAGCGCGTTCTGAAGAGTTCGGGTCACGTGTCTCAGTGTGACGCACACAAACGCAGCAGACTCTCACCAGTGAGCTGGTGTACGTGGGGTCGGACGAGTTCTCCGTCAGGAACCGGGACAGGCCGAAGTCGGACACCTTACACACCAGATTACTGTTGACCAGGATGTTCCGCGCCGCCAGGTCGCGGTGAACGTAACTCATCTCGGACAGGTACTTCATGCCGGACGCAATCCCACGCAACATCCCCACCAGCTGGATGGGAGTGAACTGCCCGTCGTTCAGCTGCCGAGAGACGGAGAGAGACGCGTGAGACAGAGACACACCTGACCACTGCAGACACACAGACCGGTACTGACCCGCAGGAAGGAGTCCAGCGCGCCGTTCTCCATGTACTCGGTCAGGATCATCACGGGACAGGAAGCTGTGATCACTCCCTCCAGGTGAATGATGTTGGGATGCTGGAACTGACCCATGATCGACGCCTCGGACAGGAAGTCCCGCCTCTGCTTATCCGTGTAGCCGCCCTTCAGCGTCTTAATGGCCACATAGTTCTCTTTCTTCCCGGGAACCTTCAGCCGGCCGCGACACACCTCGCCGAACTCACCTGCACGCACATGGCATATGAAGAATATCAGATTCACAAACACACAAAGGAGAAACATGAGCCGGTCTTTCATCAGGTGTGTGTTCTGTGTTCCTGCTGTTCACGCGGGAAACACGAGCCCCGCGCCACACCTGCGCGCAACAATCACACACACACGGTTCTCACCGGCGCCGATAACTTCCTCGATTTTGACAAATGACACGTCGATCTCTTTGGCGAACTCCCTGACGGCCTCGTTCGGATCCTCGTACGTGAACGGATCGATGTAGACTTTAATCCCTGTGAGAAACACACACACACACACACACACACACGCAGACACACACGCACAGACACACACACACACACAGACAAAATTTAAAATGATACACAGAATGACTAAAACGTATCACTGAAATATACTCGTATTAAAATAAAAAAACATATATATATAAAAATAAAAGCTCATTTCAGTTCATTTCTGTTTGATTTAGTATAACATTTTAGTTTTGGCTTTATTTCCAGCTCTAAACCTCAAAATGATGCAGTTACAGAATAACAGAAGTTTACTGGAGAAAAGAAAACAAGGAATCATTGTTTATATGATCAGACGAGAGTCAAACATTTGAAAACGATCAATATGGATAATGAACTGATCCACACTTTCAGAGTTATTTCAGCATTATTGACACTTTTATATATATATTTTAATACTAGAATATAATATATAAATATATTTTAATAATAGATTTTATTTTCATATTTTCTGTTTTCATTTAAGTTTCAGATAGACTTTTAGTAATTTTTTTTTCGTCATTTTATTATTATTATTTTAAATATGTCTATATAGTTTATATTAAGTTCTTAATTTTAGTTTTTTTAGTACTTTAAATGAACATGAGAATGTTGCCTTGGCAACTAACTGAAAAAACTAAGTTTAAGTTTTTTTTATATGAATTAATTTCAATTAATGTTCATTTTATTTCAAGTAATGCATTTTTTTTATACTTTTAGTTAGCAATAATAACGCTGGTCTGAAGTGGTTAACAATTTTAATGATGTCACTAACTAATATTACAATCTAGACAGAGCTGAACTCTGAACTCTGGCTTGTTTCAGTGGATCTGATCTAGAAACATTAAAACAATTCAAGTTCTAAAATGTTTCATTTCCCTGCATGTTCAGAGGTTCCGTCGGGTCAGTCAGTGGAGTCTGTGACCTCGTTATCAGGTCATTAATGTTAATTCAAATTGTTGAGTTTAGTAAAATAATAATAATGCAGTTAATGCACAAGTAATGACACGGAGCACATTTTATGATGTTACGTTAGTGGCGTCAAAGAGTCTTAATCCGCCCGTGGCATTAACACAACAGCTGTTGCTCGGCAACAGTAAACAAATGAAGTCACATCACATGTTTCCGCTGGTCTGGACCTGTTTGTGTAACATCACCATCTTCATCACTCTCACATCCATCACAGATGATCCAGTCAAACTCACCCTGACCCATCAGGAACTGGCCACTCTTATCCGGGTCCGGATCCCTCGTTCGGTTAGAGCGCCTGAGGAACACACACACACACACACACGTTTAGAGAGACGGATTCCACTGTGAAACCAGTGTGATCTTCTTATTCTGTGTTTATATGTGATAAGATTACCAAAGCTGTGAGTGTGAGTGTGTGTGAGTGTGTGTGTGTGTGTGTGTGTGAGTGTGTGTGTGTGTGCTTGACAGAATTCCTCTCGCATGACTCTTGAGAGTTTCTGTCTGTTGTGTGAGAGACCCTGCAGCTGTTCGTCTCTTTATGAGTGTGTGTGTAGTTTGATAGTGTTTGTTGTTCAGCAGCAGTGATGTCATCTGTCTGTTTAACTCACATAAATCTGCCCGTTTGGAGCTCAAAGTCATTGAAAGCCAATAAAATAAATAATATTGATTTAATTATATAGAATTTAATGGTATTAAAGAAAGGATTCTTCATTTGTCATGTGATTTAATGCAGTGACATGTTTTAATAGATGATATGTTCTCATTTACATATAAACATGTTTAATATGTGTGTGTGCGTGTGTGTGAGTGTGTATGTGAGAGTGTGTGTGTGTGTGTTCTGGTTATACTTGAGCACCAAATGTCTCTTATACTGTGAAATACTTTCTCAAGCCACTACTGAGGTCATGTGACTGGTCCTCACTAGATAAAAAGGCTTATAAATCAGCCAAAAGATGTTTTTATGTAAATCTAGTGATGGTCACATGATTCTGTGAAGGTTTAGGAGTAGAGGTTGAGTTAGGAGAGAGAAAATGTACAGTTTGTACAGTATAAAAACCATTACGCCTATGGAATGACCCCATAAAACATGAAAACACAACATGAGTGTGTGTGTGTGTCTGTGTGTGTGTGTGTGTGTGTGTGTGTGTCTGTGTGTGTGTGTGTGTGAGCGCTCCTGGGGTCAGATTCATTGTTCCAGTAAGAGTCTGTATGGAGACAACACTGGGTGGACACATCCTGTTCACTTCACACACACACACACACACACACACTCGTTTATGTGTGTCTGAGGTGTGTGTGTGCCTTACGCGTGTATATGCATGCGAATAAAATTGGATATAAGCATGATAGTTGTCAAAACCCCGCCCCTCATTCAAGCACCAATCACATCCTCACATATCTCACCTGAAGCAGAACACGGCAACAATCACCACGGCAACGAGAACAAGCAGTCCTATAGCAACCAGCACACCGGTGAGCATCAGCCGCGACGGAGATTCTTCCTCTGAGAGAGACACACTGTTAGCTGTTGATATGTGTGTGTGTGTGTGTGTATGAGTGTGTGTGTGTGTGTGTACCATCAGGAAGCGTGCTGATCGTGGCGGCGGTGCTGAAGTGACCGTATCCCGCCGCGGTTCTCACTCGGACCTGCACCTGGTACTGTGACGCACGAGCCAGATCGTTCAGAACCATCGAGTTACTTTTACTGCTGACATACTGCCATCCATCATCCTGACCCTACAGCACACAGGTCAAAGGTCAGGTGGAACACACAGCACTGTATATATATATAACTATAACTATATTTATAATAACACCTACAACAACAGCCATAACTATAATAGCTAATGATAAGTATGACAGTATCTATAACAATAACGATAAGTATAGTGATAATGATAACAATAACTTTAACACTAACTATAACGGTAACTAAAACAAGTATAACGATAATGTTAACGATAATAACTTAACAGTAACTGAGGCGGGGGGGGGTAGAGGAGGAACGCACAGTCTCACCTTCAGACAGTAGCGCAGCTGATACTCCTGGATGTTGTGATGCGTCTGCGCTGGAACCGTCCAGCTGAGAGAGACGCTGCTCTCGGACGCTTTCGTCCTCCTGATGCCGGACACTGGAAGGGCCACTACACACACATTCACACTGTTAATATCTGTCACATCGTAGTGTGATCTCGTCACATTGACCTGCCAATATTTACATTTGGAGACAAGTATGAAGTAATAATAATAAATATGAAGAGCTCGTTAAAGCAGGATGGATTCTGATTGGCTGTCGAGTTGTGATCTACAGCACTGACCGTCTCTGCTGGTGGTGATGTTGACCGTGCTGGAGGCGGGGCTTGTGTGACTGACAGCGCTCACTCCGTTCTGGGACCGGACCGTGAAGGTGTAGGTGGTGTGTGGGAGGAGCCCGCGGATGACGACGCGTCTCGCGCTCACGCCCACCTGCCCCGGCCTGTAGGTGACGCTGTCTGCGCACGGGACGCACAGGGAGCCTCGGCACTGCGCGCAATCCACGCTGTAGCTGAGATCAGAGCGCCCGCCGCGGTCCAGAGGCTCCGACCACTCCAGAGTGACCACAGTGTCATTAATCTGATAGATGATGCTGCGCGGAGCTGACGGCGGTCCTGGAGGAAGAGGTCAGAGGTCACATACATGTGGCCCAATAGAGTGGCACTGTATGTGTGTGTCACCTTTATTTATATAGCGCTTATTTTTTTTACAATGCAAATTGTGGCAAAGCAGCTTTACATTAATAATTGACAAATAATTTTGGCTGCACAGCAGCTCCCAAAGAAAATGGTGTCATTGTCCAGCTTATTCTATATATTATTGATTCATTCTGTTGCAAAGATGTGTGTGTGTGTGTGTGTGTCTCACTGGTGCAGGCTGAATCAGGGAAGTCACTGGCGGCGCGGTGGAATCCTGGGCGACACAGACACACACTGGATCCAGCTGAGTGTGTGTTACTGTTGTCTGGACACACTCGACACAAACTCCCACCAACAGATGCTTTATATTGGCCGGATCCACACGCTACGAATGAACACATGACAGACGTGAGAGGACATACACACACACATCAATACTGTGCGCTGAGGAAGTTAAAAGTTGCTTATAAACTAGTCAAACTGCCTGTCTGTAGTAGTTAATGATCATTAAAATGAACAATCAATGGATCAGGGTTATTATAGTTAACTAAAACCATTAAAAAAGAGCTTTTGTGTGTGTGTGTTTGTGTGTGTGACTGTGTGTGTGTGTGCAGTTGTGGGGGCTGGTGTTGGTTAAACACTGTCAATCTGGTCTCAGGCCCTCAATGACCCGCCTGTTGTACTGAAATAATAGAGTCAGACGGGGCGTGTGAGACACACACACACACACACACACAGTCACACACACACAGTCACACACAAAGAGAAGGCCAATACAAAGTGTAATTAGTACAAACAAATTCAGCCACCTGCTGCAGTTTCTGTGTGTGTGTGTGTGTGAGTTAAATGTGACAAAAGCACCTCTTGCATCATTGAAGATACAAAATAATGTTTCCCATCCTCATCTGTCTTCACTGTGTAATGTGTGCAGTGTGATGTTTGATCATGAAAAAGGCGGGAGTTCTAACTGGGGAGTTACAGTCAGTAACCACTCACGTCTAACGCACCAGAGACCGGGTTCAAGCGTCTGCCAAACGAATGAATGAATAAATATCAGTGTTTCTGAACTCCTGAAACGCCTCCATCTCGAGTTTTCTTCACAATATTCCTCATTTAAATAATTCATACACAGAATAAAGGGGCGGGGCTTGAGTTAGTTAGTAGTGTGTTGAAACTGCTGGTTATGGTGAGAGGCGGGACATTTCCCAAATGACGGCATCAACAACACTCGACTACAACAACTCTTCCTCTTCTCTAAAGCAGCCCAACATGGCCCCGCCCCCTTTGATGAGTGTTCTCGGGGGCGGGGTTAATGTAAATTTTAGGGTTAGTGATGTCACCAACCCAGGAAGAAGCTCGTTGTAGTCTCTACCAGCTGTTAGTTGTAGTCCTTAAACAGAGAACTCTGTAAAAGAAAATATCTCCCTTTGCATCGAACTTTGCAGATGTTGTTTCTGCTCAAACAGCAACTAAAGTTAAAAAAGTGAAATTATAATCAAGGACCCTTTAAAGATTAATGAGGATGAGGAAATAGCGATGATCATCCATCTGTAGTCGGTCTAATAACATTCAAGTAAAACAACAGCAGACGAACATGTTCCTCCGGAGAGACGAAGAAAGAAAAACGAAGGAGAAAGAGACAGATCACATTACCCATAATCCTCAGCCACACCCAACAGACCAATTCCTACTCATTAAAAGAGCATTTCATCAAGCTCTATTAGAAACATCAACTCTCACACACACAGCGTTCAGTGTAAACACAGCTGCTTTACATTGAGCTCAGAGAGAGAGACGGCTCGCATTTCTCACGAGGACAGGAAGAGAAACAGAGAGAGCGCCAGATATATAGAAACAATTTACACCTAAAACAGCGCAAGCTCCGACTGGATGTCTGATGTCATTTCCTGCAGCCATTGCGAGTCACTCACCCCTGCAGCGGTCCGAGTCCACGGGCTCGTATCCTGGTTTACACGCGCACGTCGACGACGGAGGCCCCACCCACTGGCCATCCTCCCCGCAGAACATGGTGGGCGGAGCCACGTTCTGGCCCACGGGGGCGGAGTTCTCCACGCACACGCCCTCCGCCTGCTGCACCAGCGAATGAGGGAGCGTCTCAGGGAAGGAGGAGAAGGCCCGCGTGACGGCGGGACACTTCTTGAAGAACACCCTGACGGACAGCAGCGCCATACACGCGCCCTGAGTCTGGAAGGCCAGATAGAAGCCTCTCTTCGACAGCGGACCCACGCGTACCGTCTTCACGTTGGACTTCCTTTCTCCGCCGCGGCGCAACAGGAAGTCGGCTGCCACGGTGTCCACCTGCAGCACAATAATTACGATATTTAGGATTGCTGTCTTATTTAGTTTTGCTTAATGTTAGGCTTGAACTAAAGTATGTAAACATGCAAATTGGCCAGTAAGTTGATAGAGTTTTGATGATGTTTGTGCTCGAGTGAGAAAAGAGTTCATGTAAAGTGAAAGACTGAAACAACGAATGATCCACAGTTAATCACACACAGACTGATGACTGTGAGAAGAGACTGAAAGAGTGACGTCAGTTCTGAGAAACCGGCCCTGTGATGGGAGAAAACTGTAGTCACCTACATTCATTAACTACGTTAAAGTCGGCAAAAATTTAGTTATTAATTAGCATTGTTAGCAAAAAATCTAGTTCCTCCCAGCTAACAGGGAACATTCTGGCCAGATTCTCTCAAAGGTTCTCAAAACGTCATTTACACACGCGCTCAACAGATGCGTCTGTGGCTACAGTGATCAACGCTTCAAAAACATGGAGTTCAGAGACGCCTGCTTTCAAATACTCCCATGTGATTTTGAAGCGTTGATCATTGCAGCCAATCACAGACGTGAACACAATGGCCAATCAGAGGTGTTTAAGTTCGGTATCGTCACATTTTTAAAATTTCAGTACTTTGTAATGAAGCACCAGTACTGTTGGACAACCCTAGTGCAAGTGTGTGTGTGTGTGTGAGTGTGTATTAATGACTTTGTGGACCCCACAAGGACTAAATCTTTTATATGAGATATATTTATATTACTATCATCCTGTCACATTATTCTAACATTCCTCTATATATTCATTATAGAAATATAGATATATAAGAATGTCAGAATGACGTTAGGTTCCTGTGACGGTAAGTTGGGACGGGCCGCACTGTAGTGACTTTTAAGATTTTGTCAAACATGTTTATATAAGATTTTTTGTGGGTCCGACTGAAGGAACACAACGTCGTACGTTCCTCATCTTCTCTCTCAGTGGGGTCATCTGGACCCCACATAGTCGTATAAAGAAGGATGTGTGTGTGTGTGTGTGTGTGTGTACCTTGCTGTAGGGATTCTCCATCCAGGCGGGGTGTGTGTTCGTGGCCGTGTCCTCGTCGCTCTGGTAGTAGTAGAGGTTAAAGGTCTCTTTGCAGGTGCGGTAGCTGGACGGCATGGCAGAACATTCCATCATGGTGAAGCGGATCTCCACGTACACCTGAGACGCGCCGGCCCGCGAAATAAACTTCGTCCGCAGCCAGTGGCTCATGGGACTGTCCATCGGACAAATCTGAAAGGTTCGGACGCTGTTCCCCTCTTCATCCAATCCGGTCACCTCATCCCACTGAGACTGTGATGACACAGCATTAAAATCAGATTATACTTTAACCTGGAATATTCTGAGAGTGTGTGTGTGCGTGTGTTTGTGTATGTGTGTGTGTATGTGTTTTGGCTGTACTTGTGAGCACCAAATGTCTCTTATACTGTGAAATACTTTCTCAAGTCACTAGTGAGGTCATGTGACTGGTCTTCACTAGATAAAAAGGCTTATAAATCAGCCAAAAGATGTTTTTATTTAAATCTAGTGATGGTCAGTGTGTGTGTGTGTGTGTGAGTGTGAGAGTGTGTGAGAGTGTGTGTGTGTGTGTGAGTCACCTCAGGGTCGCTGCTGGGGTAGATGGTCCATCTCAGGTCAGATGTTTGTAGTTTTGTGTTCATCAGCACCTCTGAGAGAGAGAGAGTCAGTTACACAACAGCTCTTGAATTCAAGAACATCATCTGATGAGAAATCATTCACTTCTCTGATCAAACTCGTGAGACGTTTTTCTGCTGATGACTCGTGAATAAACACACACACATCATCCAACATCACGATCAGAGGGTCAGAACTCGCTGCCTTCAACTGCTGAAGCGGTTTTACTTCAATTCAATTCAATCCAACTGGTTTCCAACTTGTGATTACAGGAAACTCATAGTCACGGTAAATGTGATTCGAGGCATATTTAATGCAGTTTAATGTGTTTATGACGAGTTTTTACATCAGCGAACAGGCGTCTGCAGGAGGAAGGCTAATGCTGTGCAAACAGAGCGCTAGCAATCAACGCCCAGTTCAACATCTGAACCTCTTTCCATTTCATCCGTCATGATTAAAACGGCACGTCAAACAGCAGCGGGTTTAACGACGGCAGCCGCTTTACACAAAGAATAGGAAGAACACGGGAGGAGCGGGAAATGTCCCAGCATTCTGTCTGTCTATCCGTCTCTCTCCTCTATTGTTTCCAGTGAAAACACAATGATACCCATGAGGCAGTTCAGAGCCAAAAAAGTGATCGAGTGACATTTTCATTTATAACACACACACACACACACACACACACACACACACACAGGAGGGCTGGCAGAATTCCTGCTCATTCCTGAGTGTCCGTGGAGCGGAACAGCAAAATTACAGCTCACACTGGACACACACACACACACACACGCACACACACACACACACCTCTAATCAACTCATCACTAATTACAGAGTGAGACTGACAGAATGAAAGAGAGAACTTGAGGAAGATCCAGCAGATCTCACTCACTCACTCACACACACACACACACACACACTCACACACGCACACACACACACACACACTCACACACTCACACACACACATGCACGCGCACACA
>CM076067.1:28974132-28979132 GCA_038088235.1 Zacco platypus
ATCCAGGTCATAAATTCAAATCGGGACTGAAACCCAATCCTGCGTTATGCGCGTCCGTGCGAGTGCGCGTCCCCTATCCCGCGATGAAGGAATTCTCAAAATCCCAGCGGTTCATCCGTTTAAAGTCGTTTATACTCCACACATCGCTGCGTTTGAACCGAAAAGTCGCATCGACAAAACATTTAAACAACTGTCCCAAGAAACTCAAGGGTTTCGGTCGACGCAAACTTTCCCTCAGGACTGAGCGCGAGACTCAGAGGTGGTTGATCGCGAGGCTGAGGACTCTGCAGCAAACCCCGCCCACCCGAAGGCAGCAGCGGCGCTCATTGGTCCGTCCGGCTGTCTGTAGAGATGAAACATGAGCGCGCTTTTACAGAATTTCATTTCATTATTTTATTTAATTAAATTGATCTCATCAGATTTTTGTTCGTAATTTTAATAAATAAATAAACGTAATAATTGGAAAATAAATAAGGGCACACATTACTTGAATTCATTTTATTTAAATTTTGTCATGATTTGTTTTTGTATGTTTTTTTCCCTTCATTTACAGTTTAATTTGTTTATTTACAAATTTATTTATTAAATTTATCCATTTATTTATTTACTCAGTCACTCATTCTGCAGGTTTGGGGCTCTTACGTGTGTCTGAATCTGATAATTATGACATAAAAATGAGAAACTGTGACATATGAAATCGAAATGAGGTAAAAAGTCGTTATTTCGACATTTTATCTCTTAATTATGACTTCTCTGCCATCATTTCGACTTTTTATTTCATAATGTCGACTTTTTGTGTCATGGTTATGATTTACAAAAGAATTTTTTATAATGTGGCGGAAATGGGTTTCCATATTAAATGTTATAAAACATCATGAACTGAGTGTTTGACTCCAAAGACTTTCTCTCTCTCTGTAGTTTATGCGGTTTATGACTGTGTTTCTCACGCTGTGATCGGGGTGTGAATCGCCTCACGCGCTCCCGCGAGCCTTTTCACGCTCCGCGTGCTATTGTTCGCGCGCGTTAAAGCTCCATTAAAGCTCGCGCTCACCGGTGAGATGACAGACAGTACCGGAGGTGACGGTAACACGAGAAACACACACACACACACACACACACACTGACTACTGTGAGACATATGATGAGCGCACACCATCACAAAACAATTACCATGGTAACAATAGTATATGCAAAATACCATAGTAACTGTCACAAGAGTTTTGAGAGATTTAAATTAACAAGAAAACACACACACACACACACACTCTCTCTCTCTCTCTCTCTCTCACACACACACACACACACACACACACGTTGTGTTTTCATGGTTTATGGGGTCATTCCATAGGCGTAATGGTTTTTCTACTGTACAAACTGTACATTCTGTCCCCCCCCACCCCTAAACCTACCCATCACACAAAATGTTCTGCTGTTTTAGATTTTTAATAAAACATTGTTTAGTATGTTTTGAAAGCTAAATATGAGGACGCAGGAAATGTCCTCATAAAACAGGTTTAAGTTGTAATACCAGTGTAATACACATGACATTACACACATTTGTGTCCTCATAAATCACAAAAACGCACACACACTCATTTTTATTGTGTTAGTGTTTTAATTTTGTTTGTAAATAACCACATGTGATGTTCATGATGTGATTTTTGACTTACAGTATATGTGGAGAGATTAATATCAAATGTAACTGAGAGAAACTCCTGAGAGACACAGAGAGAATGAGTGACTGTCTTTAATGTGTTTGTGTGTAAAGAGTTTCACAGGTGTGTATTGTGAGAAGTGTTACTGCGGTCACTCCCTGTTTCACAGACAGTGTGTGTGTGTGAGAGTGTGTGTGTATGAGACAGAGAGAGAGAGAAAGTGTGTGTGTGTGTGTGTGTGTGTGAGAGAGAGAGAGAATGTGTGTGTGTGTGTGTGTGTGTGTGAGAGAGAGAGAACGTGTGTGTGAAACTAAATGACTCTTGATTTGACCATCAGAGATTGTTGCTGTTATCACACACACTCAGCTGATCTCAGATCAGAGGTTACGTCCTTCAGTTAACTGTGATTCATGTTCATCATGATGACAGCCTGAATTTCACAATCTTACCTGGACGATCTGCTGCTGTCCACACCTCACTGATGATGATGATGATGATGATGATGAAGATGCGAGACTGATCAAAACTGATCTGATTTGCTAAATCAATTCAAAATTCGAGAAGCGGACACAGTCTGATTTCAACACATTCAGAGCAGATGAATCTGATTCAGAAGAACAAGATTCTGTGAAGTTAAAAATAAAAATAAAGGTTTCAAAAGGGTTTTGAATTTGATTTAAAGGAAAACAAGTTTATTTTTCTGACTCCATTTGTTCAAACTTAATTTTGATCAATTTTTCTTAAATTCTGAAGTCATGTTAATTCTGGCCCTTCAAGAACCTCTTCCGCTGTAAAGACTGTTTTGTGGAGCAACAAGTTTCAGCAGATGTTAGCGGTTCTGTGCGGCGTCACAGACTCTTCCTCTTCAGCGTGTTCCAGCCGCTCAGGATCAAGAGTGAACAAGATCTTCCTGTTCAGAGTCAGTGAAGAGACGAGGAGCTGCTGAAGAGCCGCTGCTCCATCAGTGGATCACAGAGAACTCCAGATTCATCTCTACAGCTTCACCGTCATCAACAAGAAAATAACAGAATCAGTGACAAAAACGTCATCAAATATGAGACAAAGTCAGTTTAGTTTGATTCGATTCAATTACAGTGTCTATGATACAAACTTCAATTGTGAAACAAATTCAATTTTGTTCAATTACAGAGTCAATGTTGCAAAATTCATTATATGAAACAGTCAATTCAGTTCAGTTTGATTCAGTTCAGTTTGATTCAGTTCAGTTCAATTAGTGTCAATGTTGCAAAGTTCAATTATGAAACAAATTCAATTCAGTTCAGTGTGATTCAGTTTTGTTCAATTACAGTGTGAATGTTGTTTTCATCAGTTATGAAACAAATTTGATTCAGTTCAAAGTTGCAGAAGTTCATCACTGTTTCAGAGTTCAATTATGACTCAGTTATGAGCTCCACAGCAGCTGTACAGAAGACAACAGAGTCATTCTTCAGCTCAACTCAGATCAAGAACAAACACTGAATCGAGACATCAGCATGAGCACAGACATGTTGAATATCCAAACGGCCTCGTTTCTGTCCTCGTCTTCATCTGCGAGTTTCTGTGGAATATTTCCCATCTGTTGGCGACACACGCGGACACTCGAGAGGCTCGTATATCTGAGAGCACTGACACACATTAACCCCGAACAAAGACACAGACGGGACAATAGGGCCCCCAGGGGTCGCCACGGAGATGCCTGTGAGCACCACACCCGCTCCAGCGGCCCCCATGACATCATAGCGCAGGAAGCAGTGGCAGCGCTCCACTTCCTGTCTGGCTCCAGTGAAGATGCTGGATGATCCGTCTGACAGGAGGCCGAATGCCTCAGTCGTGACATCACGGATCACATGACACTCGTGTGTTAGTTTACATCACAGCTCTAGATCTGCTTCATCTCTCGGTTCACATCTGTAAAAACTTCAACTGATGGACATGTGGATGCTTGAGAAGTGTGTGTGTGTGTGTGTGAGTGTGTGTGTGTGAGTGTGTGTGTGTGCGAGTGTGTGTGTGAGATGTGCAGTGCTCATCACAGGTCATTAGTGTCACTCACCCACTCAACACCACTGACAAACGACACACACACACACTCAATGTGTTTATTGTCTCTGAGAGTGTGTGTGTGTGTCATGTGAATGATGAGCTCTTCTCAACTGACCTCTGTCTGTCCTGCTGATGTTCACTCAAACACAGACACACACTTCATAAAGTTCACATCACATCAGACTCCAGCGATATAAAGTGTGCATGTGATTTATGAGGACACAAATGTGTATAATGTCATGTGTATTACACTGGTGTTACAACTTAAACCTGGTTTATCAGGACATTTCATGTCAAACAAACAAAATGTAAAATAGCAGAACATTTTGTGTGATGGTAGGTTTAGGGGTGGGGGGGGGGGGACAGAATGTACAGTTTGTACAGTAGAAAAACCATTACGCCTATGGAATGTCCCCATAAAACATGAAAACACCACGTGTGTGTGTGTGAGTGTGTGTGTGTGCGTGTGTGTGAGTGTGTGTGTGTGTGAGTGTGTGTTCTCAATAAATTAAGACTTTGAACATTTAAATGTCACATGTAACATTCTAGATGATTGTTACACTGTTCTAAACACAACAGACACACTGACCATGATGATGAGAATGTGTGTGTGTTGTGTAATTCTGACCTCTAGTGGTTGTAAATATTATGACTCAATCAGATTCAACTAACCCCTGCCAGCCCCCCCCCCCACACACACACACACTCTCACACACACACACTCACACACTCACACACACACACACTCACACACACACTCACTCACACACACTCACACAGACACAGACAGACAGAGCAATGCATTGTGGGACACAGTTTCTTACTCACAATAGACACATTTCTTGAAACCTTCACTCATATTCTCACAACATTAAACACAAAAACACAGACTCTTCCGGCAAAATCAAACCATCGGCTCAAAATCATAAATATGAATATATTGTACACTGAATGTAAACAGATATAGAATAATATATAAAATACAGTAGCCTGAAAAAGTCAAAAACATCAAAGAAAATCATGTTTGACTCGAGAGAGGTGTGTTCACGTGAGGACGCTCCAGATCACAGGGAATGATGGGAAAAGCTGATCCGGCTTCTCTTCACACCGACGCTCTGATCCACATCATCATCAACACAGACACACACGAGAGCCGGAGCAATTATTAAAACTGTTTAATGAATCATCATCTCAGGATTTTAGCTAGTTTACAACAGGAAATATATTTATTAATCCATTTATTTCACATTATACAGAGCGGCTGCCGCTTCGCCAGTTTAAATGCGTCTACGAGTGTGTGAACAT